>JAPEIP010000012.1:235287059-235312166 GCA_026120095.1 Capsicum chinense
TTTTGAAGATTAGACTTAAAATAGATTCAAGAAATATACTTTCCCTCCAAAACCAATTGTTTCCATTACATAGTAACAAAAGTTTGTAAACTTCAACTAGTGACTAATTGTGGGGCCGTGACCAATGGTGTGCTACCACATTGCCCAAGTTATTGTTCACGCAAAAATTTTAAGCTCAAATTGTGATCTTTTAGTTTCATTTTGTTGTCTCATTAGTTTCGTTTGTTGATTCCAATACTAACTTACAAACTAGTGATAATTTACTAGATTATGAGTTGGTTTTGAAACCATTTTTTCCGGGTTTACATTCCTTTGTATTTTTTTATTCTTTTGAGTCATTGTACACACTCGGTTCACCTCTCAACGTATCACGGATTACAAGAAAACTTACAACAATTGTGAGATCAAAAGTGAGAAAATCCGAGGGACAAAGGATTAAAGAGAGAGTGTGAGGACCATTCTTTAAACAACTAACTTGTTTATTGTTTTATAGATAACTTCTTGGCTACAATGGACAACAATGCTCTTGGTGCTATCTTGAAAATACTTGAAAATATCAACCAAGGAATGAAAAGCATGCTCACTACTATGTCCTCAATCCGAAGAGAGATGTAAACTATGAATGAAAGGTTGGATCGAATGGATAGTCAAAGGAACTCTCGTGCTTCTACTCATTGACTCCATGTTTCCTCAAGTGGTCATGACAAAAACCCTTCCATCACCATTTCCCCCAAGACTTTTCCTACAAAATTCAACCCTCCATGTTCACAACAAAATTTCATGAGCCAAGTTACTAATAACCCTCAAAATCGAGAACAAGGCAGATCTCTTCTCCAGCAAGTTGATCAAGTCCCTTAAGAAGGACTTGGAGGCCTATTCCTTCCCATCCAAGATTCACAACCGAAGCTCCACATTACCAAAATAGCCTCCTCAATCAAAACTCCACTTCCACAAAATCGATATGTCCATATAGAGGAGTATGGAAGAAAGGGATACAAAGTATATGAAGTCTACGATGATGCTTATATGATGGAAGGAGACTTCAGTCAGATAAGATTGAAGCCAAGTCTCAAGAGGGAGAGGAATCCGAGGTTCAAAATAAAGATTTTGTCTAAGACTTGTTCATATTGATCTCTCGGGTTCTTCATGTTTTGCGGACCATTTTGAGTTTTTTTTTTTAAGTGGCCAATTGAATGAAGTGAAGCCTTGAATTTGTGGGAAAAATCTTCTCAAGATAGAGAGGATGATATGAGAATAATCATGAAAATAGACTTATGTGGGTGTGCATTGAAAGCAACCAAGTGAATGTGAAAGAGAAGTGTCATTAAAGGCCCAAATACATACCAAAACAGCCCACTCCATACACTAGAGGGGCAACCTATTCTTGAGGGCCTTTTTGGTTATTTTAACTTCTATTTGTTTTGTAATATATAAGGAACATGATAGGGTTTATTCACTTAATTTTTGGATATTAAATATTGTATCTCACTCTTGAAACACACAAGTTCTCTCCCAAAAGGGGCTTGGCCGAAACTAGGTAACAAATAGAGTGTGAATGCACTTTTGTTGTTTGTTTTCTTGGAGCCTTGGATGCTTTAGGGATTGAGTTCTCTTTTCTGTTCTTTGAAGACTATAGGTGTTTCTACTTTCATTGTTAAGGGTTTTTGTGTTTGAGAACACATTAGGTTCTTAGACTTTGTAGTAGTGTATGTCTATCTTTCTATCATTTATATTTTTGAAATCTTTTCATGGTTTGGTATCTTGTATTGTAAGCCGTTTGTCTTATTGTGTTCTTCACATTGTTATGTTCATCTTGTGCTTCACTTATTATTGTTAATCTTAGTTTGGGGCTGGCTGATTATTGTGTTTAATATGTTATATTCTCTCCATTATTGATATCACTAGCGAATGCGAGTGTGGTCACCAAGATAGTCCTAAGTTTCTTGATTTGTGGACTTTTTTGGTGTGTGATTCCGTGTTTTCTCTTGTTTGTCCTGTATCAGTTATGAAAATAGACTTTTCTTATGCTAATATGTTCATGAAATGGTAGAGTTTATGCATATACCTTTCTACCTTCTTTTAAGTTAGTTGTATCAACACCACAGTGCTTCTCCTTCTAGCTAGGAAAAACTTTTTAACCTTTTGGGACTCGCTGTCTCAGGCTACTACTCTGTCCTTCCTCCATTAAGGCTGAAGATAGTAACCTTCATTTTTTACCAGCATAAAAGATTTGCAAAGGATATATGGAACAAACTTTTTATTTCTTAAACATATTACAACATAGGAAAAATCTTTAATCAAATCTTCCTTATACTTACATTTAAACCATTTATTACCTTTCCCTGATGGAAGAGGTGTCTCTTACTCGCTCATGTAGAAGATACGTAGCATTTTTTTAAGAAAGAGAATATTCAGAAAAATGTAGTCTGTCTTCTATAGGTTTCTATCTCTACTTTTATAGTTACAAAGAGGGGTAGATATACTATATTTATTTTCTATAGGGTCATCCCTATAAATCTTTGTTTTTATCTTTTAGTCCATTATCAAGATATAAGAGATAAGATAAGATTCTTCTTTCTCCTGATTGGCTTCTTTTTGGACCGTGGGGTCTAATTTCTTCTATCATCTTTGTCGTTTTAGTGTCGACACTTATTTTTATGTAATTGCTTTTGCTTTACGTCTTCTCTTCAATTATTGTCTTTTCTTTACATCTGTAAGTTACATCTCATCTGACATTGAAGAGCTATCTTCATCCTTTCTCTGGAGATGTTCATGTTCCAGAAATTTGCATGCCATGGTCCATGTTTCTGGACTGGCTGAAAATTGATGTGTTTCAAACTCATTAATTTTGTCCTTTAAGACCGTTGATTTTGATCTTCGTTTGGTCATAAGAATCCAGTTTGTATCCTTGTTGAGGACTTTATAATTTTCTGCATATTTTTTTTTAAGGATGTGATATACAATTTTCATCCTTAAAGCTCGTCTGGTCTGGATCCATTTTTTACTAAAATAATGTATCTTTTTATCAACTCCTATGGCACTAATATTAAAATTCCTTAATTTTTCCTCCGCTATGTAGTTAACTATAGTAAAATATACTTGGTCATCTTGAGATTCCATGGCTACACTAAAGAATCTATAATAAACTGCATCGTTTTCGTCAAAATTCTTGATTGCACTTATTAGATGTATGGGTAATCCTTCTAGTTCAGATAAATATGGTTTGGAATAGATTCAGTCTAGGTAGCCGAATTCAAATAATTGGGTTGTGAAGCCCACTTGATACAAGAAAAACAAGAGAAAACACAAAATCACACACCAAAACAGTCCACAAGTCAAGAAACCAAGCACTATCTTGGTGACCACACTCGGATTTGCTAGTGATAACAATAATGGAGAGAATATCACGTGTTAAACACAATAATCAGCCAGCCCCAAACTAAGATTAAAAACAATATATGAAGCACAATATGAAACAAACAATGTGAAGAACACAACAAGAAAAACGGCTTACAATACAAGATACCAAACCATGACAAGATTACAAAAATGTAAATGATAGAAAGATAGACATACACTACTACAAAGTCTAAGAACCTAATGTGTTCTCAAACACAAAGACCCTTAACAATAAAAGTACCAACACCTGCACTCTTCAAAGAACACAAAAGGGAACTCAATCCTTCAAGCATCCAAGATTCCAAGAAAACAAACAACATGAGTGACTTTACACTCTAATTGTTACCTAGTTTCGGCCAAGCCCCTTTTGGGAGAGGAATTGTGTGTTCCAAGAATGATATACAATATTTAATATCAAAAAACTAAGTTAATAAACCCTAACATGTTCCTTATATATTACAAAATAAATAGAAGTTAAAATGATCAAAAAGGCCCTTAAAGAATGGGCTGCCCCACTAGTGTATGGAGTGGGCTATTTTGGTGTGTATTTAGGCCTTTAATTACACTTTTCTTGCACATACACTTGGTAGCTTTGAATTCACACCCACATAATTCTATTTCCGTGATTATTCTTTTATCATCCTCTCTATCTTGCGAAGAATTTTCCCACAAATTCACGGCTTTACTTCGTTCAATTGGCCACTTCAAAAAAAAGCACTCAAAATAGTCCGCAAAACATGAAGAACCCGAGAGGTCAATATGAACAAATCTCGGACAACATCTTCATTTTGAACCTCATATTCCTCTCTATATTGAGACTTTGTTTCAGTTTTATCCGAATGAAGTCTCCTTATATCATATAAGCATCATCGTAGACTCCATATACTTCGTGTCCCTTTCTTCCATACTCCTCTATATGGATATATCGGTTTTGTGGAAATGGATTTTCGATTGAGGAGGCTATTTTGGTAATATGGATCTTTGGTTGTGAAGCTTGGATGGGAAGGAATGGGCCTCCAAGTCCTTCTTATGGGACTTGATCAACTTGCGGGAGAAGTGATCTACCTTGTTCTCGATTTTGAGGGTAATTAGTAACTTGGCTCATGGAATTTTGTGGTGAACTTGAAGGTTTGACTTTTGTAGGCAAATTCTTGGGGGAAATGTTGATGGAAGGGTTTTTTCATGACCACTTGAGGAAACATGGAGTCGACGAGTAGAAGCACGAGAGTTCCTTCGACTCTCTATTTGATCCAACCTCTCATTTATAGTAGACATCTCTCCTCGAATTGACGATATAGTCGTGAGCATACTTTCCAATCACCGGTTGATAGTTTAAAGTATTTCCAAGATACCACAAAGAGAATTGTTGTCCATTGTAGCCAATAAGTTACCAACAAAACAATAAACAAGTTAGTAGTTCAAAGAAAGGTCCTCACACACTCTCTTTAATCCTTTGTCCCTCAGATTTTCTCACCTTTTATCTCACAATTGTTGTAAGTTTACTTGTAATCCGTAAGACATTGATAGGTGTACCGGGTGTGTACAATGACTCAAAATAATAAAAACACACAAAGGAACGTAAACATGAAAAAAATGGTTTCAAAACCAACTCACAATCTAGTAAATTGTCACTAGTTTGTATGTTTGTATTGGAATCGACAAACGAAAAATAATGAGACAACAAGATGAAACTAAAAGATCACAATTTTAGCTTAAACTTTCTACATAAACAGTAACTTGGGCGATGTGGCAGCACACCATTGGTCACGGCCCCACAATTAGTCACTAGTTGAAGTTTACAAACTTTTGTTACTATGTAATGGAAACAATTGGTTTTGGAGGGAAAGTATATTTCTTGAATCTATTTTAAGTCTAATCTTCAAAATGCAAGACTTTACTTTGTACAATTCCCACAAAACAAGGTCCCTTGAATCAAGGAAAAGTGGTTGAAAAGTAGATGTCAAGTCAAGTGATGGCTCAAGTCTTCTCACAAATAACTTTACAACTTGTAGGTTCGCCTTTTTGAATCTATATTACACTTTTGGTTGTCTTAAGTTGTAAGATGAGATGAAGAACAAGATGAACACCACAACAATACTTCAAGAACAACAACAATATTCACAAATTCAAGACCCAACCGGCCAGAAAAAGTCACAAATTCTCACCCTAGGTCTTTGTTCACAACACAACTTTAACAAGTTCAAGCTCAAATATAGATCTAGACACCTTTTAGTGTTATTGAATCACAAAAAAAACACAATAAACAATAATAAACACCAAAGGACTACTAGATCTAGATTCTACAAGAAACCTCGACAAGATGAACAATAAGAACAACACTTTCAAGGCCAAGAACACCAATTTTTTTTGATTGTTTTAGCAAGAAAGCCCAAGATTGGTATTGTAAGAACAACACCAAAGATGGTTTTGAGACCAAATGATACAAGACAAACAATAAAAAATACAGAATCATACCAAAACAGTCCTCAAGTAAAGAAACCGAGGACTATCTTGGTGACCACACTCGCATTCGCTAGTGATAACAATAATGGAGAGAATATCACTTGTTAAACACAATAATAAGCAAACCCAAAATTAATATTAACAACAATATATGAAGCACAAGATGAACATAAAAATGTGAAGAACACAAAAAGACAAACGGCTTACAATACAAGATACCAAACCGTGACAAGATTACAAAAATATAAATGATAAAAAGATAGACATACACTACTAGAAAGTCTAAGAACCTAATGTGTTCTCAAAAACAAAGACCCTAAACAATGAAAGTATCAACACCTAAACTCTTCAAATAACACAAGAGGGAATTCAATCCTTCAAGCATCCAAGGTTCCAAGCAAACAAACAACAAGAGTGAATTAACACTCTAATTGTTACCTAGTTTCGGCCAAGCCCCTTTTGGGAGAGAACTTGTGTGTTTCATGAGTGAGATGCAATATTCCATATCCAAAAACTAAGTGAATAAATCCTAACATGTTCCTTATATATTACAAAACAAATAGAAGTTAAAATATCAAAAAAGGCCCTTCAAGAATGGGCTGCCCCTCTAGTGTATGGAGTGGGCTGTTTTGGTGTGTATTTGGTCCTTTAATTATACTTCTATTGCCCATACACTTGAAATCTTTAAATTCACACCCACATAAGTCTATTTCCATGACTATTCTCATATCACGCTAATCCGCCTAGAAATATGCTAATCCTGGGATATAGACTTTTTGATACTAAGACTCCATAAGTTTCTCCATATGTTTCTGGAAGATTGTAAATTTTTTTTGTAAACTTCAGATATTCTTCCTCCTTTGGATGGATTTTTCCTACCTGAAAAGAAGAAACAAACTATTTTTTTGATTAAAAGTTAGTCCTTTTTTCTGATATCTCAGAAGTTTTTTTAGTTTTTACTGATTTAACTACTTCAGAGAATTTTATCTATGTTTGTGATAATTGTTTGGCTTCTTCCAAAGGTTCGTCCATCAGCATATCCGAGCATACTATCGTGATATTTTTGGAACTAGGTGATAGTAGGACATCTCCTGCCACTTTGTTTGGGATTTTTCCCTTTGCTTGGCATTTAGCTTCATCTGAAGATTTTGCTATCGGCATATTCGGCTTTACCATTGAAATATTTTTGGCACTAGGTGCTAGTTGGACATCTCCTATCACTTTGTTACCCTTAGGTCTAGTATCTAGATATTCGTAGAGAAGTCAAACCTCTGCCATATTGTCAGCTTGTTCGGTGTTAAGTCGACTTAGTTCAAATTGTAATTTCCTTATTTTTTCTATCAAGGATACAAGTTCGTCTCTTATGCCGTACAATATGTTTCTTTTTTCATTTATGGCATCATCAATGTGATTCGTCTTTTTCCATATTCTGTTGGTCAATTCTTTTGTTCTGTTATCCATATTAAACGTTTCTTGAAAGAAAACCTGCAAAACCATTATCAAATCCTTTAATATTTTCAATTTTGAAAGTGTAAGATGACAATATTACCTGCCATCTATGTAACCTTGTATATTGTAGTTCTGAAGGTAATTTGTTAAATATTAATCCTGATGAGTGTTATCTGTTCTAACAATAAATGGTTTAGGTAACAAAAATGCAAAAAACTTTTGTATTCCTTTTACTACTGCTAGTAATTCTTTTTCGTTAGTTGAGTAGTTAAATTGAACTTCGTTAAAAGTAGCACTTGTATATATACAAATTTCATTTAAATCTGTTTGTAACAATGCTCCCCAATGATAATCGGAGGCGTAAGTTTGTAAAACCAAATTATCTTTTTGTTCTGGTAACCTAAGCTTTGGTAACTTATCGCATTCTTCTTTTTATTTTTGAACACAAATAGTACTATGTTCGTTATTCCATCCAAGTCGGTTTGACTTCCGAATGAGTTTTTGCAAAAGATTTCTCCTTTTTACAAGATCTAGGATAAATTCTTCTGCGTAATTCAAACAACCAAGAAACCTTCGTATCTCTTGTTTTGTTGTTAATTTATCAGGTAATTCTATTATTTTCTTTGAAATATAAGCTTGTAGCTCGGTCCCATTTTTTGAAACTATCATTTCTAAGAATTCTATTTCATTTTTGGTTATTGTAGCTTTATTTTGGCTTAAAATGATTCCATTTTTAACACAAAGGTTAGAAAATTCTTTAAAATGTGTTAAATGTTCTTGATATGTTTCTGAACATACTGAAACTTCATCTATATAGATGATTAAAAAAAAAATTCTAGAAAATATTTTATCCATTTTTCTATGAAAAATTTATGGTGCATTTTTCAATCCAAATGGCATGACTAACCATTCAAAGTGTCCATTGGGAGTGCTAAATACTATTAAAGGCACTGATTCCTCTGAAATTTTAATTTCCCAAAACTACTTTTACAATCAAATTTTGAAAAGTGGGTTTTTCCTTTAGCAAGATTAATTAGATTATTTTAATTTGAAATAAAATATCCATCAAAACACAGTTTTTATTTAGCTCTTTATAGTTAATAACATTTGAGCTTTTCCGCTTTTTTGTTCTGCATGATTTCTTACCATAAATGCTGGACTACTGTGAGGAATTTTACTTGTTCTTATTAATTTAAGATTAAGGAGTTCTTGTATTTGAATTTTAAATTCAGTTTTATCTTCTACATCATAAAGCATTGGTTTAACTCTTATTATGATACTAGGATCTTTAAAAATTAAATCTGCTTTTTCATGGTTGTTATTCCATTTTTCAAAAGGATTTTCTCCATAAGAAGCTTGTAAGTCCTGTTTTATCTTCTCTAAATTGAGACATTTACAAGAGTAATATTTTGGGGTATCTAAAAATTTCTTTTTAAAGTTTCCATTTTCTTTTATTAAAATATAAGGATTATGCTTCGTTGAAATTTTTATGAATTGATTACATGGGGTTTTAAAACTAACCATACATTTGGTCAGATGATAATTTTGAAACTGTTGTATAAAATCATTTCCTAATAGTAAATAAATGTCAAGTTTGTCATAAGCAAAAACATGTTTAATAGAAACAATTTTAGATCCAAAAATTATTTCTACGTTTTCTTTTTCATGTGTTAATTTTTCTTTATTTCCTTTAATACCTATTAAGGTGATATTATTATTATTATTTGTATCCCAATTTTTTATTAAAAAGGATTTTCACAAATTATCTTCGGTTCCGTTATCTATTTGACAACAAGAAGTTAGTTTTGTTTTGTAGGTTGTTAATTCTACAAATACTGATAGTCTAAAAAAGGTTTCCTTTGGTATTTAGATTTTTGGAATAAAACAAGTTTTATCTCCTAAAGTTATTTGGATTCCTTCCTTTTGGATATTATATTGATGCAAACTATTTAGGAATGTTCCTCTTAAGATTATATTATAATTATTTTCATGATTACTAATATAACAAGTAACTTCTGTTCTGATTGTTCCAAGTTGTATTCGTATCTTTACCGTTTTTGAATATTCATAGCTATTTCCTTTAAATATTTTGTAAATGTATGAATTACCTTCATAGCTAATTAAACCATCTAAGATACTTTCCTTAACGTGATTTCCGGATGATCGTCACTGTATTAGGATTATTTTTTTGTTCCAGTCGCTTCCGTTGAAGAACCTTCTTGAAACTTCTGTAACATTGTTAGAATCTTCACTATTAAATCTTCTAGAATTACCTTTCCTTATGGAGTTTCTCCCATATTCTATTGAGAGTCTTTGACTTGAGGTGGCAGAGCTTCCTATTTCTATTGATTTCCCCACATGAATTTCATATTCATTAGGAAAATTTGGTTTTTGAGTTTCTTCTTGAACTATTCTGGCTATTCTTGTGCATTCTTTATCAATTTCGACCAGACTTTTGTTTTTATAGACATTTTCATAATTTGAATTGATAACCGTACATAGAGCTTGATAATATATGCTCATGAGATGATTACCTTATTTAAATAAGTCTTTTCTTTTTGCCTTAAAATGCAAACTTAAAGTTTCATTAAAATTTCCATATTTTAGTGAAATACAATACCTGGGATAATACGTAAATAATAATTTGGTATAAGCCAAATTTCCTTCAACAATTCCCAGTTTTCCTACTCTAGTATTTATAAATCTTTCATGTGAAAGGTTAATTACTATGGGACAGTCAATTCCCTCTTTAAATGTAGATTTAACCATTATTTGGATTCCTCCCAGATGAATATAATTCATCTTTTTTTGATTTCTTTATGGGATTTTTCTTATAATTCAGTCTATCATAGGCTTTGTTAATAAGTTGAGCTTATACCTTCCAGTAGTTTGAGTGACTTCAATTACTTTTTCAATCTCTTTATATTCATGATAAGATATTTTATTTCTTTAAAAGGTTCTTTATAATTTATTAAATATACTATCTTCTGTTCGAAGATTGAATTTTAATCCTTTGATTTTTCTTAATAATTATCCATCGAACGTTTCTTTTAATGCACATCCTCGCTGATCTTCATCAGCTTCTATAACGTGAGTGTTTGCTTCTATATTTTCAATTTCTTAATTAATTCTTCTGAATCAGTACTAGATTCTTAAAATTCTTCATATAGTTCTTCGTTAAAATCTTCACTTTTTATAGATGAGATTGATTCTATGTCTGATTCTATTTCCTCTCTATCTATTTTATATATTTTTACTCTTTTCTTGTTGCATTCATAACTTTTGTGGCCATCTTCTCCACAATTATAGCATTTACATTTATCTGTGGTAGGTTTTCTTCTATTACTGTTTTAGAGGTGGAGGCTTCTTACTTATCCTTATCTTTAGAAGTTTTTGAAATAATTTTTAATTCTAATTTGCAAGAGTTTATAAAAAATCTTTGTTTCATCAGAAAAAGATCATCTTTGAGCTGGAACTAGAAATCTGGCATCTAGAGTATAAACTAGAACATAATTTGTTTAAATGAATAAAGAATTCTTAGAAAATGTTTTAGAAAAACTTGATGATCTTTTAGCTATGCAAAAGCATATAAGCCTTAAAATAAATCTAGTAGAAGAAGAAATCAAAACCCTTAAAAATAACTCACCAACTAATATACATAATCTTATTGAAAAAACTAATACCTTTAATAAGGAATTAGGAAAAAGAATTATAGACAAATTTTTTGTTTCAATAATTTCAAATAAGGGAGCCTATTAGAAAGGAAATCTTGATAAAAAAATTATATCTAGTTTCCTAGAAAAAAGACAAAGAGAGGAGTTAGAAAAAATAGAATTAGAAATCATCTCAAAAACTTCTAAAGATAAGGATAAGGAAGAAGCCTCTACCTCTAAAATAGAAATAGAAGAAAATGAATGAACTAGACGAACTAAGAAATGCTTTAGAAGAAATTGATCTTAATGATTAAAATTATCATGTCCATATGACTCGTGGAGATACAGGAGGACCCAAGGAAACTTGAAAGAACCTAAAAAAGAAGAGAGTTAGTCCACCGAGCCATTATCTAGGAGTAACTTCCTACCAAAACCTAAGAAATGGAAAGACTATAATAGACAATACCATATAAATTCTAATACTAAATTCATGCCAAATAGACTCCTAGTAGGAGACGCTGGATCTACCTAATTTCTAGACCTGGACTGTGAAAGAGCACTAGGAGAATTTCTAGACTCATGGGCAAAAAATTTAGAATTATTTTTTATACTAGGGAAAGGAAATAATTATACTAGTAATGCAAAATATTTAATTGCTACAAATACCTTCACTGGAAAAGTAGATAATTGGTTTGAAAGAGTTTCAGAAGAAGCTGAAAAGGTTGTTACACTAGAAGTCATAGCAAATTTTGATAAATCAACTCGAGCAGGAATAGATCTCCTAGTGAGGTATATAGGAGCGGAATTTTTAGGAAGCCAAGAAGACATTTCTAAGGGAAAAGAAAAACAAGGGCTACTAGCGGCAGAATGGCTAGAAAAGCTGCAAATTTTTAAAATGAAGTACATCCAAGAATATACTTGTGAGTTTGAAACATACTACTACCAATTATTTGATTGTAGTAAAAACTTAACTCCCCCCTAGATGGACAAGTATTATCAAAAGCTACCAGGATATTGGGCTAGCTATTTTAGAGATGAATATGTGAAGAAAGATCAAACACAGGATTCTCTGAGAAGAAGAATTACCTTCCTTAACCAAAGGCTTAGTCAACATTGTATATTATATAACATACAAAGAAAAGCCAATAGAATAGGCACACAAATACACTGTGAAGACATAGAAGCAGCATCTCAGTGGGGATTTTACGAAAATCCTAAAAAAAGAAAAAGGAAAACCAAAGGATTAATTAAAAGGAAAAATATTTCCAAGAAAAATTATATACCAAGGAAAAAATACTTCAAAAAAGAAAGAAATTTTAGAAGAAAACCTACCACAAATAAATGTAAATGCTATAATTATGGAGAAGAAGGCCAAAAAGTTATGAATGCAACAAGAAAAGAGTAAAAATATCTAAAATAGATAGAGAGGAAATAGAATCAGACTCAGAATCAATCTCATCTATAAAAAGTGTAGATTTTTACGAAGATCTCTACGAAGAATTTTCAGAATTTAGTTCTGATTCAGAAGAATGAATCAAGAAATTAAAAATATAGAAGAAAACACTCAGGTTATAGAATCTGAAGAAGATCGGCGAGGATATACATTAAAAGTAACATTCGATGGAGAATTATTAAGAAAAATCCAAGGATTAAAATTCAATCTTCGAACAGAAGATTGTATATTTAATAAATTACAAAGAACCTTTTAAAGAAATAAATTCTATTATCATGAATATCAAGAGATTGAAAAGTAATTGAAGTCACTCAAACTACTGGAAGGCATAAGCTCAACTTATTAACAAAGCCTATGATCGACCAAATTCTAAGAAACATCCTAGAAAGAAATCGAAAAAAGATGAATTATGTTTATTTGGGAGGAATCCAAATAATGGTTAAATCTACCTTTAAAGAGGGAATTGACTGTCCCATAGTAATTAACCTTTCAGATGAACGATTTATAAATATTAGAGAAGGAAACCTGGGAATTGTTGAAGGAAATTTGGATTATACCAAATTATAATTCAAATATTATCCTAGGTATTGTATTTCACTAAAAGATGCAAATTTTAATGAAGTTTTAAGTTTACATTTTCAGGTAAAAAGAAAAGATTTATTTAAACTAGGTAATCATATCATGAGCATATATTATCAAGATCTATATACGGTTACCAATTAAAATCATGGAAATATCTATAAAAATAAAAGTCTGGTCGAAATTGACCAAGAATGCACAGGAATAGCCAGAATAGTTGAAGCAGAAACTCAACAACCAAATATTCCTAATGAATATGAAATTCATGTGGGAAAAGCAATAGAAATAGGAAGTTGTTCCACCTCAAGTCAAAGACTCTCAATAAAATATGGGAGAAACTCCATAAGGAAAAGTAATTCTAGAAGATTTAATATTGAAGATTCTAACAATATTACAGAAGTTTCAAGAAGGTTCTTCAACGGAAGCAAATGGAACAAAAAAATAATCCTAATACAGTAAATCATATCAAGGAAAGTATGTTAGATGGTTTAATTAGCTATGCAAGTAAGTCATACATTAAATAGATATGAATGTTCAAAAATGGTAAAGTTACCAATACAACTTGGAACAATCAAAACAGAAGTTCCTTGTTATATTAGTAATTATGAAAATGATTATAACATAATCTTAGGAGGAATATTCCTAAATAGTTTGGATCAATATAATATCCGAAAGGAAGAATTCCAAATAACTTTGGAAGATAAAACAGGATTTACAAGCTTCTTATGGAGAAAATCTATTAGAAAAATGGAATAACAACCACGAAAAAGCAATTTTAATTGTTAAAGATCCTAGAATCATAATAAGAGTTAAACCAATTCTTTATAATGAAGAAGATAAAATTGAATTTAAAATTCAGATACAAGAACTCCTTAATCTTAAATTAATATGAGCAAGTAAAAGTCCTCACAGTAGTCCTGCATTTATGGTAATAAATCAGGCAGAAAAAAGAAGAAGAAAAGCACGAATGGTTATTAACTATAAAGAGCTAAATAAAAATTGTGTTTTTGATGGATATTTTATTCCAAGTAAAAACAATCTAATTAATCTTGATAAAGGAAAAACCTACTTTTCAAAATTTGATTGCAAAAGCGGTTTTTGACAAATTAAATTTTTAGAGGAATCAGTGCCTATAACAGCATCTAGCACTCCCAATGGACATTTTGAATGGTTAGTCATGCCATTTGGATTGAAAAATGAACTACAAATTTTTCAAAGAAAAATGGATAAAATATTTTTTAATCGTCTATATAGATGACATTTTATTATGTTCAGAAACATATCAAGAATAATTAACATATTTGAAAGAATTTTCTAACCTTTGTGTTAAAAATGGAATCGTTTTAAGCCAAAAGAAAGATGAAATAAGGAAAAATGAAATAGAATTCTTAGGAATGATAATTTCAAAAGATGGGATCGAGCTACAAGCTCATATTTCAAAGAAAATAATATAATTTCTTAATAAATAAACAACAAAATAAGAGATACAAAGGTTTCTTGGTTGTTTGAATTATGCAGGAGAATTTATCCCAGATCTTGGAAAAAAGAGAAATCCTTTGCAAAAACTCATTCGGAAGTCAAACCGACTTGGATAGACTAACAAACATATTATTTGTTTCAAAAATTAAAAGAAGAATGCACTAAGTTACCAAAGCTTAGGTTACCAGAACCAGAAGATAATTTGGTTTTACAAACTGACGCATCCGATTATCATTGGGGAGCATTATTACAAATAGATTTAAATAAAACCTGTAGATATACAAATGGTACTTTTAACGAAGCTGAAGTTAACTACTCAACTAACGAAAATGATTTACTAGCAGTAGTAAAAGAAATACGAAAGTTTTCTGCATTTTTATTAGCTAAACTAGTTGTTGTTAGAATATATAACACTCAAATATTAGGATTAATATTTAAGAAATTACTTGCAGAATCAAAATATAGAAGGTTACACAGATATCAGGTAATATTGTGATTTTACACTTTCAAAATTGAAAATATTAAAGGACCTGATAATGTTTTTATAGATTTTCTTTCATGAAACGTTCAATATGGATGATAAAACAAAAGCATTGACCAACAGAATATGGCAAAAGATGAATGACATTGATGTTTCCATAAACAAAAAAAGCAACATGATTTACGGCATAAGAGATGAACTTGTATCCTTGACAAAAAAAATAAGGAAATTATAATTTGAACTAAGTTAGCTTAACACCCAACAAGCTGACAATATGGTGGAGTTCCAACTTCTCTGTGAACATCTAGATACCAGTCCCAAGGGTAACAAAGTGGAAGGAAATGTCTCACTAGCACCTAGAGCCAAAAACACCTTGATGGTAAAGCTGAATATGCCAATAGCGGAATCTTCAGATGAAGCTAAACGCCAAGCAAAGGGAAAAATCCCTAACAAAGTGGCAGGAGATGTCCCACTAGTACCTAGTATCAAAAATATCTCGACAGTATGCTCGAATATGCCGATGGCCGAACCTTCAAAAGAAGCTAAACGCCGAGCACAAACACAGAGAAAATTCTCTGAAGTAGTTAAATCAGTAGAAACTACAAATCTTTTGAGATATAAGAAAAAGGACTAACTTTTCATTAGAAAAACAATTTGTTTCTTCTTTTCAGGTAGGAAAAATCCATCCTAAAGGAGAAATAATATCTAAAAGTATACAAAACAAATTTACAATCTTCCAGAAACATGTAGAGAAACTTATGGAGTCTTAGAATCAAAAGTCTATATCCTAGGATTAGCATATTTCTAGGCGTATCAGCGGGCTTCACAGCCCAATTATTTGAATTCAGCTACCTAGACCGAGTATATTCCAAACCATATTTATCTAAACTACAAGGATTTCCCTACATCTGACAAGTGCAATCAAGAATTTTGTCAGAAACAAAGAAGTTTATTGTAGTTCTTCAGCATAGCTATGGAATCTCAAGATGACCAAGTATATTTTCCTACAGTTAACTACATAGTGGTGGAAAAATTAAAATTTTTTAATATCAATGCCACAAGAGTTGATAAAAAGATTCCTTATTTTAGAAAAAAATAGATCCAGACTAGACGAGATTGAGGGATGAAAACTGTATATCACATCCTTAAAAATAAATATGCAGAAAATTATAAAGTCCTCAACAGGGATACAAACTGGATTCTTATGACCAAAGAAAGATCAAAATCAGCAGTCTTAAAGGACAAAATTACTAAATTTGAAACACATCAATTTTCAGCCACTTCAAAAACATGAACCATAACATGCAAATTTCTGGAACATGAACATCTCAAGAGAAAGGATGAAGATAGATCTTCAATGTCAGATGCGATGTAACTTACACTTGTAAAAAAAAGACAATAATAGAAGAGAATACCTAAAGAAAAAAGCAATTACGTTAAAATAAGTGTCGACACTAAAATGACAAAGATGATAGAAGAAATTGGACCTCACGGTCCAAAAAAAAAAGCCAATTAGGAGAAAGAAGAATTTTATCTTATCTCTTATCTTATCTTGATAAGGGAATAAAAGATTAAAAAAAAAATTATAGGGATGACCCTATAGAAAATAAATATTGTAAATCTACCCCTCTTTGTAACTATAAAAGGAGTGATAGAAACCCATAGAAGACAGACTACATTTTCTCTAATATTCTATTTCTTAGAAAAATGCTAGGTATCTTCTACATGAGTGAGTAAGAGACACTTCTCCCGTCAGGGAAAGGTAATAAATAGTATGTATGTAAGTATAAGGAAGATCTGATTAAAAAATTTTCCTATGTTGTAATATGTTCAAGAAATGAAAAGTTTGTTTCATATATCCTTTTCAAATTTTCTATACTAGTAAAAAATTAAGGTTGCGATCTTCAGCCCTAACAGAGGAAGGACGGAGCAATAGCCTGAGACATCGAGTCACATTAGGTTAAAAAGTTCTTCATAACCGGAAGGAGAAGCACTGTGGCGTTGATACAACTAACATAAAAGAAGTTCAAAAGGTATATGCATAAACTCTACCATTTCATGAACATATTACCATAAGAAAAGTCTATTTTCATATCTGCTCTATACATTCATACATATTATATATTACTAAGTACCTATAGGGAATATAAAATTATGAATTGTTTATATTTATTATCATGAGAGTGGTATGACAACAATTACAAAAACTTAGAAGAAAAATTTTGGAAACCATAATAATTGTAAAAAGAATTAATAAAGCTTTAATAAATTTGAGAAACTATGGTAGAGAAATGTATCTTTTAAGAAAGAATACTTCGAATAATCTTGTGAAATCGAGAATTAACGAAGTAGAGAAGCTACTACTTAGAGCACAAGATAGAGAACAAGCTTTAAAAAATACACAGATTTATCTGTTAAAAAAATCTAAGCTAAGTTAAAGAAATACATACTTTATACTGCCTAATGAGTTATTATACTATTCTCTTAAATGAAAAAACATTAATTACTATTTTAAAAGTAATAAAATTAAATAAAGATTTACAAGAAAAAATTCTTGAAAAAATTATAGATTATCTTGTTCAAGAACAATGGTCTAGACATGACTATTCGTACGTAGATTGTGATGGTGATCCATATTGATGATGGTGATCCATACTATATATATATATATATATATATATGTATGTATATATATATGTATATATATATATATATTACCACCATAAATTTCAAGTGATTGATGAGTCACTTAAAATTTTGTCTATTGAGAAAATTTTTAGTGAAGTGTAAATTGGCCGAGTCACTCCTTAAAGATTCTTCATACTTTAATATAGTAACGTAAACATAACATATATTTTATAGTAAAAACATATAAATTTTTTCACCAAAAGTTTCAAGTGGCTAATGGATCATCACTTTTGCATATGTCATGTAGTACCTCCATTTCTTGCTGCTAGAAGCTAAGAGATATGCATCGATTTGAACCATATTTTTATTAGGATTATGTTTTATTTATTTGTCTATATTAATTTATTTTTCTTATTTTTAAAGTTAAATTCTTTGAAAATTATTGATTACTTTCTTAAAATTTTTAAAAGTTTGATACTTCTTATATTTTTTTTCTAAGGCTTTCATATTTATTTCTAAACCTTTCAAATCTTTTTAAATTCAACTTTAGCTGATTTAGAATTCTTAAAACTAATGAAAAAAAAGATATTAGTTGTCATTAGTTTTGATGACTTCTAATAAGGAAAGGTTTTTCTATAAATATTTGAGTAATTTTGAACTCTTATATATTAGAAAAATAGTGAAAATACGATTTAGTCAAAAATAGAGAGTTTTAATGAATGAAAAAAAAGTTCAAAAAATATTTTTAATGACCTTCACGCTTTTAATAGAGTACTAGTTTAGGGTTCACGCCTCGTGCGATTACGTCGTTTTAGTGAATTCATTTTTATAAAATTACTTCGATATCATGAAAGAAAATATATTTTGATTAAAAAATAAAGAATGAAAATAATTTTGATGACTTAAATAAGCTATAGATACTCAAATATACATATATTTGTCACATAATTATGCAAAAAATTAAAAATAAATAGAAAACACACACACACACACACACACACATATATATATATATATATAAGAAGACAATAATGTATGTAAAACTCAGTGCTAAGATTCTACTATATTTTATGTGAAATCAGCTATTATCCAACATGTAATTATTTGGTTGAGAAAAAAATATGTTACAAAAAGTATAAAAGCCATTCAATGGTATTGCAAAAAAATAAAAGAAAAGAAATAAACATTTAATTATTTCTCTTACTTCATTCGGTGCTAACATAGTTGTTGTAACTCCCCCAAAATTTGGCTACTTTATTTTTGGTCTTCCCATATTTTAAATATCAATTTTTGACTCAAGTATTGATTGGGGATGTTAGAAGGGTATCTCGGAGAAATTTTGGAGCTTTTAGACTAGGTTTGGGGTATTTTTGGGACATAGAGGCAGTAAGCCTCCACGATTGCCCCGCATCATACAAGCTGGATAATACGATAGTCATCGTGCTATAGAGGCTGGATCACATGATGGATGCCGCACCGCAGGTGCTAGTCCTTGCAATAGCCACCGTGTCGCGGAGGTCTTGTTTTCCGAAGTTACTTTCAAATATCATAGAGGCACCTTTTAGTCTTTTCCCTTTTAAACCATTCCCCATGATTTATAACCTCCCCAAAATGTATTACTGCCTTTGTTAAATATCCAAACCATCTTCCCTTAAGCAAAAAAAGAGAGACTACCTAGGGTTTGATGATCTTTAGCTTCAAGGTTAGATTTTACGCTATGTCTTCTTAAATTCATGGTGTCTAAAACTATTATAAATATCATGGGCTAAATTGTCTGTTCTTTATGATTTTCAAAGCATAACTTTTGAATGTATTCGTAATTGGTTTTTGAATATCATTGAAGAGCATTTATCACGAAACCAATTTAATAACGTTACACATTTATTATGCGGTTTTTCATTAAATGGCGTTGTAATCATATGTGTATATGTTATTATTTTTGTAACAGTGATTTATGGGTATGTTTTATGGAATTCCCTCTTGAATAATGAAATTTATGGTCCTAATAAGTTATGAATGTGAAATATGTTTGAGAGCATGATCTTGTCTCCTAATGAAGAATTTCATGTGTTTTGGGTAAGGATTAACCACTATATGCTAAGGTATTGTTAAGAGAATCTTTTACATATGTTTAATGGATCATTTGAAATAATAATCCACTTATGATGTTTAAATCTTGATGGTGGTCATTAACATGATTTCAAATAAAAGAGGCTAAGGTTATGACATGACATGATATGGCTTGCAAGTCCAGGTATGGCGATACCTAACACGAGGTGCCCTTAATATGAATAAAACAAGTGTTTTGAGCATGAATTATGGTCTTAAGAGGCTAAAAATTGGCTTAAAGAGAGTTAGATAGCTATCCAAATAAGGCACAAGTTTCGACAACTGTCACAACTCGAGGCTACCCCTTAGTTGTGATAATAGTTTTTATGATCACAAGTGACCACAAGCTGACCTATGAGCTAATACTTGTTGTGAGCACTGAACAATATAATGAAAACATACTTGCATGAAAAATACATTATAAGGCCATACGGTTTAGATACTAAAAGTACAACTAAATTTGTAAGTCTAAAAACATCTATCACGGTGACGAAAACTAACTGACTGTCTGAATATCAGAAAAGCCTCTAACTGAATGAATGTGGAGTTGATGGGACAAATCCCAAACTAAATCCTACTGATTGAATAATACTGAGCGACTGAATAACTGGAATAAACCATTATGTCCCTAAAAGATGAGGGCTCACCATTGCTGCTACTAAGTAACATTGGGATGTCTAACTATGATTGGTGAACTGAGTGTCTGAACCTATTATAGAAGACATCATAATGTGAAGAAAATATGATATAAGTACTTTGAATGTATTAGTATATGAGATGAGGTTAGGATTCTATACTGTAATACCCCAAAAAATCCAAACCAATATTATAGCCATGTACCAAGCTCATGCATAGAACATCATGGTTTTTTTTATAGTTTTATGATTAAGTTAGATGTATATTAAGGCTTCAAATAACTCCCACCTATCAGATGAATCAAAACATTCCTTACTGATTGTATTCTTGAGAAGGATATTGGTATAGTAAAATTCAAACGATCATATCTCTCATTACACTTGGAATTTTTGATCTTATGACCTATCAACAGATAGATAATTGAATTATCTTTCAAACTATACCAATTTCGTCTAAATTCGATATCAAAGAAAAGAGTTATTTTTATTTTACTCTAACATGTCAGGATGGAAATAGTGTGAAGACATTCGTGGTAGCATACCACATTTGTGACGACCTATCATGAAGGTCGTCATCTTTAGGAAGAAACCAGCTCCTAAGAGATGACATTCGTGGTATCTTACCACATTTGTGTCACCCAATCATGAAGGTCATCATCCTTAGGCAGAAACCAGCTCCTAAGTGACGACAGTCGTGGTAGCTTACAACATTTGTGATGCCTTGTCAAAAATGTCGTCAGCCTTAGGCAGAATCCAGCCACGGTGTGATGACATTTTTGACGGCCTGTCACATTTTTGATGCCTTGTCATAAATGTCGTCAGAGTAAGAAAGAAACCATCAATTCCAGCTCCTGTGTGACGACATTTTTGACGGCTTGTCACATTTTTGACGCCTTGTCACAAAGTCGTCAGCTATTTTTTTTACTAACTGGGAATTTATTTCATAAGGATATTTTGGTCTTTTTTCTTTACTTCCCACGACTTATAACCCTCAAGGAGCGTATTATATTCCATTCTCTTTAGTTAAACATCCCAAAAAGCTCTCTCATACACTCTCAACCACAAGATTAGGGTTTTCTCTCAAGATCAAAACTCTCAAGAACAAGCCCTAGGGTTTTCATAGAAGAGTCTATTTTAAGGAAATTTCGCCGTCGATATTCACGAGTTCTTAATCTAAGGTATGCGTAGTATTCATCCATGGGTCCCTTTCATCCATGGAGCTCAAGAATCATATTTTAACTTATAAATTGTGATTTCCTTATTGTGTTATGGATATATCATGTTGTTGATTGTTGTTTGGATTCATGGTTGTATCTTCATGTGTTTTTCATGATGTATGTGAGTATGTTAGTTGAAACCCATGAAATTTGGATGGATAAGATTGTCAAACTGATAAGTACACCTATGCCTAAAGTTGTGTATGTAAGGTGTTTGATAAAATGCCAACAATGATAGAATCCATGTTTTTATGACTTAATAGTGCTTAAATGACAAGCCCATGCTCTATTCTTTATGATTCCACATGAACTCCACGTTATTGTTGTGTGTTATTTCTTTGATATGGAATGAGCATGATATTGAAGCAACACGAGTATATACATGTTGTGCGCACCCCCTTCCATGTATAAGATATGAAGAACCAAGTGTAGTATAAAATCCCCTACTTATGATATTATGAATTGTGGACTCTATTCTTATGATTAAGTCAGTCATGTGTGTCAGTTTCCTTCTATCGAGTCCTGGGGGTACTTGTACCCAAAATAATATAGCTGTGTGCCTAGTGCCATGTCATGTTATCACGATATGCTTAATCAAGCCATGATCTATAGAATTCAGTCAGTCATATGACTCAGGAAAACTCGGTAATCTCAGTAGTCCAGTAATCTCAGTAATCTCAATGCTCAGTAACCTCAGCAACCTCAATATTCACAATTAATCTCAATAACTTCTGTACTCTCAACCAGTCCTCACAACTTAATACATTCTGTCAGTCATCGGAATCTAGTAAAATTAGTTTAGCTCCGCTAAACAATACCACTAGTATCAGCCTAGTTAATTAGTATCAGTTCAGCTAATCACTTCAATTCAGTTGTTCAGTTAAGCCCAGTTATTTAGTTTTGTGTCTTTTAGATAGGAGTAGGATTCAGCACCGCGTAAGCCTAGGGATGGGGACTCACTCGCTAGATTAGGATTGAGATCCTTAGAAGCAATCCCTAAGTTCCATAACTACGTACCCAATGTAGGTATGAGATGTCACCCATTAGATACGACTGACATGCTTAGGGGTCACCCGTTAGCACATTTATATGTATAGGACTAATCCTAGGAGTCACCCGCTAGATTAGGACTAACTCTACAGTAGATATCTTTACTGGTGGCGCGGTAATGACACCCTTCCAATCATGTAACACCCCGATTTGCTGAACCTAAATGCTACGCGGTGCTCATAACCCCGAAGGACCACAAGCTAACCCATAATTGATATTTGTAATTGTAAACTGCATAATATCTTATAAAATATATGATAACATAAACTGTAAGGCCATAAGGTTCACTACTGATACATATCTGAAAAATATGGTATCACAATACCAAAAAGAAACATAAATACTGAAGTCTGAACATCTAATTTGACATCTAGTCTGAAAGCCTCTAACTGAACTAAATAAGGAGTTCATGGGACATGCCCTCAACTAACTCCAACTACTGAAATAAACTGAAAAACTGAAATAGAAATGAAATCATCATGTCCTCAAAGTATGAGGACTTGTGTCTAACTCTGACTGCTGATCCTGGAATCTATTGCTGGTTTGGAGCTCATGTCTCTGAACCTATGGTGTAACATAAGAGAAAGCACCATATCACAAATGCATCAGTGTATCTGAATGTACTGAGTATACGAGTAAGGGAGGCTAAATGCAAAGGTTTATATGCATGAAAAATACTAACTGATATGAACATAAGAGTAACTATATGCATACGTAACTGTAACTGAACTAATGGAGATACTGACTACTGAGTCTGAATACTGACAACATGAGGGTACTGATAATGAGATTCTAAAAGAATGAGTTTACTGATATTGATATGTAAATCACTAATAAGTGATGAATCTGATACTGTATTAATGAATATTGGGAGACTAATACTATATTACTAATAAAGGAATGATTGTTTCTGACAGTTCAAATTATGAAGAACTGGTCTGATTAATTGTATCTTACAGTCCTGAAGCTGAGTACTGATAGCATGAGTTCTGATAACTTTTGTAATTGATAGCATAAGTGACTGTATCTGACATTCTATAAATCTGAAGGAAACTATCTGAGTTTAATTCTATTTCTGAGTTAACTGTATCTGACAGTCCTGATATACTGAAATCTGAAGAACTATCTGAGTTCTTTACTGAGACTGGGTAGCTATAGCTGACAGTCCTGAAATCTATAACTGAAACTGTGGAAAGTAGTTATCTAACTGACATGCTCCAAATAGCTATAACAGCTAAGCTGGGTTCCAATCTCTGCCCTGACTGGAGGGGTGTCAATACCGCGCCACTGGTAAAGACAACTGTGAGAACCCTATACTGGCAGGTAGTCAAATAAGAACAATGGGAACCCTAAAATGACGGTTTAAGCCACCTCATCAACTCTAATCTGATGAGTTAAGATATCTCAACCTACGCTGGCTACGTAGTTCTAGAACACAAGGATGACTACTAAGAATCACACCCTAAACTGGCGGGTGAGTTCCCATCCTTCGGTTCACTCGGTGCTAACTTCTACTCCCGTCTGAAGGACACTGAACTGAATAACAAAGCTGAACTGAATAACTGAACTGAACTGATTAGCTGAACTAATACTGATTAACTGGACTGATACTAGTGGTATTGTTTAGCAGAGCTAACTAAGTTTACTAGATTTCAATGACTGACGGAATGTACTGAGTTTTGAGGACTGCTTAAGAGTACAGTATTTACTAAGATTGACTGTGAATACTGAGGTTGCTGAGATTACTAAGCACTAAGATTACTGAGATTATTGGGCTACTAAGATTACTGAGATTTCTGAGTTTTCCTGAGTCACATGAGTGACTGAATTCTATAGATCATGTCTTGACTGAGACAATCATGAAAACATGACATGGATCTAGGCACACAGCTATATTTTTCAGGTACAAGTACCCCCAGGAATCGATGGAAGGAAACTGACATAACTTGAATTTCTTGAGTACACAACCATCAATAAAAATCCATAATACATGAGTGGGGGATTTCATAAAGTACATGGTCAACATAATATCTATCATGAATAGGAATTCTTATAATCAAGTCATAAATCTCATATTCTAATATCATGGGCAGTCCGACAACATATAATATTCATAGCAATCGAATGGAAACCATTCAAGCGTAAGGGAACGACAACATGTAACGTTTAGTTCATATTGTAATGATTTGGGGATATTATACTTCATGTATTTATTAAACATCTCAAACATGGTAGGGAAAGCATGGATATATTTTGTGTACATAATTTATATCTCCATTATCATACCTGCTTTATACCACAACAATAATAACACATAATTTACATGGAAATTTATATTAGAGTGTATGACTAACATGAACATGTTATTTAGATATCATGAAATCATGTAAATATGAAGTTCTAACATATTAGGTATTTTATCGAACACCTTGCATGCATTCTTTAAGGCATAGGTGGATTTCATACTTGCATTCTATCAATCCATCTAAAGATCATGTTTTTCAACTAACAA
>JAPEIP010000012.1:235326147-235336933 GCA_026120095.1 Capsicum chinense
AGTTCAGTTAGAGGCTTTCAGACTAGATGTCAGATTAGATATTCAGATCTTATTATTTTTAGTATTTATGACTTGTTTTGGTATTGTTATACCTTTTTCAGACATTTTGTTATCAGACGTTTATTTAGTTTGAACCTTATGGCCTTTCATGTTCATATTTCCACATTTTATGATATATTATACAGTATACAAGTATACATATCAGTCATGGTTTAGCTTGTGGTCCTTCGGGGTCATGAGCACCGTGTAGCATTTCGGTTCAGAAAATCAGGGTGTTACATATACATGGGTTAACTGTGCATGAAATAATGATTGATTGAATAATATGAGATAACTGAGTAAGCATACAAGAAAACTAAAATACTGAGAATGCAAGACCAAACATATATATATTTTTAAATAATCTGTCAACTGAACTACTGAAATCTGATAACTGAATAATTGGAAGTTTGTATGCTATGGTCAAGGAAACCTGAACTGAATTTTGTACTGAATACTGAACTTAGACTATGGGAGCTAGCTATAACTGACATTCTCCCAATATATTATTGGAGTCCAACCTATAACCCCAGTTTGAAGGGTGTCAGCACTGTCCCACGGCTACTAATATTAGTTGTGTGGATCCACTAATTTTATATCTCAAAGGAATAGGGGGTCATGCCTAACTTACGGGGAACCCTTCAAAGTCTACAGTGGCATCCTAGATCTGTAACTTAGGGACTGCTACTAATGCCTCATGCCTAACTGGAGGGGGATATAAATGGCTCATGTATAACTGGCAGGGAACATGCCATCCCTACGTTCACTCGATGCTAAGTCTTACTCCCAACTGGAAGACACTGATTCTAAACTAAACTAAACTCAATTGAGAGTTATTCTATAACTGATAGTGCTAATCATCAATATAAATATCTGAGTATACTAATAAAGTTCATTAATTGATTGTCTGAGCACTTGAAAAGCTGTATTTATATAAATCACATAGGTATCAGGTGTTCATAACTCGCCAGCACTGAGTAAGATTAATGGTAAGGCCATATAAAAGCTGTAAAACCATAGTAGGGGATCACAAAAACCCAACACTTAGACATTTTATCAAATACACGGGAGTCATAAATTTAACCATGGAATTGGGTAAATCATTTGATAATTACATAGTTACAACATCAAAACCATGAATTAAGGTTTTAAATTACTAGAGTTCAATATTCAAAACATGCAGTGGCTCAAACCATCAAAAACTCGTGTAATCATAACTTGAAATCAAATTATCAAGATGTTCATGGACATAATTCAACTTAATCACATAAAATTCATAATTTAAAACATAAAAAAAAGTTTCTTGGACTCCATGGGTGAAAAGGGCCCATAGATGAACATTACGCACACCTTAAACCCTTAAACTTGTAAGTAAAACACCAATTTTGATGCTTTCTTGAATATTTTTGGATATGGAAACTTGAATTCTTGGTTTTCTTAGAGAGAAAGAAATGTAATTTGATGATTTTAGGGAAAGAGTGGGTTTTCTTTTAGTGGAAATTGAAGAAGATGGGCAAATAATGCCCAACTGAAGCTTTAATTCATAATTTGATGACTTTTATTGAGGGGAAATGACGCAATTTCCCCTAAAACATTTAAATTCGTAATTGGAATGTGGATTAATATTTCACTGCAACTCGATGAGGACACAATCGCTATAATCCTATAACCACCACGACGCAAGTCTATAACGATGAGCTACTAGAATTAAAATCCAAGCACGACCCAATCCTCATTCAAAAAATCCAAAAGTTCTTTGAGATATGTTCCTTACACTCCTAAACATGAATCAACTTAAAAACCAACATCACAGGGTTGAGAAGACCAATTTAAAAATATTCAAAGGTAAGAGGCTTTAAAAATGACTTAGTCCCCAACAATTCGTTAAATTTTTGGTTTTAAGTCTCTAATGTATGCAGCTAGGAGCTCAACTGGTCTAATAATAATAGGGGTAATATAATATCTCCCCCATAGGAATATTCATCCTCGAATCAAATTGATTAAGCTGAGAGTTCTAAAATAAGGAATTTGAGATCACATACTTAACATGCATAACTGAAAATATGGTTACATGATTAGTCTGAAACATGATACATGACTGTACTAAATTTGTAGATGCATGCAATGACATAAGCATGGTCACATAGATAGAACTGACAATGGAAAATAGATAATCTTATAAAAACTGTTACCTTAAGTTGAGTCTGAGTTTGTAGAGAAAATATGAGGGTACTAAGTTGTACATATCACTGCCAACTTTACACACACCTAGGTTATTTCTACTATATTCTTTGCAAAGTGAATGGGTACAACTGCTAATCACACTACCCTGGGTTTTGGAACCTGGCACCCCATCCTAACGGTTATTTCTTAACTTTGGTACTGGCGCACTAGATGAAGATGGAGCTAGAACTAAGGACTTTGGACAAAACTAGGAATAGTTATCGCCTACTGACATAGGCTGAGCAATACTAAAGCTACCCATTCTGGGTCTCTTATTCTCTCTCTCCTTCTTCTTAAGCTTCTGCGACTCAATCTAGTGAGCATGGACCATAAGCCTAGATATGTCCATCTTCTATTTAACATCATAGTCCTACACTCCTTGACCACGCTATCAGATACCCCAGATACAAACTTGCTCATTCTTGACCTATTATCTGCTACTATATGGGGAACAAACCTGGCAAACTAAGTAAACTTGAGGGAATACTCTTTTATGCTCATACTCCCCAATATAAGATTGATGAACTCTAACACCATGGCTTCTCTTAGCTCTAAGGTAAAGAATCTATCTAGGAAGGCAATAGTTAATTCTTCCCACTCTAAGGGCTCTGTATCCTTGCCTCTGTCTACCTTCCACTACATAAACTACATATGAGCTACATCTTATAGATGATGGGCAGCTAACTCAAAACTCATCACTAGAAGTCACTCCCATAATGTCTATGACTTTCTGAACCTGATTGAGAAACTCCTGTAGGTCCTCTTCTGATGTAGATCCTGAGAATAGGGGAAGGTTTATTTGGGTAAAGTCCCAAATCCTAGCTACAGCAGTATTGGCCCCTAGATTGTTGGACGTTCATTCTGGGATGCTACTGAATTGGCTAGAGTAGTAAGTGCAACTCTAAATTCTGTATGAGAGTCATGCTCATCCAAGAGATCTGCCTGAATGGGCTGAGGTTTTGGCTGATTTCCAGTCCTTTATTCATTACTATTTTTGGGAGGCATGTTCTTTAAATAGAAGGAAGAAAAGGATTAGAATCAAAGTTTAACTTGAGCTCATGCTCACTCGCACGACATGAATACTAAAAGAAGGGAACCTTTTCCTAAAACAACTCATACCCTCCTATCCATAAGTATGGTGCATTACACACCCATGCACAAGACTCTACTAGATGGGACTTTTAAACTTCCTAGAACTATTGAACCTTAGGCTCTAATACGAAGTTTGTAACACCCCAATTCTATACCCCAGACACTAGACGGTGCTAACGACCCTGAAGGACGACAAGCTAACTCATGTACGATATCTGCTGTGACCATTGAAATATGATACTGTATTGAATTCGGAATTAGACTAAAATTCCATAAGGTTCAATCATCTGAAATACTGAAAAAATTATCAAACTATAATAATAATCTGTAAAACTAAATAATGTCTGATTACTAATCTAGTCTAAAAAGCCTCTAACTAAATAGTCTGAAATTGGAGCTGGTGGGAAAATCCCCCAAATAACTCTATCAACTAAAATACTGGGTCTACTGATAAAATGAAATAAAAGAATATCCTAAAATGATAAGGACATATTGTTAAATCTCCTGTTGGCTAAATCTGGA
Source organism: Capsicum chinense (assembly GCA_026120095.1). NCBI lineage: Eukaryota > Viridiplantae > Streptophyta > Magnoliopsida > Solanales > Solanaceae > Capsicum > Capsicum chinense. The sequence goes on from JAPEIP010000012.1 coordinate 235,330,024, forward strand.
TCTGTCTATGTGCAGTCAGGAACTTTAGCATCCGAACCAATGTATGAGACATCATAGCGTAAAGAAAGGGTGTGCATGAGTATGTGGAATGTTCTAGTATGCTAGATAAGGTATGGATAAATGCAAGGGTTCATATGTATGAACAATAAGTGACTGAATGATTTAGTGTAACTGAATGTAAGAGTACGTGGATAACTAATACTACTAAAAACACCGAGTATACAATACTGTTGACATAGATAGATATATACTATATTTTAGCTTTCTAAAGCTGAGTACTTAGTTCGAACAATTGAATAACTAATATCTAAAGTTACTAATAACTGAATTACTGATACTGATTGACTGTGTCTGAACTTATGATTCTGTAGAACAGAACTGAGTTCTACACTGAAGTCTAAATTTGAAATAGTATGAGGTAATCATCTAATTGACAATCCCCAAATCTAAGCTAATAGGGGTCCAACCTGTGACCCCAGTTGGAAAGGTGTTAGTACTGAGCCACAGGTACTAACCATGGTTGTGACTTAACCCTAACTAGCAGGAAGATATTTTGTCAACCCTTAACTGGTAGGAAAACTCATAAGAGATATGTCAAAACTTATATAGCAGGAAGTTATCTCCACCTAGGCTAGCTACATAGTTCTGTAACTCAGGGATTACTACCAAGGGTCAAACCCTACACTAACTGGACTACCCCTATCCCTGGGTTCACTCGGTGCTGAATCCTACTCCCAACTGAAAGATGTTGAACTGATTATACAGAATAGGACTGAACTAATACTCAGTTTACTGAGTTTTCCTGTGTTCTGTAACTGACTGAGAGTACTACTGTTCGTGACATGACTGATAATATTCTATAACTGACACTGGCTTTAGGTAAACACCTAAATTGTTGGGTATTAAATACCCCAGGACTCGATAGCATGAAAACTAAAGCATCATATGATCTTGCAAAGCATAACAATGTACACATGTTCATATTTCATCTATAGAAACATTTTATCAAATACTTGTAGGTCATAATCTTTTGTATATACTAAACTGTCATGATTTCACCACTTTATTCACATGAAAATTCTATCAAACACTTGTGGAGAACAAGATAATGCACATAATCATGTTTAATATATAAGCATGACAATTACAATGCCCAACTTGTAATTTGATAGGTTTAACATGCAATTCATATTACCAAATTAACATCATACACACATTAATCAATTTGTAAATGCAAGGGGTTTATAAAGATAATCACATATTCACACATGTTATTCAATTCCATGAAACTTGCACTGAAATCATGGATTGAAACCCAATTGATAACATGAACATAAATTCAATATAGTTCAAACATGGAAATCATAAATATAAGATCTTGTATGTTTAAAAAGGGATTCTTGGACTTTATGCGTGAAAGGAACTGATAGATGAACACCTAACATACCTAAGAAATTCTTTCTTGAAGGTTCTTGGAGGAACTCTTAGGCTTGTTCTTGATTCTCTTAAACTAGGGTTTTTGCCTTTTTGAGAGAGAAAGTGAGGAAATAATGACGCAATAGGTTATTTAGGGGTTTAATTTCGTGTATAGACTGATTAGGGCTATGAATAAAATTACCAAACTACCCTAGAGAATAAAGGAAATTCATCATTGAAAAATCCATTTTTAGGCTCTGGCGCAACGCGGCGCGATCTGGAAAATGACAATTGGGAACTGAAGGCCTGGTGCGATGTGGTGGAATCGCAGTACCCCTTTGATTATGAATTTTGGAGTCAGCGCGATGCGGAAAAATCATGTTGAAACATTGGACAAGGACAATTATAAAATGAGCCTATGGAGCGACGTGCCAATATCATAATAGAGCACTGGAAAGTTACAATGGATATTTGTCTTGGCTCTGCAATGCGTTGACATTCTAGGTGGTACACTATCATACAAAAATGGCTCTAACTCTTAGCCCGGGAATCGGATTTGGGTGAATGTTATATTGTTGGAAAGCTAATTGAATTTCCTACACAATGGATGGCTCTAAACTGAAAAATACTGAGTATTTCAAAAATTTTATATGAGATTACTCATGTTCTAAGTCTTATATTAAGCTAGAGAAATACGGAGTATTACAATATCTTCCCCTTGGGAAAATTCCTCCTCGAATAAGATTGATTAAGCTGAGAAACACGGATAGACTGAGTTTACATGCTTAACATGCACAACCAAAACCTGACTACATAACTGAACTACTGTCAAACTGAGTTTCCATACTGAACATGCATATCTGATGCATAGAATACATGACTAAAGCTACTGATAAGCTGAGTTTTCATACTGATCATGCATATATGATGCGTGGAATACATAACTGAACTGATTCATGAATGAATGAATGAATATGCAATGGTAAAGAATATCAAATTTGCAACTGTAACTGACATAGAACTAAGTAAATCTAAGAAAAACTGTTACCTTAGGCTAAGAATATTGATAAACCTGAGATCATTTACTGGACAGGTATGAGTGGGAACATGAGAACATTACTAAGTCTGAAACATGATATATATTAACTGAATATCATAAGCTAAATTAATTTCTTGGATATATGTCATACGAATGATTTTGGAACTTGAGGATCAACTTATGAGTTCCCACTACTCCAAACTGGATTTGTTACGTGAAGATAAACTTGAAGGTTTAGGACATGAAAGCTTGGGGATTATAGTGCATCTCCCCCTTAGGGCATTATGTTCCTTGAAGAATGCTGACTTGGCTGAGATGCTAAGTAGAATATGGGATGATGCATCAGGAACCTCCAGACTGAATCGTGACTGAATATCTAAGATCTAAAACTAAGGCATGATACATGAGCTGAGTTTAATTCGTAACTACTAGGATGTTCTATTTCGGGATAGGACGAATAGATGGAATGATGGGTAATCATCCAAATTTGTCCGCCTGACTGCTAAATTGGATTGCTGGCTTTATAATGTGTGAGCCTATGCTAACACATTTAAAGCTTTTAACACTAAAAAATTGTAAAGCCTTAAGAAACTTTAGTTGTTTTTGATTAGTTTACTTTGATTTTGCAGTAAAAGTAGAGAAGAAGGGGAACCACAAATAAAGGAAGCAAAAAGCATGAAATCATAAGAAAATAAAGAACAAAGGGTGACTGACGACATCCATGACACACCGTCAGCCTAGTGGTAGGCTGTCAAGGATACCGTCAACCTTAACCAGAGAATGAGATTTGATGTAACATTATGATGGCATGCTGTGATAAGGTGTCAGAGTTATGATAAGGCGTCAGGATCACCATCAACCTTAGGCAGAAATTCTCAAAAAGAAAGAAGAGCTGACGACATCCATAATGTGCCATTAGACACCTGATAGGACATCATTGTCGTCGTCAGCCTAAGACAGCAAAAGCCAAACTTAAAGAGAATTTGATGACGTCCATGATAGTCCGTCAAACTACTGATAGGCCGTCACGAGCGTTGTCACCTATTCCGAAGAAAATCTGAACTTTAATTTTATTTCCTTATTTAGGGTTAACAATTTCAAGCCTTGTTTTAGGTTTTTTTTAATTATTGATGGGATCATTATCGATTGGCATATCCCACAAGATAGAATATATGACTTCTCTCTATATATATATCTCTAAGACCAATATTTTGGAGTTTTTCCTTGTGATTCAATTCAAAGTATACTTTTGATTTTCTTCATCATTGTAAGTTAATCCTTTCAGTTATGAATTCAATTTGCATACTTTTATATTGAATCATGAGTACCTTGATCATGGGATGTAGGGTTAGGTCATGATATGGTGTTAAATACTCAAGATTTAATAGGTGTTAGGATTTCTTGATAATTCTGAGATTATAATTTACATCTGTTGGTTGTAAATAGTAGGCATACCTACTTTGGTTTTCTTGAGAAAGAAATCATAAACAGTAGGAAGTGAATTATCAATAGGGACTCAGAAAGACCTCATTTAATAATCAGTGTTGTAACATGGTTGATTAACCTGAGGTAAAATCTAGGCAGTAAATAGAAATTCCGTAATTCCGAGAGGATTTGGGAATTAAACGCGTAAGTGGGTTGAGAGACATTGAAGCATAACATCGATAAAGATAGCTTGTTATCCTACCCAACGTTAGAATCTTGAACCTTTTTTAGCATTTGGCATGTACTGAAAGCCCTAATGAGCATAATTCTGGTTATTTCATAAACTCTTGATTTACAAACACTGAAACTAGAGTGACCAAAAATTATTTGCTAATCATTAAGAGGCCTCACTTTATCTTTTTGCATCATTCATTTGAATTCAACTTGTAGCTATAGTTTCAAACTAGTTTAATCGCTACTCACATTGTTCCCTGTGGATTCAACCCCGACTCTAAAGTTGGGTAAATATATTGACGATGACCGCCTTGCACTAAATTGATGTGTAAGTTGAGAATTATCAAAGATGGCGCCGTTGTCGGGGAACAATTTGGCATATTGAGTTGGTTTGAAATTTTAGCCTACTTTCTTTAATTTAAACCTCTAAATATTTGTTTTAGTTTTTTTTTATTTTTGGTGTTAGGTAGATTTTTATTTTAGTTTACCTATTACAATGGCATCTTGGAATGGACATGAGCTTGGTGGTTGGAAATCATATCTTGATTATGCATGTCCATATTCTGATGGACCTCACTTTTGGCAAGATTGTAGATATGCTCCCTGGAGAGATATGTGTGCACCATCTCCATCCTAATAGGAGTATGATTTTTCTTTATGTGCTAGTCAAAATGGACATTGGAGTGATTGCCAAAATGCCCCGTCCCCCTGATATGCTAACCCAAATTTTAGTTCTTCTTATGATTTTGATAGGTCTTATGGTCAAGAACAGGAAGAACAAAGCACCCAAAAGAGTGGCATTGAAGCTATGCTTCAACTAGTGTTGGATTATGTAGACACAGCGAGTGATATCATATGTGATATACATCAAGACATAAAGGAAAATAACGAGGAAAGAAGAATGATAGAGGATATAGATATAGAGGTCAAGCATTAAAGACACTTTTCCATATTATGTTTAGCTGATATCTTGTCTGTGGAATCATTTAACATAATGGATGAGCGTGAAGATAAGGAACCATAATACTATATCTATGTTGTGCTTGATGTTGAGCAACCCTTGATGATTTTCTAACCAACCAAAACAACCATGAGGGATGATGCCAAGATTGAGGAAACGGTGCTAGAGGAAAAATAAGAAACCAAGCAAATCTCTTCTAAAGAATCTAACCCAATTTGGGGTGAGGATGCCTAGAAGGATGCAACTCCCAAATTAAGGAGAAGGCCTTATTCGAATCATTTTTCAATATTGTGCTTGATGGATGAGATGGAAGTCCACTTACCCAAGCAACTGAGGTGTTTTAAGGATGAGGAACATAATCCTTATATTTTAGAGTTTAGCATTAAAAAAGAGCAAAATGAACTCCCCTCCTTGAAGGTCAGTAAAGGCAAAATTTAGTGTGCATCAAGTGGATTATTGATAATCTCATCAATACCCAATGAACCTATCCAGAAATTTTATATGAAGTTGGGTAATAGATTCACGTCATCAAAGTGGCAAGATAAAGAAAGTGTCACTGTATCTGTACGTTTTTCCAATGCACCTCGCAGATGTATTTATCAATAGTTGGGTCGACATTTCAAATCCTCCAAGTGGAGACATAAATAATTATCAACAAGGTATCTTGATGAAGTCTGAATAGTCAAGATAACTGAGTCCTACCACGACACTAAACTAGGTGTTTCTTTGGAGTCAACCCAAGGTATTTTGTTATTTGTATTCGTATTATGTGATTGACATCAGATGTTCACACCTATGGTGCCACAGGTATATTTCTAACTCTCTTGTTTTGGTTTAATACATTGGGGACATTGCATGTTTTAAGTTGAGGGTGTGGGGCTACTTGTGGTTGTTGATGTCCTCATTGGGTTTTTGTTGCCTTGCCTTTTCTCCCTGGAGTTTTGTTCCTAGTAGAGCTGGCATATTTAGGCGTATTATGTTTTGTTTTGTGACGTGATGTAGTTAACTAGGAAAAATATAAGTAATGAGGTAGTTAATATATTTTGTGATTTTTTAGCACCTTTCCAAGTGTCTATTTGTAATACTGTGTGAACTGCATCTAATTGTGACCACAGTGCATCTTTTGGTGGCATTAGTTCTGGAAACTTGATAATCAGTGCTAAAAAATTATACAAACCGGATAACTAGTGATTTGTGATATATTTGTGTGCCATATGTGTGTGAGGTCTTACTCAGTTTCCTTTGTGTATGAATCCAAAACTTTCTCGGTTAGTCTTGCCTTGCTTGTAGGATAGGGATTAGGAGAGGATCATAGGCCATTTTGATATTAGTCCACTTTTATCCTAAATGACCTTCCCTGTATACATAATATCCCTTGATCCCTATTTTGAGCTTGGATAGCCTATTTCTTTCATGACACCTATCACATTCCCATTTGTTTCATAATGAACCTGTTTTGGCCTTGGTCCTCCTTAGACACTGTACACCTTGACTTAGGCAAAAAGACTAAGTTGAGGGTGGTTATCATAGGGGTGCGTGATGTAAAATAAGTATGAAGAGAGGTAGAATAATAGAAAAGAATAAAAAGTCTAGTGTGGTGCAAAAAGAATTAGAAAAGAAAAAAAGTTGTATAAAAGATTAGAAAAAGATAATTTGGTTTTTGAAAAGATAGCACCCACCTTGAGCATATGTGATCAATAAAAGGGAGGAAGAGAAAAAGGTTAAGAAGTGAAACCCCAAGAGGTTAGCATAGTGTCAAGGAGGCGTAGTCACTTTAAATACCCTTGAATATCATACCAGCTCCTAGCCTACATTACAAGCCAAGAAAAAGACCT
>JAPEIP010000012.1:235351382-235377507 GCA_026120095.1 Capsicum chinense
GTAACTTTAGTGAGATTAATGGGAACCCTCATATAACAGGTTAAGCCACCTCATCTACCCTCATATAACAAGCTGCGATGTCTAAACCTATGCTGGATACATAGTTCTGGAATGCAAGGATGACTTCTAAGAATCACACCCTTATATAAAGGTGAGTTCCCATCCTTGGGTTCACTCGGTACTAAATCCTACTCGCATCTAAAAAGACTGAACATGATTTAACTAACTGTACATAAGTGGAACTTATTGAATTCCATTGACTAATCGAGTAGTACTATTTTCTGAGTGTTAACTGAGATCATGAGATTTCTAAGGTTTTCTGAGTCCATAACTGACTGAGTTCTGTAGATTATAGCTTGAATGAGATTATCATGACAACATGTCATGGCTCTAGGCACACAACTATTTTTTTTGGGTATGAATACCCCTAGGAATCGATAGAAGGAAACTGACACACATGATATGACTTGATCACAAGATTTGAGTCCACAATTCATGATATCATAAGTAGGGGATATCATATTTCATATACTTATTCAACATCTTAAACATTGTAGGGAATGCATGAATATATTTCGTGTACATATTGTATATCTCCATTATCTTGCATGCTTCATACCACCACAATAGCAATACATGAAAAAAAATGGAATTCATATTGAAGTATATAGCTAAAATAAACTTGTCATTTAGACATCATATAACCATACAAACATGAATTTCTAGTATCCTAAGTATTTTACCAAACATCTTGCATGCATATTTTAAGGCATAAGTGGGTTTTATACTTGCACCATATTAAACCACCAAAAGTTCATCATTTTCAATTAACAAACAAATATATTCCATGAGAACACCTTTAGACTTAACTTTGATACTTAAACAATAATTGTCAACATGTACATACTCATATCACCACAAAAAGCTTACAAAATAATATTTAAAACATGGTTCATGAGCTCTATGAATGGATTGGATCCATAGATGAACACTACGGATACCTTAAAGCTTGATCTTGAAAGAGATCTAATGTTTCTGAAGGTTCCAGAAGAAATCCTTAGGCTTGCCCCTAATTTTTCTTGACTAAGGTTTAACCCCTTTGGGAAAGAATGTTATTGTTCCTAAGGAGATAATGTTGAGAGGAAACCCTAATCTTGTGGTTAAAATTGTATGACAGAGCTTTTTGAGATGTTTTAATTAAAGATAATGGAAGATAATACGTTTCTTGAGGGTTATAAGTCATGGGAAGTGAAGGGAAAAGAACAAAATACCCTTACGAAATGAATTCCTTGTTGTTGAAAATAATAGTTGACGACATTTGTGACAAGGAATCAAAAATATGGTAATCTAACAAAAATGTCATTACACAGAAGCTGGAATTGATGGTTTCTACCTAAGTATAATGACCTTTATGGTAGCGCTCACAAATGTGGTAAGCTACTACGAATGTCGTCACTTAGGAGCTGGTTTCTGTTGAACGCTGACGACCTTCGTGGTAGGGCATCATATATATTGTAAACTACCATGAATGTCATCACACAGGAGCTGGATTTTGCCTAAGGCTGACGACCCTCATGGTAGGGCATCACAAATGTAGTAAGCTACCATAAAAGTCATCACTTAAGAGCTGGTTTCTACCATAGTCTAACGACCTTTGTGGTAGGGCGTCACAGATGTGGTAAGCTACCACGAATGTCGTCACACTATTTCCAGCCCGACATACTGGAGTAAAATAGGAATAACTCTTTGCTCTGATATTGGATTTAGGAAAAATTGGTATCGTTGGAAAGATAATTAAATTATATATCTGTTGATAGGTCATGATATCAAAAATTCCAAGTATAATTATAGATATGCTCATTTGAAGTTGACTATACCAATATCTTTCTCAAGAATTCAATCAGTAAGGAATGTTTTGATTCGTCTGATAGCTGGGAGGTTTTTGAAACCTTAATATAAATCTAACTTGCTCATAAAACTATAAAATAACCATGATGTACTATGCATGATCTTGGTATATGGCTCTAATATTGGTTTGGATTTTTTGGGGTATTATATATGAGTAATGGAAACTAAGCATACTGTGAGGTATGAGTACCTGAGTCATAAGCTACTCAATCAATTACAAGGTGTAAGTTATTTCTTAGAGATAAACCTTAGATTTGGATATCAGCAGCTTAAGTTAAGGGAATGTGATATTCTAAAGATAACTTTTAGAACCCGTTACAGTCATTTTTAGTCTCTAGTCATGTCTTTTGATCTTAAAAAAGCTCCTACAGCTTTCATAGACCTCATGAACTGAGTGTTCAAACATTATCTAGACATGTTTGTCATAGTATTCATTGATGATATCCATGTGTACTCCCATAGTGAGGATGACCATGTAGATCATCTTAGAATTATTTTTCAAAACCTTAGAGATCATCAATTATTCACCAAATTGAGCAAATGTGAATTTTTGCTAAGATCAGTAGCCTTTCTTGGTCAAGTTTTAGCATCTAAGATCATCAATTGAGGTATGTGGGATTATAAACAAGGACAATTCTGTAGACCTTGTTCCCAAAACTTATTTTAATTCCCATTTTAACTGAATTTTATATGATTTTCCATGAAATTCAAGTTAGGGTTTATACTCATTATTTTTATTTACAAGCTTATGAAATTTCAAGTGATTGAATGTTGAATTGCAAAACTATTTTCATATAATTATGTGTATAATGTTGTTTTCCAGATTTTCCTAATTGAGTTTAAGCATGATATTGAGATTCTGGATTTTATTATTTTGATATTGTTGAAGTATTTTCAAGAAGCATGTTGAGCATGATCCTAAGCTAAGATAAAGAATCCACATTGTTCATATGACTTCAGATTTAAAGAAGGAAAAGCATAATTGGTTTCTTGTAAACCCTTGTGCTATTTTTGAAATGGATTTCTTATTATCCTAAGCATAAGAATGAGAGTAGTATTTAGCACCGAGATGGGTATGTTACCCAGGTTTCATTCCCCAGAACTACGTGCCACCATAGGATTCAGATTATTCCCACTTCTACGTGGATGACTATGATTGTGATCACTTAAGATAAGAAGTTCTATTCTGATGGAAAGGGTAGAATAGATCTCCCCAATGTGGGTAAGACGTTGGACTCCATGAATGCTCACATGGTTTATTTCGGTTAAAATAACCTCCCAAAAGAAGTCCCCTACAATTAATACAGTCTATTGGTTGAAATCCTTAAGATAATAGTATATGTTTTCACAGCTATGGATCTTGAGATTTCTTAAAGTCTTGATATAAAGTATTTCCTTTACAGTTGACAAGATAATGTGGTAGTTTTTAGAGAAGAACAGATTTGAAAACTGAATGTAGTGGCTCACAAGATTCATATATATTCTTTATTGTTCATGATTTATAATATTCAGATTTCTGATTACTCAAGCCCATGTGAGTTATTCACATTTTGCATGCATGATTTTATAAATAGTGGTGATATTGCTAACTTATTCCACTCACCCTTATATACTCATTACATCATTAAAGCGTTGATCTACATATATGTCTATGTTCTATATTATCTCATAATGTAGGTTTAGGTGCAGTGTGAGTGATTGTTTAGCATCTCATCTAAATCTCCGCAGTCGGTGAGCCCTTATAGTTCAAGGACTTAGCTATTGAGATTTTCTTTTTATCTATTAGATGGTTTGGTATTCATTTCAAACAGTTTGAGTCGGATGGGGCCGGTCCTAGTGACTCTCTAGATTCAGTCAGTAGAGGCTTGTAGTACTACTAGATTCAGTTTAGACTTTTGATTTCGTATCTAGATTTTTCAGCATTGATTTACCAAGACATGTGAGATCAGTATTCTACAGATAAGATTTTTGCATTAATTTTGTTTCATGTTCATTTTCCCCTATTTTGAGATTGAAATGTAGTAAAAAGCAACCAGGGTTAGCTTAGGACAACTTCTAGTTCGGAGCATCATGTGGCATCTCGGGAGTTAGATTTTAGGCCGTTACAACTTTCCACTCACACTATTCTGAGATCCGGACATAGAAGTCTTACCCCAGTGCTCTTGCCAGCTCTGGGGGTGGGAACACTAGCTGAAGATGGCACTGGCATAGATGAATGATTTTGAAACTGTAAACAATTTCCCCCTCTAAACCTAGTCTGGCCATGCTCAAACTACCTGATTCTAGCGTTCTTATTTCCCCTCTCTCTTCATTTTTAACTTTTCATCCTTAATCTGTTGAGCATAAATCATCAACCTATCAAGATCCATTTCCCCAATAAGCATGGAAGTCCTACACTCCTTGACTACCAAACTAGATACTCCAGTAACAAACTTACTTATACTCACCCTTGGGTCAACCATCATACCAAGGGCATACTTAGACAACTGATTTAACTTAAGGAAGTACCCCTTCAAGATAAGCCTTAGTACACCATCTCCCCCTTGACTCAAAGATCACTATCCTAAACATGTAAACATATCCTATCATTTAATGTATAAGCATAACACTCCACACCATGTGGGGGGTGTATCACTATACACATGATTGCTAGACTAGACCTAAGAAGTTATAATAGCAAAACTTCTAATGTATTGCTATGATATTCCTCCCCTGGGTACTAGTCTTAACATCCTCTAGCCTCCAAGCTCTAACCCTAGCCTTAAAGCTCTCAGGTTATGTTTTGAAGATAAGGAGAACCTATTTTAAGTGATTACAAATATTTTAAGGATTAGAAATAGGTTAAGTGGCTAGGGTGGGATTATTTATAGGGCGTGAAAAGACCCAAGTACCATCAAAATCATTTTGAAAACATCTATCCATCAATGAAAAAGAGGGGGGCCTTGGCACGGACCTCAATGTAGAGGCCCTGCCTAAGAGTGTTGGGCCCATTGCAAGGCTCCACCATCTCAGTCCCATGCCTGGATTAGAGAAAAGGCAGTGAGCCCTCATAGGCAGTCTCACAGATCAGTGCCAATAAGAATTGTCCCCATCACAAAGCCCGACCTATTTTCCAAGATAAAACATTCCTCAATACAATTGATCCCATATCAGGATGTTCTATATTTGATCTACGTACCATGTAATCTCATTTTAAGCTCAATTTAGACTCCAAAAACACCCGAGCTGTTACAAATTTATTGCTCCAACAGTATTCCTCATATATAAATATATCAATATATCCACTCAATGTTTTTTTTTAAGTTATCAACCTAGATTTTTTCACACATTATATCAAGCTTACTAATTCATTCCAAAAAATCTCGCATCACTATCCTCGAGATAAGATCCTTATCACCACAATCAATATATAAAGTTTAAACTTAATGTCTAACATCAATCATGTACCCCCAATGAAGCATCCCATATACAATACTTGTCCATCAAACTGGGAAATCAACTTAAATTCCTTATTACACTTAACTAGAACCTACAACCACATATTCTAACCAACATTATCACTACACCTTAAAAATTTACTACATATCTTGTCACCTACTGAACTGGCTGACAACCATTATATAAAAATCAAGGAATTCTCAGTGTAGGAAAAACTACAAATTAAGGATAGTTATGTGGTATAAAATATTCACCTTCCTCACATCACATTTACTTTCATCAAAACCATCTTCAAAATTCTATAAACATCATTGAGTTGCCTTTTCTAAGATCTCTCCATGTGAACACTAAGTTTAAAATTTATTATCCGACCAATCCTTTCATTGACAACCTATGATTAATTTTACTACTACAATATCTAGTCCTCATGAGCTCCTTACTTATTTAAACTAAAAAAAAAATATTTAACTAACCACTCTCTTTATACCAACTACCATAAGTTTGATAATTTTGATATTCCTTAAACAGTACCCTAAGGACATAACACCCCAACACTAACCAAAGGTTATGCAAATACAACTACCCCTTCTTCACTGAAAAGTTACCCTCAGTTTAACTTATAAACTTATCACCTTGTACCACTAATTTTGGAATCATCTTACTATTCATAGATTATAAAATCTTAACATACACTATCTCTCATATCAAAATACTACATCCACATGTAGATACATACTTTTCCCTTATGCGAGAAGTTTACAATAAGGTTTTCTGAGAGTGACTGAATACACATCTTACCTAGGGCTGAAAAGAATGATTCATAAAGATAGAGATATATGCTTGAATCAATACACTTTAATGCATAAATGGACTCCTTTCAAGTTTTTTTTCCTTTTCATAACATTTTGTTGATTTGATCATAACGGAAAAAATCATTAGAAATCTAATCTTTTATAATTTTATCCATCGATAATGAGACAGCCAACAAAATTATAGCAAGGAATGAATTTGGATAAATTTTATACAGACAGTACTATTGGATGGTTTAAAGTATGAAATAATGAGAAACATTTCCTAAATACCTCATATCCTCCCACTTATAAGTGTGGTGCTGTAATACCCCATAGTCGCAATACTCTTTTAACGCTTTTACAATGATCTTTAGTACCCACGTAGTGATGGTAAATCTTGCATTGACATTGTGGGATGTGTTTTGGGAGTGTTTAAAGACCTCAAAACTTAGTAGGCATCACACACTAAATCTTAGGCGATGGTTAGGCATCCCCCTACAATCGTAAACCTTCACTAGAAAGGGTTGGTCATAGGCATGGCATCTCCAACCTTTGTCTTGGCCATTGGCTTGGCATGACCAACCTTGTACTTGGTCATAGGCTTGGCGTCACTAACCTTAGACTTGGACATGGGTTAGGCGCCGCCAACATCGTATTTTTGCGGTGTAGGGACTCTATTTTTAAGTTAATTCAAGGGCAACAAAGTCTTTTTGCACTCAATAACTGTACCTAAACATACTAACATGAGATTAAAGTCCCTAAAAATGTTTTAACCCTATCAAATCCTTATTTTATGATCTAAATCATAAGGGGGGAAAATCCAAGTGTTTGCTCATTCAAGCTTAAAGGTTCAATCTTTTCATAATTTCTTTGTCGTTAAGGTATGTGGGACTATACTTAAAATCCATGGGCATGGATTTTATCAAATTTATGAATTATAGTGATTTATAATCATGTCACAAATTAAGGTTTTTTAATATTATTTGGAAAAGCATGTCATAAAGATCGTTTTGATGAAAGTGTGTGCATTGTGTTGAACTATTTTCATGGAAATCGAATTATAAACCCTTATGTATATACATTTAAGGTTTGGAAGATTTAATTGAGAGCATGAAAAATGAATTTCCTCTCATGTTACAAATTATGGTTTCTATTTGCATTGCAAATGATTTTGAATGCATGAACATAAGTTTGGAAGTGAGTTCCTTAATATCATTGTGTTTGTCATTGTTTATTGTAATGACCCGAGACTAACTCCTAGTCATCACATGGTTCTTGGAACCACAAGTGATCCCAAGCCTACCCATGAACTGGCATATTATTGAGCAACTAACTTATAATGCATAAGATAACTGAATTTACTATGTGGAAACATAATTAGGGCCTAATCTGAATAGTTAGAATACTGATAAGGTTTACAATCTGATTATAAATGAGAAAAGAACTTAATATTACATAAATGACTCTGACTGACATCTATGAATCCTCTACTATACTGACTAGAGATAGTTAGGACATGCCTCCACCTACCACTAATCAATACATATGAAAATAAATAAACTAAAACTGTCTGGAGTTCCCAAAGTAGGAGAATTCATCAACTGATGGCTTGAATTTGCAATTATCTGACTGTTATGTATGAGCTAAAAATGGTACCCATATTACGAACAACGTAGCCACACAAACATATGTAGATCAGTACTTGTGGAATGTATTGAGTATGTAGGGGTGAATGCAATAAGTAAAACTAATTTCATATGTAATCTTAAAACATTTATGCTAAGTGTAAGTAGAATCACCAATAAGCTGAAATAAACTGAAAGCTGTAAACATCTTAAAGCATGACTGGGAAAACATACTTTGATAAGATGGTGAATCTCTACACTTAGTATCTGTAAAACTTTAGTTTAATGATATAAGTAAAAATAAAGTTGGGATACGATGAAATATGAATACTATATGAATACTGAGTCTGAAACTACATGATGAAAACTAACATCAAATCAGGGATCTAAATATACAATTATACCGAGCAAGAATACCTAAACATACAGAACCAAACATAACATATACTAAGCTTATCTAATTAACTGAATAATTGATACCTTATTATTGGTCATGTAAGACTGGATTGTACTTACTTTGAATAACTGGACTAAAACTATAGGGTTCTATGCATTTGAGATAAGGACTAAATGAACAACATAAGATGACCAAACATGAATGCATTAAACTATATTATCTGAGAATGCAAGACCAAGCATCTATCATGATTTTGAAATAGTCTATAAACTGAAATATTGAAATACTGATAACTGAATAACTAATATTTGTATGCTATGGTTGAGCAAACCTAAAACTAAACTGAGTTCTTAACTGAATACTTAAACTGAACTATAACTGTGAGAGTTATCATCTAACCAACATACCCTGATTAAAGACTAATTTGGGATCCAAGCTATAACCCCAGTAGGAAAGGTGTTAGCACCGTGCCATGAGATACTAATAAAGATGGGTCAACCTTAATCTGGCAGGAAGACTCATGAAATATATATATGATTGCGACAAACCTAGTCTAGCAGGAGGGCAACATACCCTATGGTGGCTACGTAGTTCCATAACTCAGGGACTACTACTAAGTGTCAAACCCTCTACTGGTAGGAATGACCCCATCCCTGGGTTCACTCGGTGCTAAATCTTACTCCCAACTAAATCAACACTGAATTAATCACTAGATTGTACTACGCTTGATTGAACTAACATTGATTCTTCTCTTTGACCAAATGCTACTATTTGAGATACTATGAAATCATTCTTTTTCGTTTGGAGACTAGATAAATAGCTAAATTTTAGGGATTCAATAACCCCAGGACTCTATAGCATAGATAATAATGACATATAAGAGGATTTGAAACCATAACAAGTAAGCATTATTTAAGGAAACCCATCACTTGGGCATTTCATCAACAACATGGAGATTAATACTTTAACATGGGAAAATTCACCAAACACATTAGGATCATGAACTTTGACATGGGACTATCTTAAAAAAAGGAGCATAGCATAATTATATAACCAAAATCATGAATTTAGGAATTCTCATGAAATTCACTTGAAATAGAACATGGGTGTTTCATCAAAACATGTAAAGATCATAGCTTGAATGTAATAATGTCTTAAACATGAGGAATCAATAGAGTTACATGGAAAAATCATAACTTGAGGATTCATCTTGAAATTGATTGAGCATGATATGATAATTCCATGAAACATGTGGAAAGCATGAATTTAAAACCCGTAAATGTTGCTTAAAATCATGAATTTAGGATCTATAATGGAATTCACTTGAATAAAGCATGGAAAACTCAATTTCATAGCATGAGGAATTCAAAATCTTACATGGAATTACACATGGGATGAAATTAATTAAAATCACCATGAAAACATGCAATTCAATCTTTCTTAAACATTTAAAATAACATAATGATCAAAAAATTCATTTTTTAATTAAAATAAAAGGGTTTTGGGCTCCATTAGTGAAACAGGGTCCATGGATGAACTCCCACACACCTTGAATCTTTAATCATGAAGGAGAAACACAATCTTGAAATTTTTCTTGAATTAGGAAACTTGATTTCTTGCTTTTCTTGAAGAGAATTTGATAAAGTTCTTGGTGTTCTTGAGGGGGCTAGGGTTTTCTTAGAGAGAAAAAGATGAAAAATAACGTATGTAATGCTTTTAGGGATGAAATTAAGTGTTATGGGCGGATTTAGATGAGGAGAAGTCACCAAAGTGTCCCTAGGCCCTTTTGGAACTGAAATAGAGTGTGAACCAGCTCTGCAATGGGGTTTCCATTGCGTCGTATCGTTAATCACATTGATGACCGATGCATCATATTCCAATTGCGTCGGCTTACTGCCTCTCATAAAAAATGCCATAACTTTTTGCTCGGGTATTGGATTAAGGCATCGTTGGAAAGTTAATTCAATTATCTAAAAATTTGTGTGTCTTGAGCTGCAAAATTCTACATATCGAAAAAGTTATACATGTTTAAAGTAGACTAGTGTATAATAGAATACCAAACATTGGACGAATCAAAGGCTCTAAGCTCAACTTTGTTCTAAGTGATTCTAATGAATATTTTTCACCTAGAAAGCACATCAAACACAAGGATAAAGATCATGAAACTTATATTCATATGTAACTATTTGAATTATAGATTTTACACGTAGGAACGATAGTTCATAGAGTAACCTGAAAATACGGGGTGTTATATTTAGGATATGATGAAAAGGAAGTTTTTCTTACTATAACTATACTCTTTGTATTAAAAATAAGAATTATATGTTAATGAATAATTGACATGTCTACTGCATGTTTAAGTATTGTGAAAAGAGAGTAATTGCATACAGATTTCATGAGGTTTCAAAGTGATGACACTCTTGTGATGTTATAAATCTTTGGTGGTCATTTGCATGTTTTGAATGAGTTGGGCTATGAAATTGACACGATATAAATGACTTGTAAGTCTTGGTATGATGATACCCTATGATGACATACCCTTAAGATCTTAACCATTAAATGATTTTGTATACAAAGTATGATGTTTAAAAAACTAAAATTGGGTCTAAAGAGAGGTAGGTGGTTACCTGAAGAAGGCATTTGAGTGTAAGCGCTCATTGCTGGATAATTGAGTTTTGCAAATTCAGGTAATATGATTGGCTAATACCAATGTATACCTATCCTTGAGACACTGGTATACTAGAATAATGATTAGGATTCCAATCCTTGTGTCAAACTTGGATTGTGGCCTTGGATACCGATTCAAGGGCGGATTCTATATGGCCCGTGGGATTGTAGAAATATAGGGTATACCATCTATCTCGGGAGTAAAATAAAGTGTTGAGTCTTGATTTCAGGAAAGCATTTGAAAACTCTATATTATGCCCATGTGTTTACTTATCCTATGTGTAAAACTTTACAAAATGCACTCATCTATGTTATGTAATAAAATGCTATTTTGGATTGTTTCATATACCAGTACAATTTTATTGACCCCTAATATTTTAGGATCTGAGGTACAGTCCCGGGGTCCTGGTAAGCAGTAGATTCATTATCAAAATTTTGTAGTCGGTGAGCCTCCCTTATTTCTAAAGGCCTTATTCCTTTTGGGACATTGTTATTTTATTTTAGTTCATGCTCCGACTGGGGGTCTTGTCCCAGTTTTTAGACTGATGTAGGTTTTATATTTCTAAAGATTTTGCAGACTAGTGTTATGTATTTTTGAATGTTTATCAATTGAATTTCATATTATATGTAAGATAGTGACCATGTTTCCATTTTACTATGTTTTCCACATTTACTTTAGTATGTGAAGGTTACATATGATTGCGAATTAGAAGGGCTCTCGCGCCTTCATAGTTCTAGATACTCGTTACAGCCAGGGCCTTAGTTTAGGTAATGACAAATGTGGTATTAGAGAACGGTTCATGGTCCCAGGGTGTCCATGAACTCATGTCGAGTAGAGTCCTTTTTATAGGTGTGTAGCACGCCACACTTATAAAGAGAAAAATACTAGGTGTTTAGGATTGTCTCTCTTTCTTTCATGATTTAGTTCGTGCTATAGAGTCTGAATGTCTTCTAATTAATGATTCCCTATATTTCAGAAATTAATCACGCCTCCATGTAGAAACAACGAACAAAACACTCAAGATGAGGATGTTCGTCCTTCTCATGAGATGTGGACCCATAATTAAGCTCATACCCTAGTGTTCGTTGCTTGTTTGGGAGTTCCTCCAATTTTGACTCATCTACCTCGGGCTCCAAAGACCGGTGTTAACCTTCCTTAGCTTTCTGAAAGGGAAGTTTTGAATGCTGAGTTTTGACAATCCATATGATTGCTCAGTTGGGAGCCTCTCGGATTGTCATGACCCGAGCTGAGGCCCTGACCGTAATAAGCATCCCAAACAATGGAGGTCTGGGTGCCCTTCTATATCTGGTAACCATGAACAATGCCCATATAATAAAGGAAAGATGCGGAAACATAAATCAAATAAAATCATGGTGAAGTTTTGAAGTTAGTAAACCAATACGAAAGAAGATTCATCAATAATTAAATCATATTAGTTTCCATTTATGAAATCTCAAATATAGGTGAAATCTAACAACAGCCTAAAACTGGGACAAGCCCCCAGTGGACCAAACCAAAAATAGATAATAATTGACTGAAATGAAATAAGCCTTCCAGAATATAGAAGGCTCACCAACTGCACTCTTCTCTTCTGTCTCAAAAATTCTATAGCTTATCAGGACCTCTAAACTGATCCTTAGACCCTAAAATAGAGGGGTCCAATATAGTTGTACAAGTATGCAGAGCAATTCCAAAATAATAATTTTTATTCAACATAGGTGAGAGCAATTTAGAAATAATTTATAATATAATGTTTGAACAAAAAACATATGGGCATATTTAAAAGACTCTGAACAATTATCTGAACACCATGGCATACTCTTTATTTTACTTCTATGCTAGGTGGTATACCCTATAACTCTAAAATTCCACAGGCTATATTGAATCTGCCCTTAACTCGGCAGCCAAGCCACTAACCTAAGTTTGCCACAAAGGTTGGAGTCTCTATCTCTAATATGCCACAGGGCACACTTGGCCAGCGTAAATCCCCCTTGGGGAAAATAATGAACCCATATCAACAAAACACAATTTTGGGCTAAGAGTAAGTTAAAGTCAAGCCTTCTTTGGGAAACCACCTAACCCTCTTTAAGCCCATTTTTAACTCTTTAAACATAAATTCTCTAAAAATCAAGACTGAAACTCTTACTCTTTTATGGCATACATTTATATTGTATCGTCATACCATTGACATGCAAGTCACATCTCTAGGCCATTTATAGCATATTATAATATCTTCTTTCAAAAACATAAGGTTTGGGACCACCATATCAATCAATCAATTCAAAAGGGTTCTTACTTTAAACTCTTGTAAACACATGCAAGAAACTCTCTTTTAAACATTTCAACAACATATGATGGTAATGAAATTTTTCACAAATCATGCAATTCTTTTAGCAACACCCTTAATATTTAACATCCAATAAATGAGCCCCCTTATGTTCAAAATAATTGTAAAATCATAAGTCAAAATCAAGACATTCATATCATGTTTCTTAAAAATGCAATTGGGTAGTTCATAATACATATAGAAACAAGAAACTTATCAACAAGAGAGGGATTTTATAGTCTCGCACTCTCAATTCAATCTTCAAGTCTCAATTCTATACATACATATACATAAATTTAACGGGAAAGGCCTCAAGGAAAAAACACTAATATCATTAGAAAGTTCATGATACATAATTTAAAACATAAATTCCAAAACCCCTTTATTAATCCATGCTTGCTAAATTTTAAAACCACATTCAAGTATTTTCGACAAGACCATTTAGTTAGTAAGAACCCCACGTACCTTAGATTTCTTAGTTAGAAGAATAAAATCCGAATCTTAATCAGTTTCTTGGAATTCTTGGTCCTTGGGAGAATTTCTTGATCTTTGAAGAAGGAGTTAGAGTTTTGAGTTTGAAAAGAATAGTAGTTTTCTTGATGTATTTTTCCCTAATGAAACATTAATTTCATGTTATGGTAGAGATTGGGAGAGGAAAAACACCATAATGCGGCGAGATCACATCGGCTACTATTTCATCGATGCTAACATTGACGCAGCACACCGACTTTGTGTCAAGCCACTGTTTTAAAATTCCCAACACCACTCTAACGATGTTCAAAAATTCCAAAAACTCTTTGAGACATTCTCTTCACTTCCCCGAACATGAATCGACTCAAAAATTCATACCTCGAGGTTGGAAAAATCAATTTAAAAATCACACAAGTTTAGGAGCTTAAAATGTGACTAAGACTTTCTTTAAACATAGAAAAATTTCAAGTTTCTATCCTCTCAAACATGCTTCTAGGTGACATCAAATCGAGAAAACTAGGGTATTTATGTTATCCCCCCTTGGGATCATTCGTCCTCGAATGATGATGTGGGACATAGGTAAGCACAATTTAACTTAACGAATAGAAGGTAAAAAAAATATGCAAAAGATTGTACCTTCCGTTTCGTCATTCACCAGATATAAAATATTTGGGTATCTTGCACGCATATCACTCTTCGACTCCTAAGTAGCTTCCTCAACTTTGTGATTCTTCCATAATACCTTAACCAAAACTATTTCCTTACTTCTCAACTTCCGGACTTGATGATCTATAATAGCAACGGGTTATTCTTCATATGATAAGGTGTCTTTCACATGGCTTTCCTCTTTGGGAAAAACTAGGGAATTATCTCCAATGAACTTTTTCAAAATGGACACATGAAATACTGGATGTAAGGAAGCCAAACTTGCAGGTAATTCTAACTCATAAGTGACTCCACCTATCCTTCTCACAATTTGATATTGTCCTGTGTAGCGAAGAATCAACTTTCCTTTCTTCCTGAAATTCATGACTCCTTTCATAGGGGAGACCTTTAGAAAAACCCAATCACCAACCTCAAATTCCAAATCCGTTCTTCTAACATTAGCATAGGATTTCTGACGACTCTGATCTGTCTTGAGCCATTCTCTAATGATTTTCACTTTCTCCATTGCTTGGTGAATAAGATTTGGCCCAAACAATCGCATTTCACCCACTTCATACCACCCAATTGGTGATCTACATCTTATTCTATAAAGTGCCTCAAAAGATGCCATCTTAATGCCGGCATGGTAGCTATTATTACACTCAAACTCTATCAATGGAAATTAAACTACCCAACTACCTTTGAAGTCAATTCTCAGGACATCAAAATATCCTCAGGGGTCTGAATAGTTGGTTCAGCTTGCCCATACATCTGAAGGTGGAATATTGTACTTCGGTTCTCTTAGGTACCTAAACCCCTCTGAAAAGACCTCCAAAACTACGAAGAGAATTTCATACCTCGATCGGATATAATGGATACAGGTTACCTATGAAAACGAACTATCTCTTAAATATATAGCTTGGAATAATCATCTCGCGAATAGTTAGTCCTCACAGGCAAAAAGTGAGCTAACTTGGTCAGCTGATCCACAATTACCCAAATAGATCATATTGATTTCGGGACCTTGAAAGCCCCAATATGAAATCCATGTTGACCATCTCCAACTTCCACATAGGATAAGCAATTTCTTGAGAAGTACTACCTTGTCTCAACTATTCCACTTTAACTTGCTAGCAATTCAAATACTTGGATATGAAATCAGCCACATCATGCGTCATATTATTCTACTAATATATAGTTTTAAGATCATGGTACATTTTTGTAGAGCTTAGGTGAACAACGTACCTTGAAGTATGATCCTCGCCAAGATTCTTATTTACAATCCATCCATATCTGCTATACATAGTCTACCCTAATATCTCAAAATCTCATCATCGCCAATTTCAAAATAAATCACCTTCTGTTGACCCACATCTTTATATATTTGCATCAAGATGGGGTCTTCAACCTGCTTCTCCCTAACTTCAGCACAAAGGGAAAATTTAGTTATTTCATGCACAACTACCCCTCCATCTTTGAAATCTAGAAGTCGTTCCCCTAGTTTTGCAAGATGGTGAATATCCTTCACCATCTCTCTTTTTCCTTCCTCAAAATAAGAAAGATTACCCATAGATAATCTACTGAGGGTGTCATCCACCATATTCGCCTTTCCCAGATGATAGTGCAGGCTCATGTCATAATCCTTCTACAGTTCTATCCAATTCCTTTGCCTAAGATTAAACTCTTTCTATGAAAAGACATACTGCAAACTATTATGGTCAATTAAAATATCAACATGTACCCCATAAAGATAGTTTCGCCATATTTTAAGTGCAAATACCACAGCCGCTAGCTCTAAGTCATGGGTGGGGTAGTTTCACTCATGCAAATTTAAATGTCTAGATGCCTAAGCTACCAACTTACCATGTGGCATAAGTACACGTCCAAGTCCCACTCGCGACAAATCACAGTACACAACAAAACCGTCTGTGCCCTTAGGAAGGGTCAAAGTAGGTGCAGTAGTCAAATTGTCCTTCAATTTTTCAAATCTATTCTCACAAGAGTTAGATCACACAAATTTCACCTTTTTCTGAGTCAACCTGGTGAGTGGAGCAGCTATGGAAGAAAAACTCTCTATGAACCTTCTATAATACCCTGTCAAACCCAAGAACCTCTGAATGTCGGTTGGATTTGTAGGTTTGGGCCATTTTCTTACTCCTCAATATTTTGGGGGTCAACCTTAATTCCCTCACTAGACACAATATGCCCCAAGAAAGAAATATCATCAAGCCCAAAATTTCTCTTAGAAAATTTTGCATACAATCTATGATCTTTGAGGGTCTGCAATATAATTCGAAGGTAATTGGAATGATCCTCCTCACTCTTAGAGTAAATCAAAATGTCGTCAATGAAAACTATGATAAATAGATCTAGAAACTAATAGAACACTCTATACATTAGATACATGAAAGTTGCAGGGGGCTTAGGCAATCTGGAGGATATGACTAAGAATTCATAATGGCCATATTGAGTTCAGAAAGTTGTTTTGGGAATATAAACCTCCCTAACCTTGAAGTGATGATATCCCTATCAGAAATCTATCTTTGAAAAATAGCTAGCACTCTGAAGTTAGTCAAAGAGATCATCAATTCTAGGAAAGGAGTACTTGTTTTTTACAGTGACCTTATTCAGCTTATAGTAGTCTATACACATGCGGAGGGAACAATCTTTATTATGCACAAAGAGCACAGGTGCACCCCAGGGAGAAATACAGGGACGAATGAAGCCTTTGTCAAGCAAATCTTTTAACTATTCTTTCAACTCTTTCAATTCCGTAGGAGCCATTCTATATGGCAGAATAGAAATAGGACGGGTGTCCAACAATAAATCAATACCAAAATCTATCTCCCAATAATATGGTACACCTAGGAGATTATCAGGAAAGACTTCTGGTAACTCATTAACCACAGGGACAGACTAAAGAGAAGGACTTTCAATATTAGAATCTTTTACCCAAATAAGATGATACAAGATCCCTTTGATATGAGTTTGCAGGCCTTGAGAAACGAGATGAATTTCCCCTTAGGTGCTAGAGAATACCCCTCTCACACTACCACAGGTTCATTTAGGAAGGATAAAGTAACCTTTTAGGTTCTACAGTCTAGGACGGCGTAGCATAAGTGAAGCCAATCCATACCCAAGATAGCTTCAAAGTCAATCATGTCAAGCTCTATAAGATCTGCCATAGGATTATGATTATAAACCGACACTACTAAATTTTTGTACACTCTGCTAGCCACAATAGAGTCACAAATAGGAGTGGAGACAGAGAAAGGTTTAGGAATATTTTTAGGCTTGAAGCTAAAACCAACAGCCACATAATGGGTCACATAAGACAAGGTAGATATAGGATCAAGTAGCACATACACATCACGGGAGAAAATCTGTAACATACCCATGACAATATTTGGTGACGCCTCTGTATCCTGGAGATTAGAAAATACATATAACTTATTGCGACTAATTCCGGTAGATGAAGTAGTACCTTTGGGAGACAGTGGTTCTGTGAAAGAGTTTACCTGCGACTTTGCTCCCCCAACATTAACTCTCTTTGTCAGGAAATCTCTCTGAATATGACCTGGATGGCTACAAAAATAACATACCATAGTGCCGAATAGACATCTTACTGGGTAGTGCCTTCTACATATATTACATCGAGGATTTGATCTAGCAGGTTGCAGCACACTCTCTTGCGACTACATACCTGGTACTCTCGGTCCATAGTTAGGCTCAAAATTTTGGAACCACCAATCAACAGCGGTCCGAGCACTGGAGCACTATCTGCAGATTGAGCACCATTCCAAAACTATTTATTTGGCTACCTGTCACCCTGATTCCTATTATAGTGCTGACTGTAGTTATGGTCTGTCGGTCTCGCCCTCTTGGCCTGTCCGTCCTTCTTCCTTGATTCAATAACCCTCTTTTTGTATTCCTCTACCTATTGTATATGTGTAGAAAATTTGGAGAAGTCCATATCCCTTTTCAACATTTCCGCTTTGCACTCCAACACCAAGTCATCCAAAAGGCTGGATGCAAACTTTCTCATACGGCCCTCATATTTCCAGTTAATTCCAGAGCATAATGAGCTTGTTAATTGAAGTTTAGAGTGTACTCCTTAGTGCTCATCTTCCCTTGTCTTAAGTTTAAAAAATATTTAGCCTTGGACTCGCTCAACTCCTGAGGAAAGAATCGGTCTAGGAAGGCTTCCACAAATTTGCCCCACATAGAGGGCTCAACATTCTCATACTTTGAATCTTCCCACTCATTATACCATTGATTTGCTACTTCCTTAAGTTGATAAGCCGCTAGTTCATCCCCTTTCACTTTATCCACTTGTATCACCCTAAAAATCTTCAACATCTTATCCACAAACTTCTATGGATCCTTCTCTACCTTTGAACCTATAAACATAGGTTGGTTTAGCCTCATAAACTAACTCACTCTAGTAGTCTCAGATGCACTAGAAGCAGACCAAAAATCCTCCGACCTTTGGGCCTGTGAAACGACCAACTATGAAAGCATATGCATCGACTGTCTAAACTCGGCATTTCATACCTTTCTCTCATGAGGTTAGGTATGGTTAGTCCCAGACTAGGGAGCCCTAGTTGCCCTGGGTGGGTTGGTCTAAATAGGTGGGACTCCTATAGAAGTAAAAAATTTAGAGGTGTGAGCCCTATTACGTATCGTTATCCCATGGGTAGGACAGACATTATCAGTTTAGGCATTTTGATCATTAGAGTAGCATGGAAGCATGATAGCTTTTCTGAAATACAAAAGACCAATGATTAGGGAACATTTTAGACTCCATAGCATGAACTAAATCACAAAGAAAAGAGACATTCCTAAACGCCTAGTAGCCTCCTACTTATAAGTGTGGTGCACTACACACCTATAAATAAGACTCTACTTGATGTTATTTCGCAGACACCCTAGGACCATGAACCATGCTCTAATACCAAGTTTGTCACGACCCAAGCCAAGGCCCTGATTGTAAAGAGCATCCACCAACATGGAGGTCTGGGCGCCCTTCTATATTTGGTAACCATGTGCAATGCTCATATAAGAAGGGAAAGATATAGAAACATAAATCAAATGGAATCATAGTTAAGTTCTTAAGTTAGTAAACTAATACGAAAGAAGATTCATCAATACTTAAATAACATTACTTTCTATCTGTAAAATCTCGAATACCGGTGAAATCTAACAACTATCTGAAACTGGCACAAGGCCCCTAGTGGACCAAAAAAAAGTAGATAATAATGGAAAGAAATGAAATAAGCCTTCCGAAAGATAGAAGGCTCACCAGCTACACTCTTTACTTCTGTCTCAAAAGCTCTATAGCTTATCAGGACCTCTAGATTGAGTCTTAGACCCTGAAATATAGGGGGTTAATATAGTTGTACTGGTATGCAGAGCAATTCCAAAATAATAACATTTATTAAACATAGGTGAGAGTAATTTAGAAGCAATTTTGAATATAACGTATGAACAGAAAAGACATGCATATATTTAAAAGACTCTAAACAGTTATTTGAACACCATGGAATACTCTTTATTTTACTTCTGAGCTAGGTGGTATACCCTACAACTCTGAAATTCCATGGGCTGTATGGAATATTCCCTTAACTTGGCAGCCAAGCCCCCAACTTGAGTTTACCACAAAGGTTGGAGTCTCTGTCTCTAATACGTCATAGGGCACTAGGCCAACGTATAATCCCTCTTTGAGAAAATAATAAACCCGTATCAGAAAAACATGGTTTTGGGATAAGAGTTACTTGAACTCAAGCCTTCTTAGGGAAACTACCTAGCCCTTTTTAATCCCATTTTTAACTCTTTAAACATGTTTTTCTCAAAATCAAGTCTAAAACTCTTACTCTATTATGACATATGTTTATATGGTATTGTCATACCATTGACTTGAAAGTCGCATCTCTAAGCCATTTATAGTATATTATAATCTTTTCTTTACAAAACATTTGGACCACCATATCAATCAATCAATTCAAAAGGGTTCGTACTTTAAAATCTTGTAATCACATGCAAGAAAATATCTCTTTTAAATATTTCAACAACATATGGTGGTCATGAAATTTTTGTCAAATCATGCAATTCTTTTAGCAATGCCCTTAATATTTAACATCCAATAAACTGTCCGCCCCTTAAGTTCAAAATCAATGTCCAATGATAAGCCAAAATCAAGACATTCACATCATGCTTCTCAAAAATGCAATTGGGTAGTTCATAATACATATAGAAATAAGCAACTTAACAACAAGAGAGGGATTTTATAGGATCATGCTCTCAATTAAATCTTGAAATATTAATATACATGTATATATATCAATTTAAGGGGAAATGCCCCAAGGCCAAAACGCTAATACCATTAGCAAGTTCATGATGCATTATTTAAAACATAAATTCCAAAACCCCTTTATGAATCTATGCTTGCTAAATTTTAAAACCACATTCAAGTGTTTTCAACAAGACCATGTAGTTAGGGAGAACCCCACGTACCTTATATTTCGTAGTTAGCAAAATGGAATCCGAATCTTAATCAGTTTCTTAGAATTCTTGGTCCTAAGGAGGAGTTCTTGATCTTTGAAGAAGGAGTTAGGGTTTGGATTTTAAGGAGAAGAGTAGTTTCTTGATGTATTTTTCCCTAATGAAACATTAATGCAGAGATAAGGTGAGGAAAAAGACCATAATAAACCCCCCAAGGCTGCTTATTTTAATAATATTTCATGAATTGGGCACCGACGCGTTACTTGACACGATGCGTTGAGATCGCATCGGTCTACAATTTCATGGACGCTATAATCGATGACGCGCGTCAACTTCATGTTGAGCCACTATTTTAAAAATCCCAACACCACTCTAACAATTTTTGAAAATTCCAAACCTTCTCCGAGACATCCCCTACACTTCCCCAAACATGAATCAACTAAAAAATTCATACCTCTAGGTTGGAAAAATAAATTTAAAAATGACCCAAGTTTAGGAGCTTAAAATGTGACTAAGTCTTTCATTACACTTAGAAAAATTTCAAGTTGCTAGCCTTTCAAACATGTTTCTAGGTGACATCAAATCGAGAAAAACTAGGGCGTTACACAGACCCATCGATTTGAAGAGATGGGTTTTGTGTCTAGTTCATCTAAGGTTACACGAGTTGGCCAATTCATAAGGCTAAACCAACCTATATTTACTAGAACAAAGGTTGAGTAGGACCCCTAAGTGTTCATTGATGAACTAAAGAAAATTTTTAGAGTTAATCATGCGAATAAAGTTGAAGGAGTTGAGTTGGCATCCTATCAGTTGAAGGACGTGGCCCACCATTGGTATAATGAATGGAAGGATTCGAAGGGTGGAGATGCTTAACCTTATGTGTGGTGTGAGTTTGTGGAAGCTTTCTTGGACCGTTTCTTTCCCCAGGAATTGAGGAAGTCAGAGGCTAAAGAATTTATGAAATTGAAACAAGAAAAAATGAGTGTCAAAGAGTATACATTTAAGTCCACCAATATGTCCCATTATTCTCCTTAGCTAGTGGGCAACATGAGGGCTCGTATGAGAAAGTTTACATCTGGTCTCTCAGATAACTTACTGTTGGAATCTACAGAGTAATGCTGAATAGAGACATGGACTTCTCTAGGTTATCAGTGCACGTATAGCAGGTAAAAGAGTTGAATAAGAGGTTGGCTGAGGTAAAGGAAAAAGAAAGGTAAGCTAAGAGAGCTAGGTCCATATATCATAATAACACTCAGCATCAAGGTGGTAATTGGGGAAATAAGTGATCTAACAAAATGTTTTGGACTAATGCTCAATCTTCATCTAGTGCTCCATTACCCAGACCTCCAGTAGATCAGCTGTCTTAGAATTTTTATCCTAAAAATAGATCGGGAGTGTAGGGTACTCAGTCCCATGGGCGTATGGCCCAGTCATTTAGGCCATTTCCTTGTTGCATTAATTACAGGAAGAACCATCTTGGAAGGTGTATCTATGGTGAACGCATGTGTTATACTTATGGTCAGATAGGTTATTTTAAGAGGGGTTACGCCTCCGTTAGAGGAAATGTTTAGGGAACTAGGTCCAAAGCTAATTCCACTGCCCGAACACCATCCAAAGTTACTACTTCAGCTACCGGAGGTAGTTGTAATTAGTTATATGTTTTATCTAACCATAAGGATGTTGAGGCTTTGCCTAATGTTATTAGAGGTACGTTGCAAATTTTCTCTCATGATGTATATATGATACTTTATCCTGGGTCTTCCTTGTATAATGTGACCCCTTATATGGCAGTTAGGTTTGGTTTTAAGCCTAAAAATATCCTTGAAACTTTCTCTATTTAACTCCTATCGGTGACTCTACTGTGCTAGGAGGCTGTATAGAAATTGTGTTATGTTTGTTTGTAATCGTGATACTATGGCAGATCTTGTAGAGCTTGACATGATTGACTTTGATGCTATTTTAGGAATGTATTGGCTCATTTCGTGTTATCCTATATTAGACTATCGAACCCAAAAAGGTACTATCTCCTTTCTTAATGAGCTAGTGATAGAGTGGGAAAGGTATTCTATACCACCTATGGGGAAGTTCATATCATATCTTAAATCCTAATAGTTTTTATCAAAGTTTTATTAGTATCATCTTATTTGGGTCAAAGATTCCAGTACTGAGAGTCCTTCTCTCCAGTCTGTCCCCGTAGTTAATGTATTCCAAGAAGTTTTTCTCGATGATCTCCCAGGATACAACCTGACAGAGAGATAGATTTTGGCATTGATTTGTTATTGGACATCTAACCTATTTCTATTACACCATACAGAATGGTTCCTACTGAACTGAAAAAGTTGAAATAATAACTAAAAGATCTTCTTGATAAAGTCTTTATTCATCATAACGTCTCTCCCTAGGGTGCACATGTGCTCTTCATGTGAAGCAAAGACGTCTCTCTCCTTATGTGTATAGACTACCATCAGCTGAATAAGGGCACTATTAAAAATAAGTACCCTCTTCCTAGAATTAATGATCTTTTTGACCACCTTCAGGGTGCCAAATATTTCTCTAAGATATACCTTTGTTCGGGGTATCATCAGTTGAAGGTTTGGGAGCCTGACATTCCCAAGAAAACTTTTTGAACCTGATATAGCATTTATAAATTCTTATTTATGTCTGTCGGGCTAACTAATTCTCCCCTACCTTTTATGGACCGTATGAATAGGGTGTTTCATCAGTTTTTAGTTTTGTTATTCATAGTTTTCATTGATGATATCTTGTTTTATTCTAATAATGAGGAGGATTATGCAATACATCTTTGAATCATCCTTCAGACCCTCAATGATCATGTGTTGTGTGTCATGTTTTCCATGTGTGAATTCTAGCTTAGTGCTATTACTTTTTTTAGGTATTTTTTTTCTAGTGAGGGAATTAATGTTGAAATATAAAAGGTTGGGGCATTGTAAAAATGGCCCAGAACCACAACTCCAATAGGTATTTGGAGATTCTTGGGTTTGGAAGGTATTACAAAAGTTTTATAGAGAGCTTTTCCTCCATTAATGCTCCACTCACTAAATTGACTCAGAAGAAAGTAAAATTCTTATGGTCTGATTCATGCAAAAATAGTTTTGTGAAACTAAAGGATAAGTTGACTATAACACTAGTTTTGAAATTCCTGAGGGTACTGAGGGTTTTGTTGTGTACTATGATGTATTTTGGGTGGGACTGGGGTGTGTTCCCATGTAGCATAGTAAGGTCGTGGCTTATACATCTAAACTGTTAAAAGTGCATGAAAAAAACTATCCCACCGATGATTTGAAATTAGCAGTAGTGGTATTCACACTTAAGATATGGATTTATTATTTGTATGAGGTACATGTTGATATATTAACTTATCACACAAGTTTTCAATAGGTTTTCTCGCATAAGGAGTGAAATCTCAAGCAGAGGCGGTGGTTGGACTTGTTGAAGGATTATGACATGAGTCTGCACTATGATCCAGACAAGGCCAATGTGGTGGCTGATTCCCTTAAAAGGTTGTTAATGGGTGGTCTTTCTCATATTGAGAAAGGAATAAGGAAGATGGTGTAAGATATTAACTGGCTTGAAAATCTGTGAATTCGACTTTTATATTCTGAAGATGGAGGAGTAATTGTTCATGAGATATCTAAATCTTCCCTATGCATTGAAGTTAAAGAGAAGCAGGACAAAGAACCCATCTTTTTGCAGATTAAGAATGGTGTTGGTCAACAGAAGGTGATGCATTTGAAACTGGAGTTGATGGGATTCTGAGGTATCAAGGTAGACTATGTATGCCGAATTCATATTGGTTGGAAGAAAGGATTCTCTATGAAGCTCACACTTCGAGGTATGATATTCACCCAGGCTTTAATAAAATGTATCATGATCTTAAGGCAATTTACTAGTGGAATAATATGAAAAAAGATGTTGCTAATTTTGTTTCTAAGTGCATGAATTGTCAACAAGTCAAGGTAGACAATTTGAGACCAAGTGGAATGTCACGAACTGAATCGAGGCCCAGGTAGCGACAGACATCCTGAACCATGAAGGCCCGAGAGCCATATCTAACTAATAATCATATACACAATTCATACACTGTAAGGAAAATGCAGTAAAACATGACAAGACAAAAATATGGTCATTCTTTTACTTCAACTAAACAATATGACAATTTCATGAAACAGTTAAAAACACCTGACATTAGTCTGAGAAATCACTCAAAACTCAAAAATAGTGCTCTCTTAATACTGGGACAAGGCCCCAATCAAACCATAAACCAAAATGAAATATCAATATCAAATCAACAAGTTCTTCCAAAATAAGGGAGGCTCACCAACTACTAACTTTGGACAACCCAATCTACTGCTTAGCGGAAACCTGGGACTGTGACTGAGATCATAAAATGTAAGGGGTAAATACAGATGTACTGGTACGCAGAACAATAAAAAATAATGTACTTTTATATAAAACATAAGTCAGAGCATTTCATGTAATGTTACGCATGCAATAATTTAAAATTCATGGGCAATTCCAAATGATCATAAAATAATTTTGTAGATGTAATTCCTTTCTTTGTTTTATTTTTGAGCTAGGTGATACACCCTACATATCTGAAAGTATCCCACAGGCTTATGGGATCCGTCCTTAACTCGGCGGCCAAGCCCCCAACCCATGTTCGCCGCAAGGTTTGAGTATATTAATATGATATACCACAAGAAACTAGGCTAGTGTATAATCCCTCTTTAGGGACATAATAAACCCGTATCGGCAAAACATAGTTCCATACAATGAATTGTAAGACTCATGCCTACTTCGGGTAACCACGTATATCTCTTGGTGCCTATTTTTCAACATGTTCTAAGCAAACGTCTTTCTGAATTCAAAATCTAAAATCTAAAATGAAATTTGTATTCTGTTATGAGTTTATCATGGCCTTATCTGATTTTGTATCGTTATTCCAAGACTTCAAAGTGATATATCTAAGGTATACAATATCATGTTACAATCCTTTCATTCAAAAGAAAATGTTTGGACCACCAAATCATCCAAACAGTATAAGAGAATTTGTATATCGAAACACATGAAAACTCATGCAAAGATTGTCTCTTTCAATTCTTAAACATGTGGTGGTCAATTACTTTGTAGCAAAGCATGCAACTCTTTAAATCATCAAATCTACCTTATATTAACAAGAAAAATCCTTTCTTTAGTTCATAACAAAAAATAAGTCTTAAATTATAGTAAAGATATTTGTATCATGCTTCTCAATATGCAATTGAATAATTCATAAAATATGAAAACAAAGTGCTTTATAACAAGAGAGGGATTATTAATCTTCATTCTCTCAGT
>JAPEIP010000012.1:235377607-235402731 GCA_026120095.1 Capsicum chinense
AAGGGGGAAGACTTGAAGCCAAAATATTATTATCAAGAAGGTTTCACAATACATAATTGTAAATGTAAATTCAAAACCCTTGGTAAATTCATTATTTCTCAACATTTAAACATTATTAAAATGATTTTACCATGCCCATGTATTTTAGGAAAACCCCACATATCTTATGTTGTTTAGTTGATTAATAGAACCCTAATTTTGACACTTTTCTTGTGAAATCTTGGATTGAAAGGCTTGAATTCATGCCTTGAAGAAAACCCTAATTTTCTCTTGTTCTTGAGAGTGGAGAGGATTTTAGATGTCAAAACTAATAAAATATAGATTATAACGCTTAGTGTATGGTTTAAATTCGTGAGAAAGTAGATTAGGATGAGAAAATACCAAAATATCCCTTTCAAACAATACTTTAGTGTATGGCGGCCCTTATCGACGGCCTGAGTGACGGACCGTCATTCTTGTGATTGGCCATTGCTCAAACCATCACTAAAGAACCATTTTTCAACCTTGTTGTTTCAAGTTGACGACCTAGCATGATGGGCCGCCACTGGCATGATGGGCCGTTAGTTTGGCCATCGTATTTTGAAAGACTAACAGCTCTCTGGGTAATGGGCATAAATTTTTAATCCGATATCGGATTAAGGTAAAACTGGTGGCATTGGAAAGAATACTCAAAGAAATTACATTTTGTATAAAGTAGGTCTTCTAACTCGTTACATACCAGGAGCAATAATCGATGGAATTTGACCCAAGTTATGACGTTCACCAAAACTTAATCGATAGAAGAAATTCAACTCGTATTCAAGTTAGGGGATTTTTGTGATGTCAATTCATATTCAAAGGTATTCACACACTATAGGTGTAATACCCCATACTTTTTATAGATTAAATCCGTCCCTAAAATGTTAAAGAATTACTTCCAATATAGATGATAATTATTTTGTATGGAATTCAGGGGATTTAGACTTTTCATGGTGTGGGAAATTAATTAAGGTTTCCATCAATAGAAAATTAGCCCAATTCCGACACTTGGTGAAGGATTTATAGAACTTTTAAGTTGGAAGTGTGCCACCTAGGCCTGTAGCGCATCGTGAAGATGAAAAAATTCACATTTTTCAATTTCCAGTGGCCTTTTGCGATATTGGCACATCACAAAGAGGGCCAAATTCCCAATTATCCAATTCAAGTGAAGGTCTGCGATATTAGTGTGTCGCGCCAAGTTTCCATGTCCCATCCAAGGTGGAAATGCAATACCCCCGCATCACGCTACCATGCATATTTCAGTTGGCATTTTCTAGTGGTTTGGCGTGATAATAGCACATCGCGCCAAGGCCAAAAGTCAAAATTTTGGTCATTTTTCCAGTTCTATTTTTGAGTTTAAAAGGGGTATTTTAGTAAAGTACCCAGTCCTAAATCCGTCCAAAAACATAAGATTTATCAAATTTCAAAGAACTTTATGCTACATTCATCATTCTGTCTCAATCAAAAACCCTAAGGCTCATACTTACCTTTCAAGAAAACCCAAATTCCTCCTTTAATTCTCTAAGATAATTCAAGATTAAGGATTCCCAATACAAGTGCATTAAGAATTCATCTCCAAAGTATCAATAGATATCAAAGATTCAAGTCTTAGCATCTAGCTCATCAATTAAGGTATGTGGGGTTCGAACAAGCATAAATCTTTCATCCTTTTGCCCAAAACTTTGTTTTTATTAAAATTTTACTTCAATTTATATGATTTCCCATGAATTTCAAGTTAGGTTTTATACCCACTATCATTATTTGAAAGATTATGAGATTTCCCATGATTTAAAAGTTTAATCACTTGATTATGTTTATATTTCCATGCATATTGTTGAGATTTCCAAAATTTAAGATGATTTATGAATGTTTACATTACCAAGTATGAATTATGAGATGTTTTAACATGAGATTGATGCTTGGATCACTACATCTCATTTAAAGACTGTTGTTTCGAAATTATTTGTCCTATAAGCACCCCATGACTAAATTATTTTTAGATTTTAGATTAAGAATCAACTTTATTTCAGAAGATTTAAGATTTAAAGAAAAACCAAAGCATAATTGTTTTCATTGTAAATCTTTTTTTCTATTTTTGAAGTGGATTTCTTAAGATTTTGAGCATAAGAATGGATGTTGTATTTAGCACCGAGATCGATAAGTTGCTACAGTTTCATATCGCAGAACTACGTACCACCGTAGGTACAGATTATTAGATTATTTCCACTTCTGTGTGGATGACTCAAATTATGATAACTCAAGTTAGATTATTCTATTCCAATGGTAAGGGTAGAATAGCCCTACCAAACAGGGGCCAGTCGTGGGACTCCATGGATGGTCACATGGTATATATCGGTTAGAAGAACCTCCCAAATTAATGTCCCTCAATCTTAAAGTAGTTTAAATTATTTAAAGCCTGACGACATGCAGAATAAGTTTTAGACTTTATTCAGCCTATATGATTTGAGAATAAGATTGAAATATAGATTTCATAACTAAGTGTAATGGCTCATAGGATTTAGATTGTATGTTTTATTATTCATTCATTGACTTTCAGATTTTAGACTACTCAAGCTTAAGTGAGTCATTTACATTTAGCATACATGATGTTTTCTATAAACTATGTTGGTAATGTTTACTTATTGCATGCACCCCCATATACTCAGTATACCATATACTCAGTATATCATTAAAGTACTGATCCATATATATGTATGTGTGCTACATTATGTCATAATGTAGGTTCAGTAGCTCGAGAGATTTTTGAGCATCTCATCTACATCCCTGCAGTTAGTGAGTCCTCTTAGTTCGGGGACTTATCTATTCAAATTTCTAGTTGTTAGTAAATATTTTCATTACTCTTTTTAGAGAGTCTAAGTCAGCTGAGGCCTGTCCCAGTGACTCTCTAGATTCAGTTAGTTGAGGCTTATCGGACTACTAGATTCAATCTTAGATTTCAGATGTCTTATTTAGACCTTTTAGTATTTGTTTTATCAGATTAATTTGATCAGTATTTTCAAATATACTCAGACTTTTTAGATAGTTTTCTGCATTGTAACTATTGTATATTTAAATTTACACATTTTGAGATTATGAGCTAATAGAAAGCAGCCAGGGTTAGCTCAGGACTACTTATAGTTTAGAGTATCGTGTGGAATTTTGAGAATCAAATTTCGAGGCATTACAAACTTGGTATCAGAGCCTAGGGTTTAGAGAGTCCTAGGAAGTCATACAAGCCGTGTTACATAGAGTTTTGATCATCGGTGTAAAGAGCGCTACATCTATAAGCAAGAGGCTATGGAGCATTTTAGGAAAATCTTTTCTTTCTTTCATAATCCATCGTACTTACAACTATCTCTATCTGTTATTAACTCGTGCTTTATTATGACAGAATATGCCTTCTCATAAAGCTGATGCCTGTAGAAATAATAATCAGCCACCTTAGCCTACAGATCCTTTGAATGAGAATGTGTCATATGCAGAGTTCCGGGATGCCTTTCAGGTACTAGCACAAGTTGTAATAATAAATTTTTAGGGTAACCATCAGGCTGCAGCCCTACTTCAGTAATAAAGGGGCTTAGCCGCAGCTAGAATCAAAGATTTTATGAGAATGAATCCGCTAGAATTCTTTCGGTCGAAGGCAGGTGAGGACCCACAACTTTATCTTGATGAGGTAAAGAAGATTCTCAAATTATGCATATTTCCAAAGAAGAGAGTGTAGAATTAGCATCCTATAGGCTGAAGGATAGTGCTTATGATTGGGCAGTGATGTGGAAGAAAAGTAGAAAAGAGAGTGTAGCTCCCACAACTTGGTAGATTTTTTAGGATGCATTTTTAGACATATTCTTCCCACTTGAGATTAGGGAAGCTAAGATAGAAGAGCTCATAAACCTGAGGCAGGTTGCCTCAAATTTAACCAGTTGTCTAAGTATGCCCCTAATCAGATGGCTGACCCTAGGTCAAGCATGAGTAAGTTTGTGACCGGTGTGTCTGGATTGGTAGTTAAGGAGGGTAGGACTACTATGCTCAATAGAGACATGGATCTTTCTAGATTGATTATTGATGCTTAGCAGATTGAGACAGAGAAGATGCAAAAAAGAGAGGGAGTAAATAAGAAGTCTAGAACAGGATAGTTTTATTATGGTCAGATAGGTCTGGAGGAGGAAATCGTTCGCATTTTCAGAATCGTTCATCTATGCCCGCACGTTCTTCATCTAGTGCTCCCGTACATAAAAATAGACCGAAATAGTGGGATAAGTTTTCTATGTCTAGATCTCAGAATAGTGTTAGTGGAAAACCTAATCATCCCCTTTGTCTAAATTATGGTAAGAATCATGAAGATAAATGTTTATGGGGTTAGAAAGGTTTTTATGGTTGTGTCCATGAGGGTCACAAAATCAAGGAATGACCACATGCTAGATGGGGAAATAGAGATGCACGTCCCCAGACTCTAGCTAATAGTGCACCTTCTCCTCTAGGTCGCCCATCCCCTCCTCAGGGTGCTTCATACAGTACCAATGGCGGTCAGCACAAAAATTAGTTATATGCTTACCATCCCAACCAGAGTAGTAGGATTCTCCAGATGTTGTTACCCGTATGTTTTGTGTCATTCATTTTGATATTTATATGTTGTTAGACCCTGGGTCAAGTTTCTATTATGTGACCCCATTAGTTGCTGCAAATTTTAAGATAAAATTTGAAAAGATTCCTATGCCATTCTTGGTTTCTACTCAAGTAGGTGAGTCAGTTGTTGCTAAGCAAATCTGCAAGAAGAGTCCTGTCACTTTCTGTCATAGAGTCATGTTAGCAGACTTGATAAAGTTATACATGGTTGATTTTGATCTTATTCTTGGTATGGATTGGCTCCATTCTAACTATCTTTCTATGGATTATCATACTCGAGTGGTAAAGTTTCAGTTTCCAGATGCGCTAGTCTTTGAGTGGGCATGTAATTCAGTGTCTCCCAAGAGTCATTTCATATCTTATCTTAAGGCCAAAAGGTTAATTTCCAAATGTTGCATTTACCATGTAGTTTGAGTTAAAGACACAAAGTATGAGACTCTAACAGCTTAGTCTACCAATGTAGTAAGTGAGTTTCCTGATGTCTTTCCAGAAGATTTCCCAGGGGTACCTCCCAATAGAGAGATAGAACTTGGTATTGACCTTCTTCGACATACTCAACCTATTTCTATCCCTCCATATCGTATGGATTCCATAGATATTAAAGAGTTGAAAGAGCAACTCAAATATATTTTAGATAAAGGTTTCATAAGACCTAGTGTTTCCCCATGGGACGCTCCTGTCCTACTCATCTGAAAGAAAGATGGTTCTTTGCGTATGTACATTGGCTATCGTCAACTAAATATGGTCATGGTTAAGAAAAAATATACTCTTCCTAGAATTGATCACCTGTTTGATCAATTACAAGGTGTCGGTTATTTCTCAAAGATAGACCTTAGATCCATCTATCATCAACTTAAAGTAAGGGGGTGTGATATTCCAAAGACAATTTTTAGAACTCGCTATGGTCATTTTGAGTTTCTACTCATGTCATTCGGCCTAACCAATGCTCCATCAACTTTCTTGGACTTCATGAATTGAGTCTTCAAACAGTATCTAGACATGTTTGTCATAGTATTCATAAATGATATCCTGGTATACTCTAACGGTGAGAATAACAATACAGATTATCTTAGAACAGTCTTGCAAACTCTTAGAGATCATCAATTGTTCACCAAATTCAGCAAGTGTGGATTTAGGCTAAGTTTAGTACCCTTTCTCGGTCATATAGTTTCTGCCGATGGAATTAGAGTCAACCCTAAAAGACAGAAGTCATAAGGAATTGGCCTAGACCTTTCTCTTCATTAGACATTAGGAGTTTCTTATGTTTAGCTGGATACCAACGCCGTTTTGTTGAAGGTTTCTCATCTATTGCATCCCTGATGTCTAGATTAACCTAAATGAAATTTAAGTTCCTGTGGTCAGATTCCTGGAAAAAGAGTTTTTAGGAGTTAAAGAGTCAACTCACTTCAGTCCCAGTTCTAGCATTACCTGATTAAAAGTTGAATCACATGATTATGTTTATATTTCCATGCATATTGTTGAGAATTCTAGAATTTAATATGATTTATGAATGTTTACATTACCAAGTATGAATTTTGAGATGTTTTAACATGAGATTGATGTTTGGGTTACTAGACCTCATTTAAAGATTGTTGTTTCAAGATTGTTTATGCTATAATCACCCCATGACTAGATTTTTTTCATATTTAAGGTAAAGAATCCATTTTATTTCAGAATATTTGAGATTTAAAGAAAAACCAAAGCATAATTGGTTTCATTGTAAACCCTTGTGCTATTTTTGAAGTGGATTTCTTAAGATTTTGAGCATAAGAATGGGAGTGTTATTTAGTACCGAGATCGATAAATTACTACAGTTTCATACCCCAGAACTATATGCCACCGTAGGTACAAATTATCTGATTATTCCCACTTCCACGTGGGTAATTCAGATTGTGATCACTCAGATTTGATTTTCCTATTCTGATGGCAGGGGTATAACAGCCCTACCTAACAGTGGCTAGCCGTGGGACTCCATGGATGCTCACATGTTTTATGTCAGTTAGAAGAACCTCCCAAACATATATCCCCTACTCTTAAAATAATTTAATTGATTTGAAGCCTTAAGACATGCAAAATTAGTTTCAGACTTTATTCAGCCTATATGATTTGAGAATAAGAACAGAATATAGATTTTAGAATTCAGTGTAATGGCTCATAAGATTTAGCTTGCATGTTTTATTATTCATTATTTGACTTTCGGATATCAGATTACTCAAGCTTAAGTGAGTCATTTACATTTAGCATGCATGATTTTTTCTATGAACTGTGATAATATTGTTTACTTATTGCATGCACCCCCATATACTTAGTATACCATCAAAGTACTGATCCACATATATGTCTTGTGCTACATTGTCTCATAATGTAGGTTCAGGTTCTCAGTCTCAGCAGCGAGAGTAATCTTTTAGCATCTCATCTACATCCCTGCAGTTGATGATTCCTCTTAGTTCAGGGAGTTAGCTATTCACATTTCCTGTTGTTAGTAAATGTATTCATTACTCTTTTTAGACAGTCTGAGTTAGCTGGGGCCTGTCCCATTGTCTCTCAAGATTCAGTTAGTAGAGGCTTTTCGGACTACTAGATTCAGTCACAGATTTTTGATGTCGTATTTAGACCTTTCAGTATTTGTTTTAACAGATTGATATTATTAGTATTGTCAGATATACTCAGACTTTTCAGATAGTTTTCTGCATTGTCAGTATCGTATATTCATATTTCCCTATTTTGAGATTTAGAGCTAATAGAAAATAGCCACGGTTAGCTCTGGACTACTTATAGTTCGGAGCACTTTGTGGCATTCCAAAAATCAGATTTCAGAGCATTATAATAAGATTGATCATCACACTTATATTAACAAGGAATCATTGGGTTCGGTTCTATACGAGTAGAAAAGATGTTTCAAATTTTAGCCCAAAAGTGTGGAGTGTAACATTATCTCCCCCTGGAATCATTCATCCCCGAATGATGGATATGGACTAGTTGAAGCTCCAAAAATACGGAATAAAGGATGTAACCTTACAATAAGAATTTCTTCTAAAGGAAATATACGTAGACCTTATGAAGGGCATCCATGATATCACCATGTGAATCGTGTATGCACGAAGCTTGAGATAATAAGAATTGACATAGAGATGACCTTGTACATGAATTCTAGGGATCATGATAATCACAAAATATAGTATGAGTTTATTTGGTTAACATAGGCCTGATTTCCATCAGTACTAATCGTGACATAAGATTTCGCGGAAGATAGAGATAGAAGCATTCTCCACCGTACATTTTAAAATCAATGAACCTCACTTAGAGACACTACACGTCTATGCCCAAAATAATAAATAAGCAACATACTTCATAATTTCCACTTATAATTCTCCCATCATACATCTAAACACAAGAGTTTGATTTCGACTGCATAGTAATTTTATGTTGAAACCTAACTCGGAGGAAAGACGTGATAGCTTTAGTTACGGGACCCCGTACTCGATATCCCATTAAGAAAATTACTTCACCTTATCACTACCATCAAACACACTCGAGTTTTAAAACAAGGAGCACCAACCACATAACCTATTGATTTACGTTTTCATCAATCACAACATTCAAGCCTATTATTACTACACCCACTTCATGGATTTTCCCACTAAGAGCAGCAAATTCAATTATTCTCACTATGATTTTCGCCAGATAACTCCTTCTTAACTATCTCACGTAACTAAAGTTCATCTTCTTCTTTCCCTTTCTCATATAACCTTAGCTCAAGAAATCACATCAAATTTTCATCTTCAAAAATATCTACTTCCCTACCTAGCGCACTATTATGCTTCCACAACCACCATCATACTAACATAAGGACGGTCACTAAGGGACCTGAGCATAAGCATCATGAATGGGAGAAACACTATTAAATTATAACCTATATTTGATCTACTCAAAGAGGGACATGAGGTGAAAATACGATAGAATAGCCACGACATGCTTCATACATAAAGTGTCTGGATCATAAGTAAATAGCCTCTCATCATAAACACAACACAACATGGTTTCTTAGGACAAACCACAATAAGAAACATGGGTGCACATATTATGAGCTATATGGCATAAAGCTGAAATTTACTTAGTTAGCAACTAAGGAATGGATTGCCACTTGACGCGATTGATCCTCATTTAAAGAACTTAAATATTCCATGTGTTAGCATAAACTTTATCACTTTAGCTAATTCCGACATAAAATGATTCAGTGACATATAGAAATATATTTTCTTACAACTAAGCATGATGTGAGACATAGATTTGCATCATGAGAAACATAACATATGGCTTGGATACTTGGAATATTGGATCACTAAGGGATATTATTTTTTCTTGTTTGGAGGTCGGAACATGACATGAATTAAATAAAGAGCTCAAACCTTAGGCATAGGCAAGACATGAATACATAAGACATTGGTAGATATCTATTCAAGTCGAAGTAGGAGGAGCTTGCTTGAATAGGAATTGATTTATCATGATTCTTACTTGAATATTGACACCACAAGAAAATTTTGAAACTACTTTAATCCATCATCTTCCCTTAGATTAATGTCACACTCCTAGACTTCCGGACTTAGCCTCAAATCAAAATCTATATCCACAACTCTCAACACAAAAGAGACATCACCATATACATAAACTCTAAATTCTCACTGATGAACTAAACTCTGAAGGCCTCGCTTTCCGAAAATGCTACTTTTAAATTTTGCTAGCCTCTATAATCACTCTACAACTCCCACTCTCATGAGCATAGCATCCACACTCTTTATCACAAAGGGGGTATCAATATACACATGAACACAAACTCCCCTCAATAATTTTTTTTAATATAAAGATGGTAAATTCATTCCAGAACATCCCCTATTTAGGGACACTAATTGTAATTTCCTCCAACCCCAAGGTCATCAACTTACGACTACCATTATCATGGGCATAGAGACGAACACTTCTAAACACTTAACCCTCCATCTTCAATTCTTAGAATCCTAGCTTTACAACTCTAATAAGACAGCATACAACTTAACGAAATTTGTAAAACTACACCAAAGGTGCACATTGCCAACTTATATCTCCTCAGTTAAAATCTAAATAGCACCATACAACAACTTCCCAAACTTCTCCATACTACAAGATTTAAGAACGAAATATAGGTACTCATGAAACTCGTACACATGATGCTTTATCTAACAACATGCTACCTTAGGGTTCAACTTATTCCTATATACTCACATTCTTATCCACTTAATGATTCAACCACTATTCATTATTTTACTATTATTCTCATGTATACATATACATCATAATTAACCTCATTATTCGATAAGTTTTCAACCTAGGCTATTGCATATCTCATAGCAAGCTACAAGTTTGGTCCCATAAAATACACATCATTAGTCTTAAGCTACTGATCTTATCACCACACTTCACATCTAACATTTAAGCCTACAGTCTAACGTCGATCATGTAGCACCAACGAAGCATGCCACATACTATACCAGTCCATTAAATTAGGAAATCAACTCAAAATACTTCATTTCATTTAACTACTACCTATAATTGCATACCCTCTGCGACATTATTACTACACCTCAAAATCTATTACATATCTTCTCACAAACAGTACAATTTTACAACTACTACACTAAAGACAATCTAAATGGTGTAAATTCATAATATGGATCGTCGATCTTAATTTTATATTAGAACCCATTATGATCTTATAAACATATTCCACTCCCTCACATTATATTTATTTACCCATGCATACATCACCACTACCTTCAAAATTCCATGTACAACAATGAATTTTTACCCACACCTTATTGACTAATCAACCTCTTTCCATTCACAGCCTATAAATAATTTCTACAACCACCATAACTATCCATTCTGAGATCATTCCCTATTTGGAATAAATGATGATCATATCCTGTCACTTCTTTCATAGACTACCATACAATCTACAAATACTGCTACCATATTAGTCTATCACTATAAAATGGAAAACCATCCCTCAATAAACGATTATATAACTAAAACTATTTATTTATACAAAAGTCACCCTCACTCTGACTTCTAACCTTGTGACTTCATATCACCAACTTCTTGGCCTATCTCACTACTAATAGGTCATGAAACTTTAACATATACTACTACTCGAGTAGAAATACTGTTTTAATATTCTTCTACACATCATTACCCTTATCCATGACATCTGCAACAAGAATTTTTAAAGGGGATAGAATACACTTTGTACCTCAAGCTGGAAAACATGATTTTGTTAGGATAAAGGTATATACTAAATTCAATACACCTTGAAGTACTAATGGACTCCTCTTAAGTCCTTGTGCTATCTCTTAAATTTTATGGATTACTCGATCAGAGAGAACAACCTCACTAGGGGGCTAGACTCTTAGACTTCTTTCGTCTCGACAATGAGACATGGCCTATGAAATCAAAAAAGGAAGAAATTTGGATAAATTTCTTATGGACGACTCTATAGTAAGAACTAGAGTATTAAAGAATAAGAAACAACTCTTAAATGCCCGGTAACCTCCTAATTATAAGTATGCTGCACAACACACCTATAAGCAAGACTCGACTAAACAAGATTTTGGAGACACCTTGGGACCATTAAACGTGCTCTAATTCAAAGTTTATAACGACACAAACTGAGGCCTAGGCCGCAATGGATATCCTAAACCGTTAAGGTCTGAGAGCCCTTCTCAAACTAACCATCATATACAAAATTCATACACTATAAGGAAAATACAGAAAACGATGACAAGATGGAAACATGGTAATTCTTTTACTTTACGTGAACAATACAAAAATAAGTTTATGAAATATTCAAAAACACTTGACACTAGTCTACAAAATCTCTAACAACTCCAAACACTACTCTCTGAATACTAGGACAAGACCCCAAGTCGGACCATAAACAATAATTAAATATCAATGTCAAATCAACAAGGTCTACTGAAATAAGGGAGGCTCCCCAACTACCATCATTTGACAACCCATTCTACTGCTTATGTAAGACCCCGTAAAGTACTAGTCTATTTCAGTCATTTATAGCATGCTAAAAGAGGTCCAAGACTTAAAAAATTTAGCTAAGTGTTGACACTTAGTCTCATTTTTTATCT
Source organism: Capsicum chinense (assembly GCA_026120095.1). Lineage (NCBI taxonomy): Eukaryota > Viridiplantae > Streptophyta > Magnoliopsida > Solanales > Solanaceae > Capsicum > Capsicum chinense. The sequence goes on from JAPEIP010000012.1 coordinate 235,389,424, forward strand.
TAATATTTTAATGGTTTTATTTTTAATTATTTCGTCGTTAGATAGTCGATTTTTAAATAGATTCATGATTAGGGTTATCTATAGGTCCTCTCGAGTGAGTTTTGGAATTTTTAGACATCATTTGAGACACGGTAGAATGATTAAAACAACAAGCCAACACAATCAAGATGCATTGCATTGGTAATCGTGTCATTACTATTGACATGACACATTGGTTATCGCGTTGATACCATCGATGTAATGCATCAGCTTGTATTAAGTTATGGGTTTGTGGGGGTAATTGGATCATTTTCCCTTACATATTCAGCAATAACAGGAAATTAAGCCTTTAAAAGGGCAAAATTCACTCATTATTTCACAAATTCTCTCAAGAGCAAAACCCTATTTCATCAAATCTAACATCAAGTCCTAAGAATTCACCAACAATTCTAAAAAATTCAACAAGTAAGGTATGTTTAGGTGTTCATCTTTAGGTTTCTTCCACCCTTGGAGTTCAAGAATATTTCTTTAAAACATAGATTATGATTTACATTCTTGAATGGATAGGTGTTCAGGTATATGTTATTGTGTGGGATTTCAAGCCAAGAATATTTTGTGTTTCATGTGTATTAACTAGAATGTATGTTGATTTATGTAATCCCCATGTTAAATACTTTAATTGTGGTGTTGAATGTGGTAGTCATGATAATAATATATAGCTCATTTGCATATAAAAGAGTTATGTATCCTAAGTGTTTGACAAAATGTCTATGTGAAGGAATTGTGCATGATTACTTATGTGTGATGTTTTTAAGGTTGAGATATGATTCCATTATCTATGCTACCAATTCCTGGGGGTATCAAATACTCAAAATTTAGCTGTAGTCTAGTTTCTCGAGTCTACTGAACAAATTAAGTTATACCATGAGCGAGATCACTCAATCAGTTAATGTAGTCAATTGTTATTTCAGTCAAGCCTAGTACAGTCCAGTTATTAGTTCAATGTCAATTTAGTTTGGAGTAGGATTCAGCACCGAGCGAACCCAGGAATAGGGGCATTCCTGGTAGTATAGGGTTTGACCCTCAGTAGCACTCGGCATTACAGAACTACGTAGCCAGGCTAGGGTAAATCATCTTCCTGCCGGACTAGGGTTGATGTATCCATATACATCTCATGAGTCTTTCTGCCAGATTAGGGTTGACCCAACTACTGTTAGTAACCCATAGCACGATGCTAACATTGATCTGAGGTGGTTTTATACATTTCAATGTCACTATTCTAGCTTATTTAGCCTTGTTTAGAGAGCAATTCACGTTTTTTATGAGTATATATGATATAAATAAGCAGTTAATTATCCAAGTATGTGATTACAATATTCAACGTGTTTTTTAAACAAGTTTGTACTTAATTGAGTCATTTAGAGATCAACTCGAAAAACTAGTTTTACCAGCTTGAGCTAGGTATGTGTCTAGTTGGTTTTGTTGGATCCAAATTTGTTTCATTTATTCCAATTGGTTTAAATGTGTAATTATTAGTGGAATAACTTGTTCAGAATGTGCAAAGTTCAATTTGATTAAGTCTAGAGTAGGAATAATAAATGGAAGATCATTACGAATGTGCCTTATCTTAGCTTTTGTTTTAAATTGTCTTTGTGAATATTGTTTTGTTATGATCTCTAATTTGTGGTTTGTGATATTGTAGGAGGCTTTGTGAGCTTAATATGGTTATATATTGATGATTAAAAGGTCATAAATTCATTGAAAATACACTACAAAAGACATGGGCAAAGAATAGAATGTTAAACACTTAACCAAAATTTTGAAAGCAAATTTCAGTGAGTCAACACAAACTCGATGCATCAAGTCGAATATGTCAGTCTACCGACACGATCATCAAAGCGTCGCGTTGGTGTGTTCAACCACAGCAAAACAGCGCTCTTGAATAAAAGCCGACTGGTGGGGAATCTTGGACCACCTTTCATTCCGTAATTTAATGTATAATATATATATTTGTTAAGTGTTATTCCATTAAAAATATATATATTGAAGTTTCACACGTTTTAAGGAGGAGAGAATCTTGGATTATTATAGAATTTTCTTAGTCCTACACCTTTTAGGATTCGTGCATTATAAATATATGTACGTTGTTAGGCAAAAAATCACCAAGGACACCTGGGGACAATTTTTTAAACGTTGGAACGGTGGTGACGGTGGAAGTGGCTGCTACACGTATTATAAGGTATAATAATTTTTTTATTTTGTTGTTAATTCTCATATTATGTATTCAATTAATTCTATCATGATTATGAATATTATCGGCTAAAAATTCTCTTTCCGGGGTTTAAAGCCAAGAACATAATTACTATGGTTTTGGATTAATTTCTTTGAATTTGCTTAACATTGTTGGTTGTTTGTTTATTTTTGTTTTAATTATTTTATGGATGGATCACCCATAAAATACATATATTGTTGACATTTTCATCTCGGGAGAGTAAATAGGGTGATAGAACGTGGGAATAAATGAAGTTTGGGTTTTTATTCTTTTATAAAATAAAGAATTTAACTTAGCATCAGTGACAAAGATGTACTTAGAAGCCTTACTTGATTCATACGTAAGATGATAGCTTTAATCCACTTAATTGGATTATTACATCTCCGCTCAATGATATAGTTGTAATATCCAAACTAGGAAAAAGGTTAAAGGTCGGGAGACCAAGATCATGAAATTAACCCTACAAATCAACAGCCAAGATAAGTAAGTTAACGAATGAAATTCAATAACATAATATGATTGTTATAATCCTTCTCCCCCAATTTCCACAAAAATAAGAAGACCAAGCAAATCCTGCCGACGAACTTGACTTCCCAAATTCAAAGACCTTTTGCTAGGTAAATTTCTAGTTAAAGCACAATATGGTGCAACTTTTAATCAGCAGTGGACAATTTGCAGGGATTTCACACGAGGATTCATAAGTCCACTTGCAAACTTTTATTTAGTTTACTGATACATTCATTCTAACTGGGGTGAGTAGAAATTATCTAAGACTGACACTTTTTCCCCATTTACTGTTGGAGGAAGTTAAAAGGTGGTTAAATGCGGAGTGGACCCATATAATCACATCATGGGATGGTTTAGCCAGAATGTTCCTTATCAGATTCTTTTCATCAGGTAAGGCTGCGAGACTTTACAGTGAGATAGTGAGTCTCAAATAGAAGCCTAATAAAAATTTATATCACACTTGGGAATGCTTCAAGGCCCTTCTTCGGGATTGCCCACATCACCAACAGTCCAAAGAGGTACTTGCTCATACTTTTGTAAAAGATGTTGACCACAATACAAAGATTTTGCTAGATTCAGCCACAGGTCGTCAAGCGCTGAAGCTGACTTATAATGAGTTGTACACATTGTTTGACCGTATAGAGTAAGGGAATCTAGAGTGGCATTCAAATTTAAGAAGTGCCATGGAAAGAATTGAGGTGTATTGAAGGTAGACCAATTCACGACCTTATCAACTCAGATTGCAGCATTGCAACATATAATAAACACTCAGTTCAGTAGCTTAAAATTGGGAGCTCCATAACCTTCAGCCACAACCAATGCCATCTAACAAGCTGCAGATTGGTGTGAAGTGTGCAGTAATATCGGTCACTTAGCGGCTATGTGTGCTTCCAATCCAGAATCGGTGAGGTATGTGGGAAATGCTTAAAGACCAAATTATGATAATACCTACAACATGAAGTGGCAGACTCTACTATGGAATGCATAATAACAATAAATTCAGCAACCACAAGTATAAGGGAATCAGTCAAGTAGCAACACGTAAGAGGTGTTAGAGCAACTTTAGGCTAATCAAGCATAATTGACTGCGAAAATAAAAAATTCCCAAGCAACAGTTGCAGTAGGTATTAGATATGAGGCATTAAGATGGTCTGCCAGCAGATACACAAAATGCAAAGTAGGTTATGGAAATCACTTTAAAGAGTGGCAAAGAGTTTCAAGGAGAACATTCAAAGGCAACTAAGGAGGTAGATGCTGATGTGGTGACTAAATAGGTTTCTAAAAAAGTTGTTGAAACATCAAGAAAGTCTAAGTACTTGAAAGAAAAAATTGTTGAAAAAGAAGAAAAAAAAATACGGCCACTACCATTTCCTCAAAAGAACATGAAAAAAAAAGAGGATGCAATGTTTAAGAAGTTATTTGACACGTTCAGAGAGGTTCCTATTAACTTACCTTTGTTAGATGTTTTGTTGAGTATGCCCAAGTATGCAACGTACTTGTGGGGTGTTGTCACTAATAAGGTAAAATTGCAAGATGCAGGGGCGATAATACTCACTAAAGAGTGTAGTATTTTAATGACACAAAAAATTCCCAAGAAATTGAGAGATTCGTGAAAGCTTACTCTCCCTATCCAAATTGAGAGTAAAGTGGTACATGCACTGAGTGACTTAGGAGAAATCATAAATGTGATGCCCTTATCTATGACTGAAAAATTATGCTTGGAAAAGCCTAAATCGACCACCTTAGTTCTACAGCTGGCAAAAGAGTCATTTGCATATCCAAAAGAAATCATTGATGATGTCCTCATAAAGGTTGGTAAATTTGTTATTCCTGCTAACTTTATTATTCTTAATTTTAAGGCAGACAAATAGGTACCAATTATTTTGGGGCGTCCATTCTTAGAAACTGCAAGAGCATTGATTGATGTTCGAGAAGGCACACTCAAAATGAGGGTACAAAATGAAAATGGTGTATTTAATGTATACAAAGCACCCACACTAATGTTCCAATATAAATATTTATATGATCAATGTGATTGAAGTGGAAAAGTGTGGGGTGGTTAGTAGACTAAAGAACTTTTTGGATTACCTGATTGAGTAGCCCAAACTTCTACCACCTTATCCTAATTTGATGCTAATTGATGAGCCTTAAAAGGCTAGATTTTAAAAATCATGCGCCCTTAAAAACTTGCACCCAAGAGGGGTGAAAAAAATAAGAAGATGGTCTCCAAGTATAAGAAAAAATATGAAGGAATTTGGTTGAGTTGAGCTGGGTCGTGCTGTGACACTAAATCAGGAGTTTCTTGGAAGACAACCGAAGTCAGGTAGGTATTTTTTTTTTATTTTTTACTTTTTTATTTCACGTAGTTTTTGTCTTTGCTGAGTCACAGGTTGATGAGAAGTCTATGTACCAGAAACCTGAGCTAAGGCGCTTGGTAAAAACTGAGCGCTTGGTAAAAACTGAGTGTGGGGTCCTACAAATCTCATTTATGTGGGAAGATGCTGCTAGTTAGGACTAGAGGCCTTTGAAGTATTTCTATCTATTTCTTTTAAATTCACTTTGGGTATTTCTTTTAAATTCACTTTGGGGACAAAGTAGCTTTTTAAGTGTGGGGTGGAAAAATTCCTAAATTTTGGCTCAATTTAAAAATTTTTTGTGTAAGATATTCTTATTAGTACTATTTTTTACTACATAATGCAAGTGTTTAGTTTGGTTTAAGCATGTTGATTGTCTGAATGACTACCTTTTAGACACTGAAGCTCAAGTTTTTGACTCTTATTCTTGTTGGCTTAAACTTTGAATTTTTGCTATTATGTGATTGAGAGTCTATGATGATCCTATTGAGTTGAGCATGTGCCATGTGTATGTGAGATTTTTGTATATTTCTTGTTGCATATAATTTTTCGAACTTGTCCGGTGTGTGTGCAAAGGGAAACAAAGAATATAAGTTTAGGAGATGATTTAGGCATTTCTTTGATAGCCTTCTTTTATACCTTCTATTTGTCCTATCCTTGTGTATAATCCTAGATAAACTCCATTGATCTTTTAGCTTATTTTATTTGGTATCCTCATATGTACCTTAATCTCCTTCTTTGATAGACCTTAATTTGATCCAAAAATCTCCTAAGCGCTCTAATGAAAAATTGAATAACTTAGGAGTTTTGAGAAATTTAAGAAGAAAAAGGAGAAATTGATGCCCCAAGGTAATAATTATTGGTGATTATAATTGATATTTGGTGGTTCGGAGTGATATAAATGGTGTTAGAAATACGCCCATAATTGTAAAAAATGAGAAAAAAATGAATTTTGAAAGAATAAACAATACGTCAACCATATGTTTGTGAAAATGCTTAAAAGAGGTGGGGCCAAAATAAAGGTCATGGGTTGATGGAAAAAGTGTATTTGATTTTGGAGATTGGTTTGAAATGTATTATGTAGTGTATTAAAGCACTTGCAGAGGTTAGTCACTATTTCTAAATAGTTCCTACTCGTCCCTTAGCTTTCATTGCAACCCGAAAAGGTCCTATTTGATCCTAAGTTCATCATTCCGATATTAATGGAGCACTAAACTAAAGACAAACCTATGGTTCATTATGTTTAACTTGTGAATTATTTGTGAGAGTGAGTGTAATTTGATTCTTATACTAATTGTGTTATAAATTTCATTATTGTGAGTGATTATGGACTCTCTTTTTGTGAGGGGCAGTTGTTTGATGAATATGGATGATTTGTAGGATGTCTTTGATTGAAAAATATGCGCTAGTTTTCCACTTGTGGAGTCAATACTTTAGGATAGGATATTTTAGAGTAGTGTTCATGAGCTATCAATTGTGCAAATAACATGCTTTGTGTGAAAACTTGCATTCTGTGGTCATTGTAGTACTAGCTTGAGTGTCTTTTTTAGTACAAGTGTAGTGTCACCTCTGATTTTTATACGTTTCGGTGCCAATATTCTAGGACGAACATGGATTTAAGTCTAGTGTGATTATCTGAGGTAGTTTTATACATTTCGGTGCCATTATTCTAGCTTATTTATCCTTGTTTAGAGAGCAATTCGTGTGCTTTATGTGTTAATAAGATATAAATAAGAATTTAAGTGTCCAAGTGTGTGATTACAATGTTCAACGTGTTTTTCAAATAAATTTGTACTTAATTGAGTCATTTAGAGTTCAACCCGGAAAACTAGTTTTACTAGCTTGAGCTAGGTGTGTGTCTAGTTGGTTTTGTTTGATTCTAATGCGTTTAATTTATTTCAAATTATTTAAATGTGTAATTATGAGTGAATTAACTTGTTTGGAAAATGCAAAGTTCAATTTGATTAAGTCTAGAGTCAAAATAATAAGTGGAAGATCATTGTGAATTTGCCTTATCTGAGCTTTTGTTTTGATTTGTCGTTGAGAATATTATATTGTTATGATATCTAATTTGTGGTGTGTGATATTGTAGCAAGCTTTGAGAGCTGATTATGGTGATATATTGATGATTTAAAGGCCGAAAATTCATTAAAAGTATACTACAAATATCATAGACAAAGGATAGGACATTCAACACTTAACCCAAATTTTAAAAGTAAATTTCAGTGAGTCAACATAAACTCTATTTTGTCGATACCTGTCCAGCAATGCGATTATCGATGCGTCGCGTTGGCGTGTTCAACCACGGCAAAACAATGCTCATGATTAAAAGAGGGCTTGTGGGGAATCTGGGACCACGTGTCATTCCTTAATTTTAATGTATCACATATATATTAGTTAGGTGGTATTCCACTAAAAAATATATTGATTTTGCACACGTTTTAAGGAAGAGAGAATCTTGGATCACTACTGAATTTTCTTAATCCAATACCTTGTAGGATCCTACACCTTGTAGGATTAGTGCATTATAAACATATGCCCTTTGTTAGGCAAAAACCACCAAGGACACCTGGGGACAAATTTTTAAACGTTGTAATTTTGGTGACGGTGGAAGCGGCTACACACGTATTTTTAGGTTTAATAATTTTTTTATTTAGTTGTTAATTATCATATTGTATATTTCATTAATTGGATCGTAATTATGAATATTATCGGTTAAAAAATCCTCTTTTCGAGGTTAATGCCAAGAATATGATTATTATTGTTTTTGATAAATTTCGTTGGATTTGCTTATCATTATTGATTGTTTGTTTATTCTTGTTATAATTATTTTAAGGATTGATCACCAGTAAAATACATATATTGTCGACCGTTTGATATAGGAAGAGGGAATTGGGAGATAGAACATTGGAATAAACAAAGTTTAGGTTTTTATTCTTTTATAAAATAAAGAATTTAACTTAGCATCTAGGACAAGTATGTACTTAGATGCCTTAATTGATTCATAGTAGGATGATAGCTTTAATTCTCTTAATTGGATTATTACATCCCCGTTCAACGATATAGTTTTAATGTCCAAATTAAGCAAACGGTTAAAGGTTGGGAGACCATAATCATGTAACTAGCCTTGCGAATCAACAACAAAGATAAGCAAGTTAACGGATGAAATTCAATAACATAGTATGATTGTTCAGAGTATTTTAACCCTAGGCTTTACTCCATTGATTGTTCCAAGTACTTTTATTTTGGCATTATTACATTAGTTTTAACTATCAATTTTCAAACTTTCCTTTGGTTACTTTTGCACTAAATTAATCTTAGAGGTAAAACTAGAATTGTATTATTGTTAAATCAAGTCTCTGTGGGATGGATATTCGGCTTTCTTAAAGGCCACTATATTACTTGATAAGACCATGTACACTTAGGTGTTCGCTTGCGCGCTGTCAAACACCCTTCAAACTGAGGTTGCGGGTTAGACCCCATATCAGTCTATAATTGGGGTATATCGGTTAGTTGATAACTCCTACAGTTAGAGTTTCAGTATTCAGTACAAAACTCAGTTCAACTATACATGATCATGACTTCAAGTCATCAGAAATCAGTTATTAGAAATGCAGTACTTCAGCTTTAGACTAATTTAGACAGACGAGATATGCTTGGTAGGGCATGTACAATACTCACGGTAGTCCCGATTTTGCACATACTTCATCTAGTAATTCCATGATATTTAGCGACTATAATCTTGCATGTAAGACATGCATATAAGCCTAATCTCACCTAGCATACCAGTACATTTAAAGTACTAATGCATACTTTCTTTGGGCTATGATGCCTTATATCATAGGTTCGCACACTCGGGTTTCTGACCGTACTTATTCAAATTCAGTTGATCAGCCGCAGCTACAGTAGTGAGTCGTCATCCATCGAGGACATGACACTTATTTAGTCTTTTTGTTATTTACAATATTTTAGCTTTTTAGTTTCTTTCAGACAATAATTGTGAGTTAGTTGGGGCCTGTCCTATCAACTCTTTTATTTCAGAAGTTTAAGGTTTTCAGACACTTTTAGTTAGCAGTTATTCCACAATTGTACTAAGTATTGATTTTAGTTTAATGAACCTTATGGTATTTTCAGTTTTACTTTCGCACATGTTTTCATGATTATTACTAAGGGCTCACAACAGATTCCTGTTATGGGTTAGATTGTGGTCCTTTGGGATTATAAGCACCGTGTGACGCCTGGGGTCTTATCTTGGGGTGTTACAAACTTTATATCAGAGCCTAAGATTCTAAGGTTTCCTAGGGAGTCTTAAAGACACATCAAGTAAAGTCCTGTGCATGGGTGTGTGGTGGGCCACACGTATGGATAAGAGGCTACGAGACGCTTTTAGGAAAAGTTCCCTTCTTTCAGTATTTGTATCATGTGAGTGAGCATGAGCTCAAGTTAAACTCTCTTTCTATCCAACTTTTCCTTTTGTTTAAATACCATGCCTCCCAGAAAGACTAACGGAAGAGGAACTGCGAACCAGCCCGCACCCCCGCCCGTTCAGAAATATCCCCTGAATGAGCATTTCGCTCACTACGAATTCAGAGTTACTTTCACTGCCTTAGCTTATTCAGTAGTTACTCAGAATAACCAGCTGAATATTGTCCTATCTAGGCTTATGGTTCTTTCTTCGCAGAGTGGGGAGGAGAAACATAGGGAAAAAGGGAGAAAGAATAAGAGGGATAAAACGTTATGTCCAAAGAGTTGTTATACTAATCCTCTTTGCAGGAAATGGAATCAATAGGGCATGTGTAGGGATGGTAGTGATTTGTGTTTTAGATGTGGCGAGCCAGGCCACATAATTAGGAAATGTCCTCAGGTGGGATTGCAGAGTCAGCATAACCATTCCTCAGTATAGCTCAGTCTCTCTTCTCAGTAGGGTGCCGATCCAGTGCCACCAGTTGTTAGAGCTGAAACAGGATCTATGAACTTCTGTCTCGACAAGATCAGGAGAGTTCTCATGACGTATTTATCAGTACATTGAAAGTTTTTCACTTATATGTTTATGATTTGTTAGATCCTAGAGCTTCTCTATCTTTCGTAACTCATTACATAGCCATCAACTTTCAAGTCAGTACTGAAATCCTAACAGAGTTTTTCTTGGTCTCTAACCCAGCAGGTAATTCTATCATTGCCCGGCGGGTATACAGGAACTATCAGATTATGGTGTCTCAGGAAGTTACTTCAGATGATCTTGTAGAGATAGAAATGAGTGATTTTGACGTCGTTATCAGCATGGATTAGCTCCATTCATGATATGCTTTAGTTTATTATAGAAATAGAGTTGTCTATTTTTAGTTCCTATTGAACCTGTTCTAAAATAGAGGGGTAGTACCACAATACTTAAGGATCAAGTTGTTTCATACCTTAGAGCGAGAAAAAAATATTCAAGGGATGTGTTTATCATCATTTTAGAGTTAAAGACTCTAGTTTCGAGACTCCTAATCCTAAGCCAATTCAAGTCGCAAGTGAATTTCTAGATGTATTTCCCGAAGATCTCCCAAGAGTTTCTCCTGGAAGGGAAATTGACTTTAGAATAGACATTCTTCTTGATACTCAACCCATTTTTGTTCGGCCATATAGAATGGCTCCAACTGAACTTAAAGAGTTGAAAGAACAGCTGAAAGACCTCTTAGGCAAAAGGGTTCATCAGGCTTAGCGTATCTTCTTGTGGTGCACCAGTTCTATTCATGCATAAGAAAAATAGTTCTCTCAGAATGTGAATAGACTACCGTTAGTTGAACAAAGTCACTACTAAAAACAAGTATCCACTTCCTAAAATGATGACTTGTTTGACCAAATCCAGGGTGCCAATTAGTTGTCTAAGATAGACCTCCGATCCGACTATCAACAGCTCAAAATCAGAGAATGTGACATTCTGAAAACAATTTTTAGAACTCGGTATAGTAACTTTGAATTTCTAGTGATGTCATTTGGTCTTACCAATGCCCTAACAGCTTTCATGGACTTGATGAATCATGTGTTAAAGCAGTTCTTGGATATGCTCGTCATAGTATTCATGGATGACATCCTTGTCTACTACTACAATGAACATGATCACGTAGACCATCTCTGAATAGTATTACAGACTCTCAGAGCCCATCAACTATTTGCTAAATTCAGTAAATGCGAATTTTGTCTAAGGTCAGTAGCTTTTTGTGGTCACATAATTTTCGGTGATGGCATTAGAGTTGATCCTCAAAAGATTAAAGAAGTGAGAAACTGACCAAGACCTATCTCTCCATCAGATATCAGGAGTTTCTTGGGTTTGACTAGCTATTATCGATGGTTAGTTGACAGAATTTCATCCATTGCATCCCCTATGTCTAGATTGACTCAAAAAAAGTTAAGTTTCATGCTCAGATTCTTGTAAGAAGAGTTTTTAAGAGTTGAAGAATCGACTTACTACAACCCCAGTTTTGAAATTGCCCAACAGTTAAGATGGATTTATTGTATATTTTGATGCTTCCAGAGTTAGCTTATGGTGTATTTTGATGCAAAAGGGTAAGGTTGTGGCCTATGACTCTAGAAAGCTTAAGCCTTATAAAATGAATTATCCCACCCACTATCATGAATTTGCACCTGTGGTATTTTCTATAAGGATTTGGAGGCACTATTTGTATACGGTGCATGTTGATGTATTCACAGACCACAAAAGCTTGTAGTATGTGTTTTCGCAGAAAGAGCTGGACTTGTATTAGAGAAGGTGTTTAGAGTTATTGAAAGACTATGACATGAGTGTTTTGTATCATCTGGGCAAGACCAATATAGTGGCAGATGCCCTTAGTAGGTTGTCCATGGGTAATATTGGTCATGTTGAAAATGGTAAGAAGAAGTTCATTTAGGAAGTTCAACAACTTGCCAGACTATGTATGCGATTGGTTGCTTCGACCAAAGGTAGTGGTTGGGTGCAAAATAGTTCAAAAGCTTCTTTAGTTTCTGAGGTAAAAGAAAAATGGGAAAGGGATCCCAATTTAGTTAAGATCAAAGATTCAGTCAAAGACCAAAAGGTTGAGGTTTTCTCCCAAGATGTGTGCCATGTGTGGATGGCGTGAGACAAAGAATTCTTGAAAAAGCAGATTGTATGCATTACTCTATTCATCTTGGGGCCACTAAAATATACTGCGACTTTTGGGAAGTCTATTAGTGAATTAGGATGAATAGAGAAATTACAAATTTTGTGTCTAAGTGCTCTACTTGTCAGCAGACAAAGATTAAGCACCTAAAGCCTAGTGGTTCCATGCAGGAGTTTAGTATCCTCACATGGAAGTTGGAAGAAGTGAACATGGAATTTGTGACCGGTTTTCCTCATACTCGTTGTAATCATGATCTGATCTGGGTCGTTGTACACAGGATGACCAAGTCTACCCATTTCATACAAGTCCATGATTCTAATTCAGCTGAGGACTATACCAGGATCTATATCATAGAGTGGGTTAGGTTACACGGTGTCCCATTGTCCATCATTTCAGATAGATTTATGCAGTTCACCTCTCACTTTTGGAAAGATTTCCAAAAGGGTCTTGGTACCCAAGTCCATCTCTGCACAGCCTTCCACCCTCAGACAGATGGTCAAGCAGAAAGGAACATTTAGACTTTAGAAGATATGTTGAGAGCGTGTGTCATTGACCTTAAGGGCATTTAGGATGACCACTTATCTTTGATTGAGTTTGCATAAAATAAAAACTATCATTTAACAATTTAGATGGATCCATTTGAGGATCTTTATGGGACGAGATGCTGATCTCCCATTAGATGGTTTGAAGTAGGTGAGGCAATGGTGGTGGGACCTGACTTAGCGTTTGATGCTATAGAGAAAGTACAGTTGATTAGGGGGAGTCTTAAGACAACCCAAAGCAGACAAAAATCATATGCAGATAAAATAAGGAAAGATCTTTAATTTGTGATTGATGACTTTGTGTAGTTTAAAATCTCTCCCACAAAGGGATTAAAGAGGTTTGGTAAGAATGGGAAGCTTAGTCCCCAATATGTTTGTCCTTATAGTATTCTGAGTCATTTCGGAAAGGTATCCTATAAAATTGAGTTGCTTGCAGACTTAGCAACAGTGCACTTAATGTTTCATGTCTCCTTGCTGAGGAAGTGCATAGGTGACCTAGCACTCGTATTCCCCGTAGAGAGTGTAGATGATCA
>JAPEIP010000012.1:235402831-235445901 GCA_026120095.1 Capsicum chinense
AGTTTTCCACTTGTGGAGTCAATACTTTAGGATAGGATATTTTAGAGTAGTGTTCATGAGCTATCAATTGTGCAAATAACATGCTTTGTGTGAAAACTTGCATTCTGTGGTCATTGTAGTACTAGCTTGAGTGTCTTTTTTAGTACAAGTGTAGTGTCACCTCTGATTTTTATACGTTTCGGTGCCAATATTCTAGGACGAACATGGATTTAAGTCTAGTGTGATTATCTGAGGTAGTTTTATACATTTCGGTGCCATTATTCTAGCTTATTTATCCTTGTTTAGAGAGCAATTCGTGTGCTTTATGTGTTAATAAGATATAAATAAGAATTTAAGTGTCCAAGTGTGTGATTACAATGTTCAACGTGTTTTTCAAATAAATTTGTACTTAATTGAGTCATTTAGAGTTCAACCCGGAAAACTAGTTTTACTAGCTTGAGCTAGGTGTGTGTCTAGTTGGTTTTGTTTGATTCTAATGCGTTTAATTTATTTCAAATTATTTAAATGTGTAATTATGAGTGAATTAACTTGTTTGGAAAATGCAAAGTTCAATTTGATTAAGTCTAGAGTCAAAATAATAAGTGGAAGATCATTGTGAATTTGCCTTATCTGAGCTTTTGTTTTGATTTGTCGTTGAGAATATTATATTGTTATGATATCTAATTTGTGGTGTGTGATATTGTAGCAAGCTTTGAGAGCTGATTATGGTGATATATTGATGATTTAAAGGCCGAAAATTCATTAAAAGTATACTACAAATATCATAGACAAAGGATAGGACATTCAACACTTAACCCAAATTTTAAAAGTAAATTTCAGTGAGTCAACATAAACTCTATTTTGTCGATACCTGTCCAGCAATGCGATTATCGATGCGTCGCGTTGGCGTGTTCAACCACGGCAAAACAATGCTCATGATTAAAAGAGGGCTTGTGGGGAATCTGGGACCACGTGTCATTCCTTAATTTTAATGTATCACATATATATTAGTTAGGTGGTATTCCACTAAAAAATATATTGATTTTGCACACGTTTTAAGGAAGAGAGAATCTTGGATCACTACTGAATTTTCTTAATCCAATACCTTGTAGGATCCTACACCTTGTAGGATTAGTGCATTATAAACATATGCCCTTTGTTAGGCAAAAACCACCAAGGACACCTGGGGACAAATTTTTAAACGTTGTAATTTTGGTGACGGTGGAAGCGGCTACACACGTATTTTTAGGTTTAATAATTTTTTTATTTAGTTGTTAATTATCATATTGTATATTTCATTAATTGGATCGTAATTATGAATATTATCGGTTAAAAAATCCTCTTTTCGAGGTTAATGCCAAGAATATGATTATTATTGTTTTTGATAAATTTCGTTGGATTTGCTTATCATTATTGATTGTTTGTTTATTCTTGTTATAATTATTTTAAGGATTGATCACCAGTAAAATACATATATTGTCGACCGTTTGATATAGGAAGAGGGAATTGGGAGATAGAACATTGGAATAAACAAAGTTTAGGTTTTTATTCTTTTATAAAATAAAGAATTTAACTTAGCATCTAGGACAAGTATGTACTTAGATGCCTTAATTGATTCATAGTAGGATGATAGCTTTAATTCTCTTAATTGGATTATTACATCCCCGTTCAACGATATAGTTTTAATGTCCAAATTAAGCAAACGGTTAAAGGTTGGGAGACCATAATCATGTAACTAGCCTTGCGAATCAACAACAAAGATAAGCAAGTTAACGGATGAAATTCAATAACATAGTATGATTGTTCAGAGTATTTTAACCCTAGGCTTTACTCCATTGATTGTTCCAAGTACTTTTATTTTGGCATTATTACATTAGTTTTAACTATCAATTTTCAAACTTTCCTTTGGTTACTTTTGCACTAAATTAATCTTAGAGGTAAAACTAGAATTGTATTATTGTTAAATCAAGTCTCTGTGGGATGGATATTCGGCTTTCTTAAAGGCCACTATATTACTTGATAAGACCATGTACACTTAGGTGTTCGCTTGCGCGCTGTCAAACACCCTTCAAACTGAGGTTGCGGGTTAGACCCCATATCAGTCTATAATTGGGGTATATCGGTTAGTTGATAACTCCTACAGTTAGAGTTTCAGTATTCAGTACAAAACTCAGTTCAACTATACATGATCATGACTTCAAGTCATCAGAAATCAGTTATTAGAAATGCAGTACTTCAGCTTTAGACTAATTTAGACAGACGAGATATGCTTGGTAGGGCATGTACAATACTCACGGTAGTCCCGATTTTGCACATACTTCATCTAGTAATTCCATGATATTTAGCGACTATAATCTTGCATGTAAGACATGCATATAAGCCTAATCTCACCTAGCATACCAGTACATTTAAAGTACTAATGCATACTTTCTTTGGGCTATGATGCCTTATATCATAGGTTCGCACACTCGGGTTTCTGACCGTACTTATTCAAATTCAGTTGATCAGCCGCAGCTACAGTAGTGAGTCGTCATCCATCGAGGACATGACACTTATTTAGTCTTTTTGTTATTTACAATATTTTAGCTTTTTAGTTTCTTTCAGACAATAATTGTGAGTTAGTTGGGGCCTGTCCTATCAACTCTTTTATTTCAGAAGTTTAAGGTTTTCAGACACTTTTAGTTAGCAGTTATTCCACAATTGTACTAAGTATTGATTTTAGTTTAATGAACCTTATGGTATTTTCAGTTTTACTTTCGCACATGTTTTCATGATTATTACTAAGGGCTCACAACAGATTCCTGTTATGGGTTAGATTGTGGTCCTTTGGGATTATAAGCACCGTGTGACGCCTGGGGTCTTATCTTGGGGTGTTACAAACTTTATATCAGAGCCTAAGATTCTAAGGTTTCCTAGGGAGTCTTAAAGACACATCAAGTAAAGTCCTGTGCATGGGTGTGTGGTGGGCCACACGTATGGATAAGAGGCTACGAGACGCTTTTAGGAAAAGTTCCCTTCTTTCAGTATTTGTATCATGTGAGTGAGCATGAGCTCAAGTTAAACTCTCTTTCTATCCAACTTTTCCTTTTGTTTAAATACCATGCCTCCCAGAAAGACTAACGGAAGAGGAACTGCGAACCAGCCCGCACCCCCGCCCGTTCAGAAATATCCCCTGAATGAGCATTTCGCTCACTACGAATTCAGAGTTACTTTCACTGCCTTAGCTTATTCAGTAGTTACTCAGAATAACCAGCTGAATATTGTCCTATCTAGGCTTATGGTTCTTTCTTCGCAGAGTGGGGAGGAGAAACATAGGGAAAAAGGGAGAAAGAATAAGAGGGATAAAACGTTATGTCCAAAGAGTTGTTATACTAATCCTCTTTGCAGGAAATGGAATCAATAGGGCATGTGTAGGGATGGTAGTGATTTGTGTTTTAGATGTGGCGAGCCAGGCCACATAATTAGGAAATGTCCTCAGGTGGGATTGCAGAGTCAGCATAACCATTCCTCAGTATAGCTCAGTCTCTCTTCTCAGTAGGGTGCCGATCCAGTGCCACCAGTTGTTAGAGCTGAAACAGGATCTATGAACTTCTGTCTCGACAAGATCAGGAGAGTTCTCATGACGTATTTATCAGTACATTGAAAGTTTTTCACTTATATGTTTATGATTTGTTAGATCCTAGAGCTTCTCTATCTTTCGTAACTCATTACATAGCCATCAACTTTCAAGTCAGTACTGAAATCCTAACAGAGTTTTTCTTGGTCTCTAACCCAGCAGGTAATTCTATCATTGCCCGGCGGGTATACAGGAACTATCAGATTATGGTGTCTCAGGAAGTTACTTCAGATGATCTTGTAGAGATAGAAATGAGTGATTTTGACGTCGTTATCAGCATGGATTAGCTCCATTCATGATATGCTTTAGTTTATTATAGAAATAGAGTTGTCTATTTTTAGTTCCTATTGAACCTGTTCTAAAATAGAGGGGTAGTACCACAATACTTAAGGATCAAGTTGTTTCATACCTTAGAGCGAGAAAAAAATATTCAAGGGATGTGTTTATCATCATTTTAGAGTTAAAGACTCTAGTTTCGAGACTCCTAATCCTAAGCCAATTCAAGTCGCAAGTGAATTTCTAGATGTATTTCCCGAAGATCTCCCAAGAGTTTCTCCTGGAAGGGAAATTGACTTTAGAATAGACATTCTTCTTGATACTCAACCCATTTTTGTTCGGCCATATAGAATGGCTCCAACTGAACTTAAAGAGTTGAAAGAACAGCTGAAAGACCTCTTAGGCAAAAGGGTTCATCAGGCTTAGCGTATCTTCTTGTGGTGCACCAGTTCTATTCATGCATAAGAAAAATAGTTCTCTCAGAATGTGAATAGACTACCGTTAGTTGAACAAAGTCACTACTAAAAACAAGTATCCACTTCCTAAAATGATGACTTGTTTGACCAAATCCAGGGTGCCAATTAGTTGTCTAAGATAGACCTCCGATCCGACTATCAACAGCTCAAAATCAGAGAATGTGACATTCTGAAAACAATTTTTAGAACTCGGTATAGTAACTTTGAATTTCTAGTGATGTCATTTGGTCTTACCAATGCCCTAACAGCTTTCATGGACTTGATGAATCATGTGTTAAAGCAGTTCTTGGATATGCTCGTCATAGTATTCATGGATGACATCCTTGTCTACTACTACAATGAACATGATCACGTAGACCATCTCTGAATAGTATTACAGACTCTCAGAGCCCATCAACTATTTGCTAAATTCAGTAAATGCGAATTTTGTCTAAGGTCAGTAGCTTTTTGTGGTCACATAATTTTCGGTGATGGCATTAGAGTTGATCCTCAAAAGATTAAAGAAGTGAGAAACTGACCAAGACCTATCTCTCCATCAGATATCAGGAGTTTCTTGGGTTTGACTAGCTATTATCGATGGTTAGTTGACAGAATTTCATCCATTGCATCCCCTATGTCTAGATTGACTCAAAAAAAGTTAAGTTTCATGCTCAGATTCTTGTAAGAAGAGTTTTTAAGAGTTGAAGAATCGACTTACTACAACCCCAGTTTTGAAATTGCCCAACAGTTAAGATGGATTTATTGTATATTTTGATGCTTCCAGAGTTAGCTTATGGTGTATTTTGATGCAAAAGGGTAAGGTTGTGGCCTATGACTCTAGAAAGCTTAAGCCTTATAAAATGAATTATCCCACCCACTATCATGAATTTGCACCTGTGGTATTTTCTATAAGGATTTGGAGGCACTATTTGTATACGGTGCATGTTGATGTATTCACAGACCACAAAAGCTTGTAGTATGTGTTTTCGCAGAAAGAGCTGGACTTGTATTAGAGAAGGTGTTTAGAGTTATTGAAAGACTATGACATGAGTGTTTTGTATCATCTGGGCAAGACCAATATAGTGGCAGATGCCCTTAGTAGGTTGTCCATGGGTAATATTGGTCATGTTGAAAATGGTAAGAAGAAGTTCATTTAGGAAGTTCAACAACTTGCCAGACTATGTATGCGATTGGTTGCTTCGACCAAAGGTAGTGGTTGGGTGCAAAATAGTTCAAAAGCTTCTTTAGTTTCTGAGGTAAAAGAAAAATGGGAAAGGGATCCCAATTTAGTTAAGATCAAAGATTCAGTCAAAGACCAAAAGGTTGAGGTTTTCTCCCAAGATGTGTGCCATGTGTGGATGGCGTGAGACAAAGAATTCTTGAAAAAGCAGATTGTATGCATTACTCTATTCATCTTGGGGCCACTAAAATATACTGCGACTTTTGGGAAGTCTATTAGTGAATTAGGATGAATAGAGAAATTACAAATTTTGTGTCTAAGTGCTCTACTTGTCAGCAGACAAAGATTAAGCACCTAAAGCCTAGTGGTTCCATGCAGGAGTTTAGTATCCTCACATGGAAGTTGGAAGAAGTGAACATGGAATTTGTGACCGGTTTTCCTCATACTCGTTGTAATCATGATCTGATCTGGGTCGTTGTACACAGGATGACCAAGTCTACCCATTTCATACAAGTCCATGATTCTAATTCAGCTGAGGACTATACCAGGATCTATATCATAGAGTGGGTTAGGTTACACGGTGTCCCATTGTCCATCATTTCAGATAGATTTATGCAGTTCACCTCTCACTTTTGGAAAGATTTCCAAAAGGGTCTTGGTACCCAAGTCCATCTCTGCACAGCCTTCCACCCTCAGACAGATGGTCAAGCAGAAAGGAACATTTAGACTTTAGAAGATATGTTGAGAGCGTGTGTCATTGACCTTAAGGGCATTTAGGATGACCACTTATCTTTGATTGAGTTTGCATAAAATAAAAACTATCATTTAACAATTTAGATGGATCCATTTGAGGATCTTTATGGGACGAGATGCTGATCTCCCATTAGATGGTTTGAAGTAGGTGAGGCAATGGTGGTGGGACCTGACTTAGCGTTTGATGCTATAGAGAAAGTACAGTTGATTAGGGGGAGTCTTAAGACAACCCAAAGCAGACAAAAATCATATGCAGATAAAATAAGGAAAGATCTTTAATTTGTGATTGATGACTTTGTGTAGTTTAAAATCTCTCCCACAAAGGGATTAAAGAGGTTTGGTAAGAATGGGAAGCTTAGTCCCCAATATGTTTGTCCTTATAGTATTCTGAGTCATTTCGGAAAGGTATCCTATAAAATTGAGTTGCTTGCAGACTTAGCAACAGTGCACTTAATGTTTCATGTCTCCTTGCTGAGGAAGTGCATAGGTGACCTAGCACTCGTATTCCCCGTAGAGAGTGTAGATGATCAGAATAGTCTCTCTTATAAAGACGTTCTAGTTGAAATGATCAATCATTAGACTTAAAGATGAAGGAACAAAGAAGTTTCCTTGGTCAAAGTTCTTTGGGGAAAACAGTGCATTAAGGGAGCCACCTGTGAAGCAGAAGCAGACATGCAAACCAAGTACCCTAATCTCTTCTCCGTAAACTCTTACTCAACCTAAGGTAGTAGTATTCCTTAGATTTACTCTGTTCCATGATTAGTATCAGCTGCATATCAGTCTTATATCATTCATGCATTTATGGATCAGTTTAGTCATGTGTCATGTCTCAAGATTCAGTTATCTTTTAGCTATGCATGTCAGTGTGGTACCAGTACCTTAGTGCCTCCAAACTTAATCAGTATCATTCAAGGACGAATGTTCCCAAGAGAGAGATATTGTAAGACCCCGTAAAGTCCTAGTCTATTTAACTCCTTTATAGCATGCCAAAAGAGGTCCTAGATTTAGAAAATTCGACTAAGTGTTTACACGTAGTCATATTTTTGGCCTCGATATTTCAATGGTTTATTTTTAATCATTTCGGACTTAGATTAATGATTTTTAAATTGATTCATGATTAACTTATCTATAGGTCTTCTCGGGTAAGTTTTTGAATTTTTAGAAATTATTAAAGACATGTTTTGATGACCAAAACAGCAAGCCAATGTGATCAGGATGCATCGTGTTTCCTATCACGTCGTCACCATTGATGTGGTGCGCCTATAATTGCATCGATACCATCAATGTAGTGCATCGACTATCGCATCATTAGGCATATTTTGTGTATTATGTTACAGGTTTGTGGGTGTAATTGTGTAACACCCCAAGAGTATGCCTTGAGAGTACAACCGAGGAGTCACATGGTGCTTACAACCCGAAATGATAAGAAGCTAACCCATGACTGGTACCTGCTGTGAACAGTGAATATAATACTGAGCATATATGCGGAAGAAATTGAAAAATTCCATAAGTTTCTCAAAATACTAAAATAATAACTAAGTATAACTGATAATAACATCTAAAAACTGAATAACTAACTATGCTAGTCTAGGAGCCTCTAACTGTCTGAATATGGAGTTAATAGGACAAACCCCCAACTAAATCCGACAAAAATAACTACTGAACTACTAGAATACTGAAATAGATAAAATCTATTATCAAATTATCAGGACTTACCACTATAA
This sequence comes from Capsicum chinense, assembly GCA_026120095.1. Classification (NCBI taxonomy): domain Eukaryota; kingdom Viridiplantae; phylum Streptophyta; class Magnoliopsida; order Solanales; family Solanaceae; genus Capsicum; species Capsicum chinense. Next base: position 235,410,815 of record JAPEIP010000012.1, read on the forward strand.
CAACTACTGTTAGACAGAGTTGCTAATTACAGTTAGGAACCTGAGCATCCAAACCTATAATTTAAGACATCATAGCGCAAAAGAGAGAATGCGATAGGTACATGGAATGTATTGGTATTCTAAGTGAGGTAAGACTGATATACAAGGGTTTAAATGAATGGGATGATAGCAGACTAAAAGAACATCATGAGGTAATTGGATGAGAGTACATGCCAAACTGTAAATACTGAACATACTGAACATGAAATACTGCACATATAGGTATACAATGTGTATCTAAGATTACACTGAAACTGAGTACTGAATTCTAATGGATGAGTAACTGATAACTGATAGCCATGGTTCTGTAGAACTGACTAAGTTCTTTACTTAATACTTTGACTAAAACTGTAACTCTGAGAGTGTTCATCTAACCGACATACCCCGCTATACACAAATTTGGGGTCTAACTTGTGACCCTAGTTGGAAGGGTGTTTGAACCTTGCCATGGGATACTAAAAAGGTTGTGTCAAACCTAATCTAGCAGGAAGACTCATGAAATATATATATGATTGCGTCAACCCTAGTATGGTATGAGGACAACTTACCATATGCTGGCTACGTAGTTCTGTAACTCAGGGATTGCTACTAAGGGTCAAACCCTAAATGGAAGGAATGCCCCCATCCCTATGTTCGCTCGGTGCTAAATCCTACTCCTAACTAAAAGACACTAATCACTAGACTGTACTAAGCTTGACTGAACTAACCCTGATAATGTTGACTTACTAAGCTGGACTTAGTTCATTGAGTTCGGTTAACTGACTTAATGCTACTATTCTTGACCTTTACTAGGACTATTCTATAACTACTGTGACTAATTAAACAACTATATTTCAAGTAATAAATACCCCCAAGACTCGATAGAATAATTGATAAACTCATATCGCAACTTAAGCAACACAATAATAGTTAACCATGCATAATTTACTCATATGGACATTTGATCAAACACTTAGGGTGCATGATTGCTATACATGAGAACTAACCACATAGGGCATCATAACTAAACATACACCTTGCAAATTCAAGGGTTTTGATATGAGAGATTCATAATTAAATGCAGATACTAACTTAATCTCATGGAACTCTTAAAAGATCTTAACTTGAAACCTATACAACAACATAAACATGAGCATAATTTAATTCATTACATGGAAATCATAATTCAAGTTTTGAAAAGGGTTCTTAAATTCCAAGGGTGGAAGGAGCCCCAAGGATGAACACCTAACATGCCTGAGTGAAGGAATTTGGGAAGATTGTTGTGGATTTTTTTGAACTTGGTCTTGATCTTTATGAATTAGGGTTTATTTCTTGAGAGGATTTTTTGAATGAGTGAATGTATTTTGCCTATTGAGGGGGTGAATATCATGTTATGGGGGTTTAATGTGCGAGGAAAATGACTTAATTTCCCCCACAACCCATAATTAAATTTAAAAACTACTCCAAGCGATGCAATAACCGATGCATTGCATCGATGGTGTTGATGCGATTGTCAACATGATTACTAATGTGTCACGGCCTGATCATGTCGACTCACTAATTTTGACATCCAAACATGTCTATAACGTTGATCAAAAAATCCAAAACTCACCAAAGATGACCTATTGACATCTTTGATCATGAATAAAGTTCAAAATTGACATTCTAAGGTCGTAAGGATAAAAAATAAGATCATCCTATTACGAAGGATAAAAAAATGATTCTAAGTCTTAACACTTAGCTAAATTTTTCTAAGTCTGGGACCCCTTATAACAAGCTATATGGGACTAATTTGAACTAGTACTTTTATGTGGTCTTATAATATCTACCGCTTGGGAACATTCATCCTCGAATGATATAGACTGAATGAAGAGGAACTAAGGAACTGTACTTACACTGACATACATAACTGAAGCATGACTCAATTTTGGAGGCATGATGCATGACTGAACAATTTAATGAATTCATAAATGATATGAGAATGTTATGCAACTGTAATTGAGAATGAAATATTATAAATCTCAGGAAAGTTGTTACCTTAGGCTGAGTCTAAGTTTACAGAGAAGAGGTAAGGATACTTGGTTCGTATGTCTGCCTCTGCTTCCCAAGTAGCTCTCTCAACGGACTGATTCCGCCAAAGCACTTTGACAAAAGGAACTTTTTTGTTCCTTAGTATGCGAATTTAACGATCAAGGATTTTGACTAGGAATTCCTCATAAGAGAGACAGTTCTGAGCATCCATACTTTCGATAGGGACTACAACTGTTGGGTCACCACTACACTTCTTTAGAAAAGAAACATGAAACACTAGGTGCACTAATGCTAAGTCTGAAGGAAACTGAAGTTCATAGGCTACCTTTCTGAAATAACTCAGAATCCTATATGGATTAATATATTGGGGAATAAGCTTACCTTATTACCAAACCTATTTAACCCCTTCATGGGAGAGATATTTAAATACACATAATTATAAATCTTAAATTCAAGATCTTTCCTTCTCATATCTGCATAAGATTTCTGTTAGCTCTAGGCTGCCTGAAGCCTCTCCTTGATCAACTGAACTTTCTCTAAAGCATCAAACACCAAGTCAAGCCTCACTATTGTGTCCTCACCTACTTCAAACAACCTAATAAGATAGTTACATCTTCTTCCATAATGAGCCTCAAATGGAGCCATCTGAATACTGGAATGATAGCTATTATTATATACGAACTCAATCAAAGGTAAGTGGTCATCCTAACTACCCTTAAAGTCAACAACACACGCTCTCAACATATCTTCTAAAGTCTGAATGGTCCTTTTCGCTTGACTATCTATCAGAGGGTGAAAAGCTGTACTGAGGTGGACTTGGGTACCATGACCCTTCTGGAAAGCTTTCCAAAAGTGAGAAGTGAACTGCATACATCTAACTGAAATAATGGAAAATGGGACACTGTGTAGCCTAACCAACTCTCTGATATAGAGCCTGGCATATTTCTCATCTAACTAGGACGTATGGACTGGAAAGAAATAGGCGGACTTGGTCATCTTATCTATCACAACCCAAATCAAATCGTGCTGACGAATAGTACTAGGAAACCTATCACGAAGTCCATGTTCAATTCTTCCTATTTCTATTTGGGAATACTGAACTCCTACATGGAACCACTAGGAGTTTGGTGTTCAATCCTCACTTGCTGACAAGTAGAGCACTTAGCCACAATTCTTCAATGTCTTTCTCCATCCCACTCTACCAATAGACTTCCTGAAAATCAAAGTACATCTCAGTGGCCCCAAGATGAATGGAGTAATGCTTACCATGCTCTTTGTCAAGAATTCATTGTCACATAATCTCTACACATGGCACACATAGCCTACCCTCGCAATGGAACATAGTATCTGTCCCTTTAGAGAAACCCTCAACTTTCTGGTCTCTAACTGACTCTTTCAGCTTAACTAAACTAGGATCTCTATCCTGCGTTTCCTTTACCTCAGAAACTAAAGAAGACTCTAAACTATTCTTATCCCAAACACTTCCTTCGGTAAAATCAACCAAACGGACACCTAGTTTGGTAAGATGATGAACTTCCTGAACTAACTTCTTCTTACCATCCTTAACATGAGCAACACTACCAAATAACATCCTATTAAGGGCATTTTCTACTACATTGGCCTAGCCCGGATGGTATAGAACATTCATATCATAATCATTCAACAAATATAACAACCTTTTATAACGCAAGTTCAGGTCTTACTAAAAAATACATACTACAGGATTTTGTGGTCTGTGAATACATCAATATGCACCCCATACAAATAGTTCCTCCAAATCATTTAGGAAAATACCACAGCTGCTAATTCAAAATCATGGGTGGGATAATTCTTTTCTTGGAGCTTAAGTTGTCTAGAGGTGTAGGCTATAACCTTACCTATCTGCATCAAAACACACCCTAAACCAACTATGGAAGCATCACAATATATAATAAATCCATCTGAACCATCTAGAAAAGTCAAAATTGGGGTTGTATTGAGTCAAGTCTTCAACTCTTACAAACTTTTCTCACAAGAATTTAACCACTGGAACTTGATTTTCTCCTGAGTCAATCGGGACATAAGGGATGCAATAGATGAAAATGCTCTAAAAAACATTGGTAATAGCCAGCCAAACCTAAGAAACTCCCAATATTTAAAAGAGAGGTAGTTCTAGGCTAGTTTCTCACTGCTTCGGTCTTTTGAGGATCAAATCTAATGCCATCACCTAAAAATATATGATCAAAGAATGCTAGTGAGTTATCCAAAACTCGAACTTACTTAATTTGGAGAATAACTAATGGGCTCTAAGGGTTTGTAATACTATTTTGAGATGGTCTGTGTCATCATTCTCATTATGGAAGTAAACAAGAATGACATCAATGAAGACTATGAAAAACATGTCCAAGTACTGCTTGAACATGTGGTTCATCAAGTCCATGAAGGCTGCTAGGCATTTGTGAGACCTAAAAATATGACTAGAAACTCGAAGTGACCAAATTAGGTTCTGTAAGCTATTTTTAGAATGTCATATTCTCTTACACTGAGCTGATGATAGCCTGATCTGGGGTCTATCTTAGAAAAAAAACTGGCACCCTGAAGTTAGTCAAACAAGTTATCAATTCTAGGAAGTGGGTATTTATTCTTGACTATGACTTTTTTCAAATAACTGTAGCCTATACACATTCTAAGAGAACTATCTTTATTTGGCACGAATAGAACTGGTGCACCCCATGAAGAAACACTCGGTCCGAGAAATCACTTTTCTAAGTAATCTTTCAACTGCTCTTTTATCACTTTGAGTTTGATTGGAGCCATTCTGTATGGCAGAATAGATATGGGCTGAGCATCAAGAAGAAGGCCTATTTCAAAGTAAATTTCCCTTTTGGGAGAAAATCTAGGAAAATCTTCAGGAAATATATCTGGAAATTAACTTGCAACTGGAATTGACTACACATTAGAAGTCTTGGAACTAGAGTCTATGGCTCACACTAAATGATAGACACACCCTTTGGATATCATTTTTCTCTCTCTAAGGTATGAAACAAGTTGAACCTTAAGTGTTGTAATACTACCCCTCCATTCCAGGACTGGTTTATTCGAGAACTAAAAATAGACAATTCTGTTTCTATATTCAACTGAAGCATACCTTGAAAAAATCCAATCTATGCTTTGAATGATATCAAAATCCATCATCTCTAGCTATACAAGATCTGCTAAAGTAATTTTCTGAGATACCATAATCTTACAATTACTGTATACCTATCGGGCTATGATAGACTTACCCACTGGGGTATAGACTGAGAAAGTCTTTGTTAGGAATTTGGGACTGACTCCAAAGGTGATAGATATACTAAGGGTTTCATAAGAAAGAGAAGCTCAAGGGTCTAACAAATTATACACATGTAATTGGAAGAATTGCAACATACCAGTAAATATATCAAGAGAACTTTAGTGATCCTGTCAGGATTTAAGTACATAGAGCCTATTTGGATGCTACCCACTGGTGGCACTGCTGAGATGGGCGATCGGACTAAACTGGGTGATGATTTGGATGACTTAGTGAACCCACTTGAGGATTTTTGATCCTATAGCCTATCTTACCAAACCCAAAATAGACATTATTGCTAGCCATGCAGACACTCTGATAATTTTTGACACATTTATAACAAGGAGTATTTATTCAACCATTGTTCACACTACCCTGAGATTTAGAGCCTGGTGCACTATCCTTATTATTATTCCTAAATTTAGGCATTGGTGCACTAGTCAAAGACAAAGCTGGGACTGATTATTTTAGGCAAAACTAAGGAAGGTTACCACCTTTTGACTTCAGCTGAGAAAAACTAAAGCTACCCATTTTAGCCATCTTATTTTCCCTCTCTTTCTTCTTAGTATTCTATTCCTCAATCAGTTGAGCATACACTATTAGCCTAGCCAAGTCCATCTTCTTAATCAGTATTATGGTACTACACTCCTTGACCACACTATTAGATACACCTGATATAAACTTGCTCATCTCAGACCTGCTATCAGCTACCACATGAGGAGCATATCTGGAGAACTAAGTAAACATGAAGGAATACTCTTTCACACTTACGTTTCCCTGCTTTAAGTTGATAAACTCTAACACCTTATCCTCTATCAAATCCAATAGAAAGAACCTCTATAAAAAGGTAGTAGAAAATTTCTCCCATTCTATAGGCCCTGCATCTGCGCCCCTAGCTACCTTCTAATGCTTAAACTATGTATAAGCCATATCCTACAACAGATAAGCAGCTAACTCAACACTCTTACTGGTGGCTACCCCCATAATGTCTGTTACCTTCTACACCATATCAAGGAATTCCTATGGATCCTCTTCACAATTAGACCATGAAAATAAATGAGGGTTTATTTGGGTAAAGTCACGAATTCTAGCTGCAGCTGTATTGGCCATTGGGTTTGCCTTAACAACAGATGACCGAACATTTATAGCTGCCACAGAATGGGCTAAAATGGTTAAAGTTGCTCCAAATTTTGCATGAGAAATGTGCTAATTCAGGGGATCTTCCTGAATAGGTGGAGGTGCTGGCTAGTTCCCAGTTATTCTTTTGTTGGTCTTTCTGGGAAGAATATTCTATAAACAATAGGAAAATTTGGATTAGATAGAGAGTTTAACTTGAGCTAATGCTTAATCGTACACTATGAACACTGAAAAAGGAAATTTTTTTTGTAAAACTACCTCATAGCCTCTTGTCCATAAGTGTGGCGTGCTACATACCCATGTACAAGACTCTTCTTGATGCGACTTTCAGATTTCCTCAGCACTATAGAACCTTAGGATCTGATACCAGGTTTGTATCACCCCGAGAGTATACCTTGGGCATCACACGGCTCTTACAACCCCGAAAGACTACAAGTTAACCCCTTACTGATACCTTCTGTGAGGACTAAATAAATACTGTTGAATATATTCAAAAGAAATCTAAAAATGCCATAAGGTTCTAAAAATACTAAAATAATAACTGATTATAACAGATAATAATATCTAAAAACTTAATAATTGACTATGCTAGTTTGGGAGCCTCTAACTATCTAAATATGGACGTTATGGGACAAACCCCCAACTAACTCGGACTGAAATAACTATTGAACTGTTGGAATACTGAAATAAAAAAAATTTGTACTTAAAATATGATGACTCACCACTATAATTGCTACTGATATCCTGAGTTGTTAAGTACGGTCAGGAACCTGAGTGTCCGAACCTATGATATGAGACATCATAGAGCAAAATAAAATATACGATCAGGAGGTGGAATGTACTGGTATATTAAGTGAGGTAAGACTGATATAAATGAGTTCAAATGCATAAGATGATAACTGACTAAATAAACATCATGATGTAACTGGATGAGATTATATGTAAAACTCTAACTATTAAACATACTAAACATACAATACAACACATATAGGTATACATCGTACATTTGAAATTATACTGAAATTGAGTACTAAATTTTGATGGCTGAGTAACTGATAATTGATAGACATGATTTTATAGAACTGAGTGAGTTGTTTTCTAAAAATTGAGACTAAAACTGTCACTGTGGGAGTGTTCATCTAACCAATATATCCCTCTATAGACTGTTTAGGGTCTAACCTGTGACCCCAGTTAGAAGTATGTTAGCACCAGGATAATGACAATGCTATGTCTACCCTAATTTGGCAAGAATACTCATGAAATATAAATATGATAGTGTAAACCCTAGTCTGGTAGTGGGACGACATAACATACGCTGGCTACATAGTTTTAAAGCTTAGGGATTACTACTAAGGGTCAAACCCTAACTAGCAGGAATGCCCCTATCCCTAGGTTCGCTCATTGGTGAATTCTACTCCCAACTGAAAGACACTGATCACTAGACTGTACTAAGCTTGACTGAACTAACCCTGATCGTGTTGACTAACTGAACTTTACTGAGTTCACTAAGTTATGTTAACTGACTGAGTACTGTTGTTCTTGACCTTTACTTTGACAATTTTTTTAATACTGTAACTATGTAAAGAACTAGACTTCTGGTAATAAATGCCCCCAGGACTCAATAGCATAATTGATAATATCATATCAGAACTTTAGCAACACAACACTAGGTTACCATGCATAATTTACTCATATGGACATTTTATCAAACACTTGCGGAGCATTATTGTTGTATATGAGAACTAACCACATAGGGCATCATAAATACAATACACAACCTATATATTCAAGGGTTTTTACATGATCGATTTATAATTCAATGTACATGCTAGTTTAATTTCTTGAACCTCATAAATGATCTTAACTTGAAACCTATACAACAACACAAACATAAGAATAATTCAATTCATAACATGGAAAACATAATTCAAGGTTTAGAAAGGGTTCTTGAAATCCAAGGGTGAAATGAGACCCAAGAATAAACACCAAACATACTTGAGTGACAGAATTCATGAAGATTGATGGGGATTTCTTGAAACTTGATCTTGATCTTGATGAATTAAGGTATATTTCTTAAGAGTATTTGAATTTCGTGTGATGGGGGTTTAATATGGGAGGGAAATTACTTAAATACCCCTACAACCCGTAACTATATGTGAAAATAGCACCCAGTGATGCAATAACCGATGCACTGCATTGATGGTGTTGATGTAATAACTACCGTGTCAATGAGATAACTGATGCGTCATAGCTTAATTACGTCAACTCAATGCTTTGGACATCCAAACATGTCTTCAACGATGTCCAAAAAATCTAAAACTCACCCAACATGACCTATTGACATCTCTGATCATGAATAAACTTAAAAATCGACATTGTAAGGTCGTAAGGATAAAAACTTAGATCATTCAATTACGAAGGCTAAAAAAAAATTCTAAGCATTAACACTTAGCTAAATTTTTCTATGTCTAGAACCCCTTATTATAAGCTATATGGGACAGATTTGAACTAGAAATTTTAAGTAGTTTTACAAATTGGGACATACTCCCCTTACATTATTCAGCCACAAAACTAAAATAAGTCTTCTAAAGGGAAAAATTCACTCATTATTACACAAATTTTCTCAAGAATGAAACCCTAGTTCATCAAATCTAAGATCAAGTCCTAAGAATTCACCAATAATTCTCACAAATTCAATAAGGAAGGTATGTTTAGGTGTTCGTCCTTGGGTTCCTTCCACCCTTGGATTTGAAGAATCTTTCTTTAAAACTTTGATTATGATTTACATTCTTGAATAGAATCATGTTCATGTATATGTTGTTGTGTGGGATTTCAATCCAAGAATATTTTGAGTTACATGTGAATTAATTAAATTGTAGCAGTGATAATAATCATATATTCATCATTATCGTGTACACGAGTTATGTATCCTAAGTGTTTGAAAAAAATTTCTATGTGAATGAATTGTGCAAGATAACTTATATGTGATATTTTTAAGGTTGAGATATGGCTCCATTGTCTATGCTTTCGAGTCCTGGGGGTATCGAATATCTCAAATTTAGTTGTTGTCTAGTTTCTAGAGTATACAGAACGAATTTAATAATACCATGAGCTATATCACTCAGTCATTTAATCTAGTCAAGTGTCAGTTTAGTAAAGACTAATACAGTCTAGTGATCAGTTCAGTGTTGATTCAGTTGGGAGTAGGATTCAACACTGAGCAAACCCAGGGATTGGGACATTCATGCCAACAGAGGGTTTAACCCTTACTAGTCATCCCTACATTAAAGAACTACATAGACAGCATAGGGTAAATCATATTCCTGCTAGGATAGGGTTGATATAACCATTGATATCTCATGAGTCTTCATGCTGAATTAGGGTTGACTCAACTCCTGTTAGTAACTCGTGGCACGGTGCTAACACCATTCCAACTAGGGTTATATGTTGGACCCCAAATTAGTCTATAATTGGGGTATATTGGTTTGATGATAACTACTATATTTACAGTTTCAGTATTCAGTATCCAGTATCCAGTATTCAATACAAAACTCAATTCACATATACATGATCATGACTTTAAGTCATCAGACATCAGTTATCATAAATGCAGTACTTCAGCTTCAGACTAATTTAGACAAATGATATATGCTTGGTAGGGCGTGTACAGTACTCACAGTAGACCCAATTTTGTATATACTTTCATCCAGTTGTTCTATGATATTTAGTGATTATAATCTTGCACGTGATCTATGCATATTAGCCTAACCTCACCTAGCATACTAGTATATTTAAAGTACTAACACATGTTTTCTTTGCCCTATGATGTCTCATATCATAGGTTCGGACAGTTGGGTTCCTGACCGTACTTAGTCAGATTCAGATGATCAGTCGTAGCTATAGTAATGAATCCTCATCCATCAAGGTCATAACACTTATTTAGTAATTTTGTTATTTTTAGTATTTTAGCTTTTTAGTTACTTTCAGACAACAATTGTGAGTTAGTTAGGACTTGTCCTGTCAACTCTTTTCTTTCAGATGTTAGAAGCTTTTAGACACTTTTAGTTAGTAGTTATTCCACAGTTGTACTCGGTATTGATTTCAGTTTTATGAACCTTATAGAATTTTTAGGTTTACTTCCGTACGTGTTTTCATGATTATTACTTAATGCTCATAGCAAGTACCAGATATGGGTTAGGTTGTGGTCCTTCATGATAATAAGCACTATCTGACACCCAGAGAGTAGTATCAGGGTGTTACAAATTAGCGAGACCCTAGGACAATGCCTCATATCATAAATGTAGAGGTCAATACAGATGTACTGGTACACAAAGCAATCCAAACGTTATGCATGTTATAATTTAAAATACTTTGGCAATTTCAAATGATCTTAAAATAATTTTGTAGAGGTAATTCCTTTCTTTATTTTATTTCTATGCTAGATGATACACCCTACATATCTAAAAGTATTCCACAAGTTATATGGGATTCCGCCCTTAACTCGACAGCCAAGGTCCCAACCAAAGTTTGCCACAAGGGTTGAAGCATCTTAATATGATACACCACGGGACTCTAGGCCAGTATATAATCCCTCTTTGAGGACATAATAAACTCGTATCGGCTAACACAATTCTAAAAAATGAAACATATGACTCATTCCTACTTAGGGTAACCACCTAACTCACTTAGTTCCCATTTTATAACCTGTTCTAAACATGCATCTTTCTGAATTCAAACTCTAAAATCTAAAATGAAATCTGTATTCTATTTTGAGTTTATCATGGCCTTATCTTATTTGGTATCATCATACCAAGACTTGAAAGTCATATATCTAAGTTATATGATACCATGTTACAATCCTTTAGTTCAAAACAAAATGTTTGGACCACCAAATCATTAAAACAATATAAGAGAATTTGTATACCAAAACACAAGAAAACTTATGCAAAAATTCACTCTTTCAATTCTTAAACATGTGGTGGTCAATTACTTTGTAGCAAAGCATGCAGCTCTTGAAAATCACTTTTCCTTTATATTAACAAGAAACACCCTCTCTTCAGTTCATAACCAAAATTATGTCTTAAACAATTGTAAAGGCATTTGTATCATGCTTCTCAATATGCAATTGAATATTCCATAATATTTGAAAACAAAGGGTTTTAAAACAAGAGAAGGATTATACATATTTATACTCTCAATTCAAGTTTTGAACATCAAACCACGTGCATATAAATATATATATATACGAACAAAATTGATTTTAAGGGGGAAGGAATCAAGACCAAAATATTATTATCAAGAAGGTTTCACAATGCATAATTGTAAATGTAAATTCAAAACCCTTTGTAAATTCATGATTTCTCAACATTTCAACATTATTAAAATGATTTCACCATGCCCATTTAGTTTAGGAAAACCCCACGTACCTTATGTTTTTTAGTTGAAGAATAGAACCCTAATCTTGACACTTTTCTTGGGAAATCGTGGATTGAAAGGCTTGAATTTTTGCCGTGAAGAAAACCCTAATTTTCTTTTGTGCATGATATTGGAGAGGATTTGAAATGTCAAAAACTGATAAAAGATCTATTATAACACTTAGATGGTTTAAATTTTTAGAGGAGTTTGGGAAGGGAAAATACCAAAATATCCCTTTAAAATAAAACTTTAGCATAGGTCGGCCCTTACCGATGGCCTGAGTGATGGACCGTCACTCCCGTGACTGGCCACCACTCAAACCATCACAAAAAATCCTTTTTCAACCTTGCTATTCTAAGTGGACGGCCTGGATGGATGGGCCGTCACTAGGTTGACGGTCCATCAGTCTGGCCATCGCACCTCAGCAGACTGACGCCTCTCTAGATAATGGGTATAACTTTTTACTCTAATATCGGACTAAGGAGAAACTGGTGTCATTGGAAAGAAGAATTGAATACCTTTCATTTGATATTTAGTAGGCACTCTATACCATTATATACAAGGAGTAATATTGGATGGAATTTGACCCAAGTTGAGACATCTATCAAAACTTAATCGATAGAAGAGTTTTCAACTCATCTTTGATTTAGGGGATTTTTGTGTCCTCAACTCTTATTAAAAAGTATTCACACACTATGGGATTAATCATCAAACACATGTTAATAAAGAATCATTGGTTTTGGGTCTATATGCATAGAAAAAATAGTTCAAATTTTATCTCTAAAGTGTAGGGTGTTACATGGCACTTCCCAAGAGAAATATTACCTATGTGAAAGTGGGAAATGATCAAAATGGACTTCATTATGAGGATTCCAATGTACCAAAACCAATATGACTCTATTTGGGTGATTGTGGACAGCATGGCCAAGTTCGCTCATTTTCATCCAGTAAAATTACTTGGGGGATGACTATGCCATAATTTACATTTGAGAGATAGTCCATATGCATGGTGGTTCAATGTTGATTATATCCGACCTAGGTACGTATTTTTCTTTGTAGTTTTGGTGGTCTTTTCAAAAGGTTCTATGCACCCAAGTAAACCTGACTACCGCTTTCCACCCTCAAACAAATAGGCAAGCCAATGTACCCTTCAGACCTTAGAAGATATGTTGAGGGCCTGCGTAATAAACTTCAATCATAGTTGGGTGGATCATTTGTCATTGATAGAATTAACTTACAATCATAGCTATCATTCTAGTATTCAGATGGCTCCTTTTGACGCATTTTATGGAAGGAGATGTAGGTCTCCGATTGGATGGAATGAAGTAGGTAAAATCCTGTTGTTTGGACCTGATTTTGTTCATCATCTGATTGAAAAAATGAATTATATTAGAAAGTGACTTAAGATAGCCTAAAGTCACCAAAAGTCTTATCCTGATATTAGAAGAAAAGAGGTTGAGTTTGAGGTTAATGATTGGGTATTTCTAAAGGTCTCCCCTATGAAGGGAGTCATGCAATTTTGAAACAAGGGAAAAATTAGTCCTCGCTTCATAAGTCCTTACCAGATTATGATGAGGATGGGGGGGGTGCTTATAAGTTGGATTTTCCAGCGAGTTTACCTTTTATCCATCCTGTATTTTATGTATCGATGTTGAAAAAATGTATTGGGGATTATTATCTTGTTTTGCCTATGGAGGAGATTGACGTGAAAGACTCTTTGTCATATAAAGAAGAACCCATTTCCATTTTGGATCATCTTGAGAAAGAAAGAGAAAGTTTTAGTTAAGTTGTTGTGGTAGAATCATAAAGTAGAGGAAGCTACTTGGGAGTCGGAGAATGACATGCGTTCTACATGTCCAACACTCTTTCAAACCGTGGAGGGTGATATAGAAGTTGCCAATATTATCCTACTCTTTCCTTTTCTTGTAGTGCTTGAATCCATGTTAATTGTATTTGGACTTATCATTCGAGGATGAATAATCCTAAGGGGGAATAATATAACATGTTGTAGTCATAGCACTCTTTTAATGCTTCTAGAATGATCTTCAGGACCCCTATAGTGATGTTAAATCATGAATTGGCATTGTGGGAGGTGTTAGGAGTGTTTAAGAACCTCAAAACTTAGTAAGCATCGCATACTAGAGCTTAGGCGATGGCTAGGCATCGCCTTGCAATCCCAAACCTTCACTAGAAAGGGTTGGCCATAGGCTTGGTGTAGCCAACCTTGGACTTGGCCATAGGCTTGGCGTCACCAACCTTGGACTTGGCCATAGGCTTGGCGTTGCCAACCTTAGACTTGGCCGTGGTTTAGGAGCCACTAGCCTTGTATTTTTATGGTGTAGGGACTCTATTTTTGAGCTAATTTAAGAGCAACAAAGCCTTTTTGCACCCAATAACCATCCCTAAACATACTCACAAGATATTAATATCCCTAAACATAATGTAACCCTATCAATTCCTTAGTTTATCATCTAAATCACAAGGGGAGAAAAAACAAGTAAGGGTTTGCTTATTCAACCTTAAGTGTTCAATATATTCATAATTTCTTTTTTGTTAAGGTATGTGGGACTATCCTTAAAATCCATGGGCATGGATTTTATCATTTTTATCAAGTACAATGATTTCTAATCATGTTTTGAGTTAAGTCTTTTGAATATTATTTTGAAAAGAATTACATAAAGATCATTTTGATGAAAATGTGTGAATTGTGTTGAATTCTTTTCATGAAAATCGAATTATAAACCCTTATGTATCTACCTTTATGGTTTGGAAGGTTTAATTGAGAGCATGAACAATGAATTTCCTCTCCTTTTATGAATTATGGTTTCTATTTTCATTATGAATGATTTTGAATGCATGAACTAAAGTTTGGAAGTAAGTTCCTTAAAATCATGGAGTTTGAAATGGTTTATGATGTGTTAAGAGGAAATTTACTTTCTATAACTATACTCTTTGCATTAAAAATAAGAATTGCGTATGAATGAATAATTCACATGGCCACTGCATGTTTAAGTATTGTGAAAAGATAGTAGTTGCATAAAAAATTCACGAGGTTTCAAAATGATGACTCTCTTGTTATGTTATAAATAATTGGTGGTCATTTGCACGTTTTTAATGAGTTGGGCTGTGAAATTGACACAGTATGAATAACTTTCAAGTTTTGATATGACGATACCTTGTGATGACATGCCCTTAAAATCTTCAGCATTGAATGATTTTGTATACGAAACATGATGTTTGAAGAACTAAAATTGGGCCTAAAGAGAGGTAGCCTAGAGTAGGCATTTGAGTGTAAGAGCTCATCAATGAAAAATTGAGTGTTGTCGATTCAGGAAATATAATTGGCTAATGCAAATATATACTCTTCCTTGAGACACTGGTATACTAGATTAGTAATTAGGACTCCAATCTTACGACAAACATTGATTGAGGTCTGGCGACCGAGTTAATGACGGATTTCATATAGCTTGTGGGATTGTAGAAATGTAGGGTGTACCATCTATCTCAGGAGTAAGATAAAGTGTTGAGTCTTGATTTCAAGAAAGCATTTGAAAACTCTAAATTATGCCCATGTGTTTTACTTATCCTATGTGTAATGCCTTATGAAATTCTCTCGTCTATGGTGTTTAAAAAAAATGCTATTTTGGATTATTTCACATACCTATATAATTGTATTGACCCCCTATATTTAAAGTTTTGTGGCACAGTCCCGGGGTCCCTCTTAGCAGTGGATTTGTTGTTAGAAGTTTGTAGTTGGTGAGCCTCCCATATTTCAGAAGGACTTGTTCCTTTTGGGACATTTTTAGTTTATTAGTTCATGGTCTAATGGGGGTCTTGTCCCAGTTTTTTCATATTGCTAGAGATTTCACACACTAGTTTCATATCTTTTTGAATGTTTATGAATTAATTTTTGTATTTTTCAGTTGAAGTAAGATAGTGACCAGGTTTCCATGTTACTATGTTTTCCATATTTCTTTATAGTATGTGAACATTGCATATGATTGCCATGTAGAAGGGCACTCGAGCCTTCATAGTTCAAGGTGCGCGTTGCAGTCAGGGCCTCTGTTCTAGTCGTGACAGGCGTGCTACACACCCATACAAGCAAATATACTAGACATGAATTTATGGACACCCAACAATCCTAAACCATTCTCTGATACAAATTTTTTCATGACCCTAATCTAGGCCTGGCCATGAAAGGTATCCCAATCAAACCTAGACCCGAGATAACCCCTTTCCTTACATTAAGAAAACGTCAATAATAATAAACAGCGAAAGCCGAACAAGGTAATAAGAGAAAATATAAATGAAAAAGGAAGTTTGAGAGTTAAAACAAAAAATGATAATATCCCAATACTGTCTAGAAAAGTCTGTAATCCAAAAGAATCCACTAAGTGAGGACATGCCCCAAACAATAACAAAAAAAATCTAGAAGGGATAGTCTAATTATAACCCCCCGAATTTGGTACCCAAAATGCTAAACGGTGCTCAGGATCCTGAAGGACCATAAGTTAACCCATGACTGATATCTGTAACTACATACTGCATAATATACTGTATAATGACGAAAAATGAACTAAAAGATGATGTGTAAGCAGATGCTAACACATTTGAGGCTTTTAACTAAGAATAATTGCAAAGTCTTAAGCGAGTTTTGTAGTTTTTGATTGTTTTCTATTTGATATTGCAATAAATGTCCAAATGTAAGAGAACCAACAATAATGGAATTAAAAGAGTTAATTTTTGAGAAAGTAGAGAGGAAAGTATAGTTGATGACTTGTTTGATAAGTTGCCAGCCTTGTGATAAGCTATCAGAGTTGCCATTCGCCTTAGACACAAATGGGCTTCAGATGGAATTCATGACGACATCTGTCATAGGACATCAGAAATGTGTTCAGCTGTCAGCCTTTTTGTTAGGCTTAGATAGAGAATGGGCTTCAACTAGAATTCATGATAACATCTGTGATAGGCCGTTAGAAGTGTGATAAGCCATCAGGATCGTTATTAGGCTTTGGTAGGGAATGGAATTTAAAGTGAAGAAGCGACGACAATTCTGATAAGTCGTCACATGTATTATAAGCCATCACGTCTCATCGTGAACCTAAGGCAGAGATTGTCAAAAGTGAAGAGGAGCTGGCGATATTCCTAATAATTCGTCAGACTCCTAATAATCCGTTACACACGTCGTCGCCTGTTCGAGAAAATACTGTGATCTATGATTTTGTTTTCATAATTAGGCTGAAGTAGTTAAAGCATATGTTAGGGTTTGCTAATTATGGGGGTGGGGGGGACTGACATTTTAAGAATATCTTCTCTCTATTTTTCTTACTTGAACTTTACAATTATTTTTGGAGAGATTATTACAATTATTTAGGGATTTTCTACTGTGAATCAAATCTAAGAAACACTTGTTTCTATTTATCTTGCTGTAAGTTCATATATCAAACTATGAATTCAATTTCTTGTCTTGATTATTTTACTATGAGTTGTTAAATTCCCTTAATCCGAGTTGCGGGATCTATGGGTTTAGGTTTGTAATGTAACTAAGTGTCTAAGATTATAACGGTGGAAGAAACATTTTGTTAATTCCATTATTTTATACTTTGACTATTGGTTGCAAACAATAGGCCTTACGTACTAGTGATTTGCTTGATATAAGAAATCAACCCTAGTCAGAAATGAATTATCAACAGGGACTTGAAAGCATCAAACTTCCGTTTAATAATTAATGTTGTAACAAGATTAATTAACTTGAGATAACATCCTGTTATTAAATATAAATTCCCTAAGTTTGAGAGAATTAGGCTGTTAAATGTCTAAATAGGTTGAGAAATATTTAGACATATCTTTGACATGGATAGTCTATTGTTCCTACCTACAATAAGAATCTTGAACCGTTACTAGCGTCTGTCAAATCCCAACACCCATAGTGAACACAACTTTGGTTTTCCTTATCAAATTGAATTCAAACACTAAATTAAGAATTAATTATTTGTTACCTATCCAAAAAATCCCATTCATAAGAACCTCTTAACTATCAATAGATTAACCCGCAGATAACTCAAATTCACACCATATACCTGTGGGATTCAATCCCAACATAGTTGGGTTATATACTAAAAATGATCACTTACATTATTGTAAGAGAGGTGTAGTTTGAGCATTATAAAAAATGGCACCATTACTGGGGAATATGGTTTTAAATTGAAGTTGTGTGCGTTAATTGACTGTTAGTCAAGTTTCCTAGTTTTACGTTTATTTGTTGTTTTTGTTACTTCAAGACATTTGTGGTACATTTCAAGAACCAGAAGTTCCGGAAAACCATTATTACCATTTAATCTAGAACCGCAACTAATCAGTAGAATGGCAGACCAACAGAAGGCTGACAGGTTAGAAGCGTTAGCTACAACTCAGGTGAATATGCAGAATGATGGTCAATATGTATCACATCCAAATCCTGAGGATGACGACTAGGGAGATGAGGAGCTGCTATACCTATGTAACCCAAGGTGTGCAGAGCAAATAGTTGCAGCAGTACAACATAATTCTAATAGAAACCGTCTGTTCCAAGGAATCCAAGATCACCAGCCGATCCAGTATGACCTCAATAATAATGATGATGGAATGGATGGAGTAGGTGCAACGGGTGCAATTATTCCTCCACCGTTGTCACCTAGGGCGAAATTCAACATTATGAGTACTATGATTCAACTCCTTAATCTGAAAGGGTTGTTTGGTGGCCTTCCTGGGGATGATCTGAACTTGCATTTGGTAAACTTTCTCACCATTCATAAATTTTTTGATAACCCAGGCGTGGGTCAGAATGTAATCTATTTGAGATTGTTTCCGTGGTCTCTGTCTGGGGAGGCAACATTGTGTCTTAATGAGCTGACACTCGATTCTATAACCAACTAGAGGAAGTTGAATGGAGCTTTCCTAGAAAGGTTACTTCCACCTTCCAGGAGGGTACAGTTAAGGGATGAGATCAATAACTTTAGACAGATCCCAAGTGAAGCCTTGCATGAAACCTGGGAGAGATTCAAAAAAAAGCTGATGCAGTGTCTGAACCACAACATGACAGACATACACTTGATGGACACTTTGTATAGGGCTCTTAACTCTGTGAAAAAACCAATTGTAGATAATGATACTGGTGGTTTGTTTGTTGCTTTTACATTCCTAGAGGCTTTAGAAATGCTTGAGAGAATAACCAAACATAGTTGGGCATGGCATACCAGGGACTCTATGGTAGCAAACCCCACTATTTCTATTGGTATGACTACAGAACAATGCAAAAGAGATGAGAAGCATGATCAAAACATGGCTCACCTAAAAACGAAGATGGACTTGCTAACCAAGCATTTACTATCAGGTAAAACTGAGAAAATGAAGGTTGTGGGATGACAGAACAAAGTAAAGTCTGACTCAGAAGTAGAGGGGAACTATGTAAATAATTAGGGGGGTTTTCAAGGCAATATCCAAGGAAATTAATATCGGACTTATTATCACAAGGCTAGATATAAAAACTTGGAGTAAGGTAATTGGAGGAACAATAATGATAGGAGCAGGTTATATGTCCCTCCTGCAAATCATGAGGCTGCTATAAAAACTTCTAAAAAGATGTCCCAGGAGGACATGATGGCTAAATTGTTAAAGGGAGTGGAGGCTACTAACTCAGGGGTCACTACCATGAAGACCGATCTGTCCTCTATGAGTTAGTTAGTAAACTTGCACTCCACTTTGATCAAATAGCTGGAACAACAAATGAGCCAACTCTCTATATAACTGAACCATAGAAAGAGTGGAACATTACCAAGTGATACAGTTCAGAATCTGTGAAGTCATGGCTCATGTATGGCAATTACCACTAGGAGTGGTAAAATATTACCTGGCCCTTTCATGGGCAAAAGTTTGATTGAAGATGTGACTGAAGCATATGATGAACCCAAAGAAGAATGCCCAGTAGAGTCTGGGAAGCTGGAAGGTTCTGATGATGCTCTAGAACAAGGAAAAAAGAAGAAAAAGAAAGAGGTTGTGAAAACTCTCCCAAGACCACAACTTCCCTTTCCTCAGAGATTGAAGAAGAAGGTTGCTGACATAAAATTTAGTAAATTCATGGCAGTGTTAAAGAATTTAATGATAAATGTGCCTTTGGTAGAGTCACTCGAGCAAATGCCAAGGTATGCCAAATTTATGAAGGACCTTGTGACGAAGAAAATAGCAGTGAGCTATGAACTGGATGATAATTTCCACCATCGAATGCCATTTCTACATGATCCTTAGTGCAGAAGAAGGCCGACCCTGTAGCATTAACTATTCCATATACAATCGGGTCTTTCAATTTTTCTAAGGCCCTATGTGATCTGGGGGCGAGCACAAATCTGATCCCACTAGCCATGTAGAAAAATCTATTTTTTGGGGATCCAACCCCGAAAAACATGCAGTTGGTGATGGAGAAGGTCTATAAAGCGACCAGTAGGAATATTACATGATGTATTGGTAAAGGTGGCAGTCTTTATACTTCCTGCTAATTTTGCAGTCCTAGACTGTGATATGGCTTTTGAAGTACCCATCATTTTGGGTAAACCATTCCTTGCTACTGGGAGAGTAGTAGTGGACATGGAGATGAATGAGCTAAAGTTCAGGTTTAATGACAAAGAAGCAAGATTAAAAATGCACTCATCCATGACACAGCAAAAGGAGATGAGTGTCTTCTCAATTGTGGATATATTTTATGAAGATAGAAAAAAGATAGAAACAGGTGTCATGATGAAGTCTGAGTAGTTAAGATAACCTAGTCGTGCCGCGACATTAAATCAGATGCTATTGGGAGGAAACCCAAAATTTTTATGTTTAAATGCAAGTTGTTTTAATTTATTTAGATAGAAAGCATAATGAACTGAAGAGGTATGCAGGGGTCCAGGAAAAAATTAATGAAGTTAGCTAAGGGACCCTAATGATAGATATGATGAGTTATCACATTTGTAATAAGCTGTTAGATAAGTCATCAGAAAATCCAAAAGAAGGAAACATTTTGCCTAAGGTTGATGACATCTACAAGACTTATCGGACATGTGATAAGCCGTAAGGTAATCTTGGGCCCAAATATTGAAAAATTCAACCCAGACCACAATCAAACCTTTTCACCTTCCCACGTATCTGCTTTGTTTTCTTTAAGTTTTATTTCCTTTCATATTAAGTTTATTTACTTACTTTTTCAAAAATTAATTCCTAAATAAAACAAGAAAAATATTCTTCCTTGTGAAGTGTGGGTTTGAAATCAAGATAAAGAACTCTTCTTTCATCTACTACTTCCTCTCATTTGCGTAACCAAGTGAAGTCGCTGATCAGGTATGCTTATAACTCAACTCTCCTCTTAATTAGGTAAGTGATCCAATTGAGGTAAATCTTAGTTTCAAAGGGATTGAGGAAAGCTTAACTTGCCATTAGGTGAAAAATAGAGTCTAGGGTGTACAGTGCTGCATTGTACTTAAAAACATAGGGCTTAGCTCAAGAACAAAACTCCATGTGATTCTAAGAAGAAAGTGGATTGATAATCAAGACTAAAACTTAGCTGGATGTTGTATTCTGAGCCAATGACGTATTTGATAAGATATCACATTTGTAATGGCTTATCAGACTATGGTGTCATAAGTTGAGAAAAATAAGCCTATTCTATTAAAGGATAACGACATGAATGATAAGTTATTAGATTTGTGATGATTTTTCAGAACATGTCGTCACAACTTTGGTCTGATACAATTGTGAACCTCTTTTAAGGGATATGGAATTATAATGATTCAACTTCTTAAGTTGGATGGTCATGAGTGCTAAAATGAGTGCTTTCTTTTTATACAAGTCTTATAATGGCACCCAAAGGAAAAATCCCCAAACCTACAAAGAAAGTGACAAAGGGGTATACACCTCGGAGACTCTTCGATAAGGAATCTAATTATGAGGAGGAAGAGTCACTGCTCAGGAAGTAAAGGAAAAAGGAAAACCCAAAAAAGCCTTCAGAACCTCCACCATTTGAGGTGTAAGAGAGTGAAGAAAGTGATATTGAAGCAACAACACCATATGACAGATAGCTTTTGAGAAGATGGCTTCTGAGCAGCCTGAGTCTTATAATTCTGAGTCTGGAGAGCTTGAGTCAGAGCATGTTGAATCTGAGCATCCTAAATCTAAGGGACGATCATCTGAGTCCCCTTCTATTGAGCAACAGGATGATGAAGAATCTCTAATTCGAGGAACTATGGTTAAATGTAAGAACTCGGGGTCCAAGACAGTGCTAGGTGGAAAATTCCCAAGGCATATTAAATCTTCTATGATGTACTTCTCATAACTAAAATAAGGAAAATTAAAAGGCCAATCTTTGAAGAAATGAAGATCATTACTACTGGGTTTAGCAGATATCCAGAAGTTGAGCAGAAATTTTGAGACTACAACTTGGGATGGACCGCGAAAGGAGGAAGCTCATTTTGTCCTACACTAGTTTGGGAGTTCTATGCAAACTATCAGGATCAATTGGAGAATATGTACAAAAAAGGGGAGAAACCAGAAGATCAACCATTGTTGGATAAAGTTCCAGAACAGGGTGTGATGGTGGATCTCTCAGAAAAAACAATCAACAGATTTCTTCATGGCCTCAAATTCACTCCTCAGGAAACTTCACCTATATTCTATGCTCGATTAAAACATCATACAAATCAAAGGTCTTGGTTAGCCACCCTTATAGCTGAAGGAAAACTTAAAGGGATGACCAACCCAAATGAAAAGATTTTCAAGGCCTCCCTGACTCAAGAGTCAAGGTTCTAGTGGGGTGTAGTGCGTACCCATTTGATGCCTACTGAGGGAGATAAAATCCTTGGTTACGATAGAGAAATACTGGGTGTAAGTCTTGTGGCTAAACTAAACTTGAACTTCAAAGAAATCATTGCCGAGGAGATGAAAATTTATGTCTCAATGCCCAATACGGTATTTCCTTTCCCTTGTCTAACTATGAAGTTATGTAAGGCAGCAAATTTACCTAAAGTTACAGGGATAGACAATGAACTTCCTACCAAGAAGACCTACAACCCCATCTGCTATGATGTAAATCAGCTGAGGATGACACTTGATAGAGGAGCTGGGGTTGCAACAGATCCACCAGTTGCAGATACCAGCTCAGTACCTAATGTAGAGGTGCCAGATTCTAAAGTTGCACCACCAACATTCCCAGCACTAGCAGACTCTATGCCTAGAAATGATACAAATCCTTCAGCTGCTGTGTTTCCCACAGAATTTTCCTTCAACCCGATGAATTTCAGAAGAGTGGAAAAAAAGCCAAGTGGTGCGAAGCTCAACTATAACTTTTTACTAAGAAATTTACCTCTACGGTAGGCAAGAGAATTAAGGTCGCACTTGAGCCCTTTCGATCCATGCCCGATCGGATTGATGAGTTAGAAAACCATTTCAATAATTAGTTAAGAGAAATGTCAGGCTCAGACCTTCAACAATTTAAATTATCCCTTAGACAAGGTAAAGGTAGATGTTGGAGTATTACAGTAGCACCAACTTATGGTGTCGGTAGACCCGACTGTTGATGAGTCTGAGGGTGAAATCCCATTGCTTGATCTACTGGAGGAACCAATAAAGAAAAAGAAGAAGAAGGGCGAGAAGAAAGGTAAAGGTAAGAGAGTAAGGCCTGATAGTGATGAATAAAGAAAAATAGAGAAGAGAGAGAGAAAGAAAGTTGAAAAAAGGAGACAAAAAAGGCAATGATCGAGTCCCTATATGACAATGAGAAATGGGAGGAGGACCTACGAGTGAGAGCCGTAGGTGTCTCAACTAGTAGGCCTCCAACAATTAGTAGGCCAGCTATGTAAAAATAGAGGGAGGCTCCCGATGGAGATAAGGCAGCGGAGGATGTAGCAACAGGGTCAGGGACCCATGATTCCTGTGCTTTATCTACTCTAGGGATACCCTAACACTTAGTTTAATTTTTATTTAATTTTAAGTTAAGGGTGTAGGGTCAGTTGTTGTTATAATGTTTTATAGTTAACTAGGAGAAATACAAGTACCTGAGGCAGTTAATGTGGTTTTGTTATTTTTTGAACACCTCTTAAATGGTCTAATTGTTTAACTGTGTGATTTGTATCTAATTGTGACCACTGTATATTTTGTTATTTTATCAGTTCTAGTGACTTGATAATCATTGCTAAACACTTGCATGAACTGGATAAGTAGTGAGTTGTGATATACTTGTGTGCCATGTGCATGTGAGATCTTAATTGGTTCCCTTTGTATGTTGAATCTAGAACTTGCTGGGTTAGTCTTACCTAAATTGAAGGATAGGGGTTAGGAAAGGATCATAGGCTATTTTGACATTAGCCACTTTTAGCCTAAATGACCTTCCTTGTGTGCATATTATTTCTTGATCCCCATTTTGAGCCTAATAGCCTATTTCTTTTTTTATGATACTTATCACCGTCTCATTTATATCATAATGAACCTATTTTGTCCCTGATTCTCCTTGGAAACTATACTCCTAGACTTGGGCATATGACCTAAGTTGAGGGTGGAAATCATACGGGTGCGTTATATAAAATGAGTATGAAGAAAGGTAGAATAAAAGAAAAGAATAAAAAGATGGGTGCAGTGGAAAAAAACAAGAAAAGAAAAGTTTTGAAAAAGAAGAAGTGATTAGAGAAAAGACCGCACCCACCCTGAATATGTGTGATCAAGAAAAGAGAAGAATATAAAAATATTGATAAGTGAGACCCCAAAAGCTAGTATAGTGTTAAGGATACTTAGTCACTTTAAATATCACCGAGTATCGTACCAGCCCCTAGCCTACAATACAAGACAAAGAGAAGACCTATAGTGATCCTAGCTGACCTGTCTGAAAACCTTGGTAATGAAAATAAGGGCAAGCCTATGGTATTTGGCATACATTGATTGGAACTTCATTATGAGTGTGAGTGTCTTTTTACCGTCCCTATGGGTACATATGTAATATCTGATAAAAGTGGAGTTGGACTTTTTTGTATTGAGGGCACACTGGTTATGTTGTTAGTTGCTAACTTATTTGGATAGTGTAATATTGGTACATGCATTGTTGTTATTTCTAAATTGATGCCATATCTTGATTTCTGTGTGTCGCATTGTTTCTCTTTAATAATATGAACAGTTGTCATTTTTAAATTAATTGACCTTGGAGATGGTGAAGATGTTTTGAGACAATATGGATGGTTGACTGATGAATGTACTTTGTATCCTCTTAGTTGTGTTTTAGTTGCTTGAGGAAAAGCAATTGTTTTAAGTTGAGGGTGTTTATGTGTCAGCAAATGCTAACACATTTGAGGCTTTTAACTAAGAATAATTGCAAAGTCTTAAGCAACTTTTATCGTTTTTGATTATTTTCTATTTGATATTGTAGTAAAAGTCAAGATGTAAGAGAACCAACAATAATTGAAGAAAAAGAGTTGATTTTCAAGCAAGTAGAGAGGGAAGTATAGTTGACGACTTGTCTAATAAGTCGCCTTTCTTGTGATAAGCTATCAGAGTTGCCGTCATCCTTAGACAGAGAATGGGCTTCAGTTGGAATTCATGATGACATCTCTGATAGGTCGTCGGAAGTATGATAAGCCGATAGGCTTGTCGTTAGGCTTAGACTGAGAATGGTCTTCAGCTGGAATTCATGAAAACATCAGTGATAGGCCATCAGAAGTGTGATAAGCCATCAGGAAAGTCGTTAGGCTTAGGCAGGGAAATTCTGATAAGTCGCCATATGTCTGATAATCCATCAAGTCTCATCACCAACCTATGGCAGAGATTGTCAAAAGTGAAGAGGAGCTGAATACATTCCTGATAAGTCGTCAGACTCCTGATAAACCGTTACACACGTCGTCGCCTATCCGAGAAAATATTGTGATCTGTGATTTTATTTCCATAATTAGGATGAAGTATTTAAAGCATATGTTAGGGTTTGATATTTATAGGGGGGATACTGACTTTTTGGGAATATCTTCTCTCTAGTTTTTTGACTTTAACTTTACAAATATTTTTGGAGAGATTATTACAATTGTTTTGGGATTTTCTACTGTGAATCAAATCTGAGAAACACTTGTTTCTATTCATCTAACTATAAGTACATATATCAAACTATGAATTCAACTTGTTGTCTTGATTATTTTATTATGAGTAGCTAAATTTCCATAACCCAAGTTATGGGATCTATGGGTTTGGGTTTGTAACGTAACTAAGAGTTCAAATTATAACGGCGGTAGAAACTTCTTGTTAATTCCATTATTTTATACTCTAACTATTAGTTGCAAACAATAGGCCTTGCTTACTAGTGATTTTATTCAGATAAGAAATCAACCCTAGTGAGAAGTGAATTATCAACAAGGACTTGGAAGCATCAAACTTCCATTTAATAATTAATACTTTAACAAGATTAATTAACTTGAGATAGCATCCGATTATGAAATATAAATTCCCTAAGTTCGAGAGAATTAGGTGGTTAAATGTCTAAATAGGTTGAGAAATATTTAGACATAACTTCGACAAGGATATTATGTTGTTCCTACCTACCTCAAGAATCTTGAACCGTTACTAGCGTCTATCAAATCCCAACACCCATAGTGAACATAACTCAGGTTTTCCTTATCATATTGATTTCAAATACTGAATTGAGAAGTAATTATTTGTTACCTTTCCAAAGGCCTCCATTCACAGGAAACTGATAACTATGAGTTGATTAACCCACATATAACTCAAATTCATGCCATATTCCCTATAGGATTCGACCCTAACCTAGTTGGGTTATATATTGACAACAATCGCTTACATTTTCGTAAGAGAGGTATAGTTTGAGCATTATCCAAAGGACATAAGTTTCAAAAATGTAACATAACTGATAAAAATATAATATCTGGATGGGGTATGAAATACCCAAAACAACTGAAATAATTGTCTGAACATGATAGTCTGAAAAGCCTCTAACTGATTGAACTGTCTGAATAAGGAGTTGATGGGACATATCCCCAACTAACTCCAACTAATAAATTAATTAATGAGATAATAAAGTAATGATCTTATCCTCGAAAGATGATGACTCACTTCTAGCTCTAACTGTTGATACTGGAATCTACTGATGCTCTAGAGCTCATGTCTCTGAACCTATTATATAAGACACCATAGCGCAAATGCATCAGTACTTTGAATGTACGGGTATGCATGTGGTTCATACGCATGAACAATACTGACTAACTGACTAATATGATTATGAGAATACATGCATACATACATAGTAACTATATCTAAAATTCGTGATAACATGAGTTTACAGATAACTAACATGACTAATGATTGAGTTCTGATAACTGATAACATAAGTGATAGTATCGGACAGCCCTAAATCTGATGGAACTAGCTGAGTTCCGTACTGTATCTGAGTTGAATGTATTTGACAGTCCTGAATTTTGTAACATGAAACTGTGGGAAGTAGTTATCTAACCGATTTGACCCTAATATGCCGTTACGGCTGAGATGGGGTCCAATCTGTGCCCTGATTGGAAGGGTGTCAATACCGCACCACTGGTAAGGATAAGTTGTGGGCAACCCTAATCTAATAGTGTCTCGAAAAGGGAATGGTTGGCCTATATCTGATAGTGTTTATTAACCCCATAAACCTTCATTCAAAAGTGTTGATATCTCAAACTATGCTAGCTATATAGTTCTAGAATGCAATAATGATTTCTAATAATCAAATCCTCTAATGGCAGGTGAGTTCCCATCCTTGGGTTCACTCGGTGATAATTTCTACACCCATCTGAATAGCTACTGAGCATGAATTAAATTATCTAAAAATGGACTGAGTTTACTGAATTCCATTAACTAATGGAATAATAAGGATAACTGGCAACTGACTGAGTTCATGTGATTATTGAGGTTATTGAATTACCGACCTTTCCTGAGTCACATGACTGACTGAGTTCTATGGATCATGGCTAGACTGAGGATATTGTGAAAAACATAAAACTGGTTCTAGGCATACAACTAAATTGTTGGGTATAAGTACCCTCAGTACTCGATGTAAAGAACCTGACAAAGAATGACTTTCTTGAATACATAACCAACATAGCAATCCATAATTTATTTATTAAGGCAATTCATCAAACATGTGATATGCATAAGCTTGTACATAAATGGGGATTTTATAAGATAATACTAGTTGGGCATTTTTTTCCTTCACATAGGCATTTATTCAAACACATAGTAGGCATAGTATATGTAGACAAAATTATCTAACAAATAAACATCATGATTCAACGCAAATTTCATCATCGAAGGGTCTAATCATCGGTCCACATGAATCTAACTTTATACAAATTAATTCCATATAAAATTGATAACCCTACATGGATTAGAATTCAATTGGTCATTATTAACATGAACAAAAGCAACCCAACATAAAATTCATAAATAAATCCATACAATTGAACTTTGAAAAGAGAAACTTGAGCTCCATGGACGAAAGAAGTCCATGAATGAACACTATGCATACTAGGGTTGACATTCTTAATGTTCTTGAACTTGAAGAATTTGAATCTCTTAGTTTTTGAAGAAGATTTGAATTTTTTTCCTAGGGATTAATATTAAAGAGAAAACCCTAAGTTTGATTTTGTAGATGGATAATGAATTTTTGAGCTTTGGTCGGATATGACTAGCTATATAAAATGGTGGTAAAATACCAAAAAACTCCTTCAAAAAAGGGACCAAAACTGGAACTTACTGCCTTGGTGCGATGGTGGGGTGCGATGGTCCGTTGCTGGGTTGACAATCCATCCATTCTGACCATCGCTTCTAGGCAGAATAAGGCCTTACTGTTTTTCTTGCAATGGACTGAGTGACGGTCCGTAACTAGTCCGACGGTCCATCGTCCTGGTCCATCTATCAAGGGTAGAAGGTAGTCATATTTCCTCATTGCGATGGTCATGGGCGATGGTCCATCGCTAGTCCGATGGTCCGTCGGCCTTACCATCACACCTAGGCGGTTTTACTACCTTCTGTATTTCGGCTATAACTTTCTCTTCTGATGTCAGATTTTGATGAAATTGGAATCGATGGAAAGCTTATTAAAAATACCACATATACAAAAGTGGATTAATATTTCAAAGAATGATTCCAATATTCTTGGAAAAGTTTCAAGCTAGGAAAATGTTTGAGGTATTTCAATATCTTCCCCTTGAGAACATTCATCCCCGAATGAGACTGAGTGAGGGGGGAAGAATATAAACTAACATACATACTGAACATGACTGGCTGGAATATGATTTCTTTATTGACATGAAAGATAACTGAATATATCATACTGAACATGCATATCTGATGCAACTGTAACTGATTCATGAATGCATGACTGGGTGTTCATATGAACTAAGTTTATCACCATGAGAATACATGTCTGATGCATAATCATACAACTGAGCTGATACATGAATGCATGACTGAATATGCAATATTACTTGGTACCAAGTTTGTGATGAACACTGAACATGAAACTGAGTAAGCTTAAGAAGAACTATTACTTTGAGCTTGATCTAAGTTGGCGGAGAATAGGTAAGGATACTTGGTACGCATGTCTGCTTTTTCTTCCCAAGTAGCTCCCTCGACGGACTGATTTTGCCAAAGAACTTTAACTTAAGTGACTTCTTTGTTCCTCAATCTACGAGTCTGATAGTCTAGTATTTCAATCGGAATCTCTTCATAAGGGAGGTTGTTCTTAACATCTATGCTATGAATAAGGAGTACAACTGTTGGGTCACCTATGCACTTCTTGAGCAAGGATAATGGAAGACTGGCTGAACTGAAGCTAGATCTGAAGGAAATTCGAGCTCATAAGCTACCTTGCCAAAGCGACTGAGAACCTTTAGGGGACCGATATATCGGGGACTGATCTTTCACTTCTTGCTGAGCCTCTTCACTCCCTTCATGGTAGAGATGTTTAAATAAATAAGATCACTGATCTTGAACTTGAGATCATTTCTATGAATATCTGTGTAAGACTTATGTAGCTTCAGAGCATCCCGGAGTCTTTCTCTGATAAACAGAACTTTCTCTAAGCCATCAAATAAACTAAGTTAGGCCCTATGACTGAAGCTTCACTAACTCCAAACAAAATAATTAGATATCTACACCTCTTACCATAGCGAGCTTCGAATAGAGCCATCTTAATACTGGAATGATAGCTATTGTTGTATGCAAGCTTAATCAATGGAAAGTGGTCATCTCAACTTTCCTTGAAATCAATTGCACATGCTCGCATCATATCTTCTAAAGTCTGAATGGTCCTTTCTTCTTGATCATTTGTTTGAAGATGAAAGGTTGTACTGAGATGAAGTTGGGTACAACGACCCTTTTGGAATGCTTTCCAGAAATAAGAGGTAAACTGGGTACCTCTGAGTGAGATAATAAATAAGGGAACACCGTGCAATCTAACCAACTCTCTGATGTAGAGTTTGGCATAATTCTCAGCTGAATAAGAGATATGAACTAGGAGAAAATGAGCTAATTTGGTCATCCTGTCTACAATGACCCAAACCGAATCATATTGACGGCTAGTTTAAGGCAAACTCGTCACAAAGTCCATGTTCACTTCTTCCCACATCCAAGTAGGGATACTAAACTCCTACATAGACCCACTAGGGTTTTGATGCTCTATCTTAACCTACTGATATGTAGAGCACTTAGCCATAAACTCTGTAATATCTCTCTTCATCCCACTCTACAAATAGATTTCCCGTAAGTCGCGGTACATATTTGTGGCCTCTGGACCCTGGATGAATAGGGTAGTGCACACCATGTGCTTCAACAAGGATTCACTTTCTTAAGTCATCTATAGTTGGAACACACAAATGACCCTGGCAATGCAAAACACTATCTTCCCGTTGGGAGAAAACCTCTACTTTTTTATCATTGACTGATTCTTTTAACTTGACAAGGCTAGGTTCCCTATCTTACTTTTCTTTCACCTCTGAAACTACAGATGATTCTACACTACTCTGAACCCATATATCACCTTCCTCTGTATCGACCAAGCAAACGCCTAGTTTGACAAGCTGATGGATATCCTGGGCTAACTTCTTCTTACTGTCCTCGACATGAGCAACACTACTTATAGACATTCTACTGAGAGCATTAGCCACAACATTGGTCTTACTCGGATGATAAATGACACTTATGTCATAATCTTTCAAGAGCTCTAATCACCTTCTCCAATGAAAATTGAGATCTTTCTGAGAAAATACCTACTGAAGGATCTTATGATCTGTGAACACATCTACTTGAACACCATATAAATAATGCCTCCAAATCTATAGGGAATATACTATGGTGACTAACTCAAGATCATGAGTAGGATAATTTTTCTCATGTGGTTTAAGTTGTCTGGAGACGTAGGATGTGACCTTATCATGCTGTATGAGGACATAACCCAAACATACTTTAAATGTATCACAATACAATACGAACCCATCTGAACCATCTAAAAAAGCTAGAACTGGAGTTGAGGTAAGTCGAGTCTTTAACTCCTGAAAACTCTTCTCACAAGGATATGACAACTAAAAATTGACTTTCTTCTGAGTCAATCTGGACATAGGGGAGGCAATAGATGAAAATACCCCAACAAACCATCTATAATAGCCAGCCAAACCCAAGAAACTCCTAATATTTAATGGAGAGATAGGGCAAGGCTACTTTATTACTGATTTGGTCTTTTGAGGATCTACTCTAATACTATCATCGGAAATTATATGGCTAAGGAGTGCTACTGACCTTGGCTAAAATTAATACTTACTGAATTTAGTGAATTGTTGATGATATCTGAGAGTCTGAAGTACTATTATAGGATAGTCTGCATGATTTTGCTCACAGCGGGAACAAATCAGAATATCATCTATGAAGACTATAACGAACATATCTAACTACTACTTGAACACACAATTAATCAAGTCCATGAAAGCTAATGGGGCATTGGTGAGACCAAAGGACATCACTAGCAATTCAAAGTGACCATACAGAGTATGGAAAGCTGTTTTTGGAATGTCACATTCTCTGACTCTGAGCTGATGATAGCTGGATTTGAAGTCTATTTTAGAGAAATAACTAGCACCCTAAAGTTGGTCAAACACTTCATCTATTTTGGGAAGAGGGTACTTGTTCTTGATCATGACCTTATTAAGTTGATGGTAGTCTATACACATTTTGAGACAACTATCTTTCTTGTACACGAATAATATTGGAGTTGCCTATGGGGATACACTGGGTCTGATGAATCCCTTATCTAAGAGATCCTTCAATTTCTCTTTCAGTTCTCTGAGTTCTACTGGTTCCATTCTATATGGTGGAATAGATATAGGTTGAGTATCTGGAAGAAGACCAATGCCGAAGTCTATTTCCCTTTTGGGAGAAATTCCTTAATGATCTTTGGGAAAGACATTTGACTATTTGTTCACGACTGGGACTGATTCAAGACTGGGATTTACAGAACTAGTGTCCTTAACATGATCAAGATGATAGAAAAATCCCTTAGATATCATTTTCCATGCTCAAAGGTAGGAAATAAGATAGCCTGTAAAAGCTGATACACTACTCTTCCACTCTAGCACGAGTTCATTTTTAAACTGAAACAGGACTATTTTGTTTCTGCAGTCTATTGTGGCATAGCATGAATGAATCCAATCAATGCCAAGAATGATATCAAAATTAGTCATCTCTTATTCGACTAAGTTTGCTAAAATAACTTTATAAGATATCATAACCGAGCAGTTCCTGTATACTCATCGAGCTATGACGGTTTTACCGATTGAGGTAGAAACTAAAAAGGGCTCTGATCGAATTTTGGGACTGACTCAAAAATCCACTGCTATATAAGGAGTAACAAAAGACAAAGAAGCACCTGGATCTAGCAAATTGTAAAGATGCACATGAAAGATCTGTAATGTACCAGTAACCACATCAGGAGAATTTTCCTAAACTTGTCGGGACTGGAGAGCATAGAGTCTATTGGGGCGTTACCCAATAGTAGCATTAGAGGTGGCACCCTACTGATTCGGGCGACCGAACTGAGCTAAGAAATGATTCTTTTAACCCTATGGACCTGTTTGCGGACAATTTCTAACTCTGTGACTTGGCTTGCCATACCTAAAATAGGTATCACTCCTAGCTCTGCAAGTACCCTGATGGTTCTTTCCACAAGTCTAAAAAAAGGATTGATGTGGGCACTGCTAACACTTCCCTAAGACTTAGAGCCTAGCGCTCTATCTCTGAACTTAGGCACAAAAGCACTAGATAGAAATAGAGCTGGAACTGAGGACTTAGGATGAAACTGAGAACGGTTTCCTCTTCTGATTTAGGTTGAGCAAAGTTAAAACTACATATCCTTGCTCGCTTACTCTACTTCTCCCTCATCTTAATCTTTTGCTCTATCTACTAGCATGATTCATAAGCCTTGCTAAAGTTATGTCACTATTCAGCATGACGGATCTGTACTCATTAGTTGTGCTATCATTTACCCCTGAAATGAACTTACTCATCTTTTCCCTACTATCTGCAACCACATGAGCAGTATACCTGGATAATTAAGTAAACTTAACAGAATACTCTGTTGCCCTGCCTATGGTTAATGAATTCTAATACCTTAGCTTCTCTAAGATCTAGGGTAAAGAACCTATCAAGGAAAGAAAAAGCAAACTCCTCCCACTCAACTGAACCTGTATCAACTACCCTCTCTGACTTCCAATTCTTGAACAAAATATTATCAACATCCTGCAACTGACATGCAGCTAGCTCAGCACTCTTACTAGAAGTAACCCCCATGATGTTTATAACCTTCTGCACCTGATTTAGGAATTCTCGAGGGTCCTCATTTGCCTTAGAAGCAAGAAAGGATCAAGCATTCATTCGGGTGAAGTCCCGAATCCTGGCTGCAGCTGAATTGGCCACTAGTTTGGCCGGAATAATAGATGGTCATTCATTTTGAGCAGCAACTAACTAAGAAAAAGTAGTAAATGCAGCTCTAAACTCTGAATGAGAAGCATGTTCGTCCAAGGGATCTTTTTGGGCAGGCTGATTTCTTCTCTTGGGAGGCATGTTCTAAAATAAAGAGAAGAAACATATTAGACTGAGAGATGGACTTGAGATTATGCTCACTGGCATGACATGAATACTAAAAGAAGGTAAACGGTTCCTAAAATATCTTATAGCCTCTTGTACATAAATGTGGCACAAAATACACCCATGCATAAGAGTCTACTAGATGAGGCTTTTAGATTTCTTAGGACTCCATTTAACCTATCTATGATACAAAGTTTGTAACACCCCTGGTACCCGGAATGCTACACGGTGCTCATGACCCTGAAGGACCGAAAGCTAACCCGTGACTGATATTTGTATCTATAAACTACATAATATATTGTATAATGGGGAAACATGAACTAAAAGGAAATAAGGTTCAAACCTATAACATTTGGATGGGGTATGAAATACCTAAAATAACTGAAATAAATTTTTGAACATGATAGTCTGAAAAGCCTCTAACTGACTGAACTGTCTGAATAAGGAGTTGATGGAACATGTCCCCAACTAACTCCAACTAATAAATCAATTAATTTGATAATAAAGTATTGATCATGTCCTCAAAAGATGAGGACCCACTTCTAGCTCTGACTGCTGGTACTTGAATCTACTGATGCGCTGGAGATCGTGTCTCTAAACCAATGGTATAAGACACCATAGTGTAAATGCATTAGTACTTTTAATGTACTGGCATGCATGTGACGTAGGCTGAATGCATGTGGTTCATATGCATGAACAATACTGACTAACTGGAAAATATGAATGTGAGAATACATGCATACATACATAGTAACTATATCAGAAATTTGTGATAAAATGAGTTTACTGATAACTAACATGACTAATAGCTGAGTTCTAATAACTGATTACATGAGTGACTGTACTAACTGTCCTAGATCTGATGGAACTACTTGAGTTTTGTACTTTATCTGAGTTGACTGTATCTGACAGTCCTAAATTGTATAACATGAAACTGTGGGAAGTAGTTATCTAACTGATATGCCCCTAATAAGCCATTATGACTGAGTTGGGGTCCAATCTGTGCTCTGATTAGAAGGGT
>JAPEIP010000012.1:235453165-235464589 GCA_026120095.1 Capsicum chinense
ACTTAACTTTTAGCACACAATATAACTTAAAACTTTTCGCACGAAATTTCCACTTAGAAACTATAAAACAATCCTCAACAAATGCTAGCCCATTTAAATTTTATAACAATAATAATTGGTCATAATCATATAGCTTATCTTATTCACAATTCATTAACACATCCTTCTTTCACCCGTCACTACTATCTATCCTTCATACACAACTTAACTTATTTCATAGCTCTCTACATCTTAACTTAACTTCCTCTTGCAATCTGGAGAGCGCCTAGATTAACAACACTTACCCACCGAGTACTTCCATCACTAACCTATACTCTCTGTCATACAAATACTGTCAACACCTGTTTCATACCTCGAACAAACCATATCACTTCCTATTAACCCATTTGCATGCAAAAAGAGATTTCGCTATACTTATGCTCAACAAATCACACTTACCATCCTTCTTACTACTACACCTCCACATTCCACATTTTCAGCCAACACGAGGAACAAGATGAACTACAAGTTGCTAGTGGATCAAAATAGGCCGCACACGGCTCCACTAGGCTTTGAATATGAGTTTTGAAAGAAAAAAATTTGGGATGAATAACAAAGCAGTTGTGCTAGTGAATTGAAAGAGCCCCACACGGCTTCACTAGACTTTGATTTTTCACAAACATAATGATAACAAGATTACATAATACAAGAGATAGAAACTTGATACACAATATTCAAAGATCTAAGAATACACCTTACTCTGTCTTAATTAAATAACTCATAAGAATAAGGGCATAAATTTCAACTTAAGGAACTTAACACACTAGAGAGCTTCTCTCAAGCCCTTTGTGTAACTTTTGAATTTTCTTCTAGAAAATATAGAAGCATTACCTGGGGAAGAACTGGAGCTTACGAATCATGTTATCTAAAAAATAATACATAGAGGGAGAAGTATAGATTAACATTGTAGATTCTGAGGAGTAATCTGAAAGCACACCTAACCTAGGCTTAGTTCCCAACTTTTATGAATATGAATAAAGTACTTCAATCTTTGGAACTCAAAAGCACTGACAGGATACTTTCTATCTCTCTTACAATCCCATAACTATCTACGGAGAATTAAGCTTAACTATTTCTGATACCTTGAAAATGAGGCAGAGTTGGCCAGAATAGAGTAAAATGAGAATATTTATATAAGCTTCTTAGAGAACCTTTTTATAGCACGATCTTAGACTTGAAAGAAGGGAAACATTTCCTAAATGCCCTGTAGCCTCTCGAAGAAAAGTACAGACGTCTTCGTACCATTCTACAAGAATCTACTAGACACGACTTCATAGACACCCTAGGACACTTAAAATTTGTGCTCTGATACCAAGTTTGTAAAACCCCAAAATTGAGTCCCAAGACGTCACACGGTGCTTAAGGTCATAAGTGACCCCAAGCTCACCCCTCTACTGGCATAACTCACAAGCAACTGAATAAAAAAAATCCATACAAATCAGCAGAAATTAACTCTTTTCTAAATTTGATCGATACAAAAATAGAATTTTATAGGATTACAATTCTGCCTTTATAACCAAAATTGAAACAAAATATATCAACTTTAACTGACTGTCTATGAAGCCTCTACTAGTACTGACTGTAGGTAGTCGGGTTATGACTCCCGACTACCCCAACTCAATATGACTAAATAAAGAAAATACAACACTATAAACTTTGCATAAATAACCCAAGCCCTTGAATCAAAAGGACTCATCACCTACTGATTGGATACCACGAACTGACTAGATCTGAAGGTACAACCATACCTTGTATCTACATTTCGAGAAAATATAGCCCATATACGAATATGTAGGTCAGTACCATGGAAAAATACCGAGCATATGGGGGTGCAATGCATATATAAAATAATATCTTAATATCATCACAATTTATAAAATTATGCATGGTGATATAGATGACTCACTTAGCTCAAATTAAATCATCAAAATCATGGATGAGTAATACATGTAAAGTAAAACAAGTGAGTCATTACAATACGTTCTCAATTCACTTTCATCTCAATTTCACATCATCAAAATAATCAAATCTCATGTCAATTCTGATTAGAATATATTCCTCAAATCTTTTAAGAATTATGACTTTCTCAAACTCAGATTTTTAAGCAAATATGTTTTCATCTAAGATAGAAGAGTACACACACACACATTGGGAGATCCTATAACTGACATAAACCATGTGAGCTACATGGAGTCCAACGTACAACCCACGTTGCGGAGATCCATCCTATCCTTGCCATTAGAGTAGGACTTCCAGTATCAATTTAAAAACACTAGTGATCACTAAATAAATCAGCCTCAGGCTCACATCCTATGGGGGCACGTAGTTCTAGGAAAGAGGTTACTTTATACCTTCCACTCGGTGCTAAAGATTACTCCTAGACTTAGCTCAGAAATTTAAATCAGCCTTAGGCTCACATTAAAGAAAATCCACAATAAACACTTCAACAATTTTCATCGAGAGCCAATTTGCTACCCCTTTATCATAATCAATAAAAATGTGGATTTCTTTCACAGTCGAGTTCAAAAAAACTCATTGACGACCAAAAGGTCAAATAATTCAAAATATCTCAAATATTCAACATCAACGTGCTTATAACACACACTTTCTCAAAAAACACAATTTCAAATAGGGTTCACGACCCAAATATTAAAATCATGATAAATATCGTTTAAAATTCATACTTTATATCACCACACATATAAATTCATCTTTCAAAATCATAAAAATCAAGATTTCATAATAATCATCATAAGATATGGGTTCATACGTCAAATTCATAAAATTCAAATAAAAATCATGCCTTTGTAAAGAAAATTACTTTTGGGCACAAGAACGAAAGAGAGTTCTTGTTGAAAAACCCCATATACCTGGAATGATGAACTTTAGATCTATACTCATTTTTGAGATGTTAATCATGTCTTTGAATGATGGTTCTTGGAGTTCTTGAACTAGGAACTTGGAATCTTGAATAAATTTTGCAGAATTAATGGTGAAATTTGGAGGTTCTTGAAGTTCTTGAACTAAGAACTTGGAATCTTGAATAAATTTGCAGAATTAATGGTGAACTTTTGAGGTTCTTGAAGTTGGATGTAGGAGCTTAGGGTTTTCTTTTTGAGGGAATTTGATGAAATATAACATATAATGCTTCTAATAAGCCTTAATATAGGGTTTGGACGGATTTTGGGTGAGGGGGGACGACCAAAATGCCCCAAAAAAATCAAATAATTCTCGAATCTGTCCTTTGATGGACTATTTTCATAGTCTGAAGTAGATCAACCAGAACATTTTACTACGATATCCAAATTATATGAAACCAATTTTGTTAGAAAGAGGACTCTCATATCTTTCCGTTGATATATAGTATCTCACCCAGATCATTGTGTATGAGGAGTTATGATCATTTGAAGTTGACCCAAAAATTTTCTTCTGATAGTTTAAAGTAGATCGACCATAAAATTTTACTCCAAAAGACAAATTGAATGAAACCAATTTCATTGGAAAGAGGACTCGCAGATCTTTCCGTTGATATATAGTATATCACCCAGATCATTATGTACAAGGAGTTATGATCGTTTAAAGTTGGAGCAAATATACGCCAGGCCTCAGTACTTTTTTCCTGCACATTTTACTGTTCATAGTTCGATCAGAATGGTCGTAGTTCGATCGGAATGGTCATAAATCATCGCTCGAGTTTCCATTTTTTATGATCTACATATCGTTGGAAAGATTATTCGATACTCTACGCAATGGTAGGTCAAAGTCTTAGAAATACTACACAGAAAATTCATGGATCGCTCTAAAGCGTAGAACTCGATATGTTTCTCACGAAGTCTTTACGAAGAAAATTTTTCAGGGTATTACAATAGTTCTCTTTGGTACTTCACCTTTTCGGTGAGAGCACCATTCCCTTTAAGCCAAATAAAAATAATTTCTATAGATAACATCAACTATTAACCATGGAATGTTTTATTAATGAATTTCCAATCTGGTTTTATCACGCCAATAGACTTGCAAACTATTTCATTTATGCTAAACCATAACCGTAATCCATTTAACCATTTAGACTCCAATTTCAATTAAAAATCCATAACCAAAGCTCCCAAGGGAATTTCCTAAATCTTTTTACCACTGATGAAATGAACTATTTCAAAGGATAAGTTAAACTCTATAGAATCATTGTTCAAAGAAAATTTATGATTTGGGTTGAGGTTCATGTCAGTAAAATCATACAAAATATATTAACATTGTGAAAAACCAAATTACCTTTTCTCATTTACCATGAACCACAAAGTTAGGTCGTAATCCACCATTCGAACCATTTATAACAAAGGAAAAACAATACAAGTATTTAACAACCAAAATCTCTCAACCCTATTATAATTAATCATTCAAAACCACATAAATATCAAGTAAAGTGATGTAATAATACAATATTTAAAATAGGGAGTGTCCAACCTGCCTTTTAATGGAAGGAATTCGAGAATGGCTTGAATAATTAACCTTAAAGATTGAACCCAAGCTTGAAATCTATATGAGGACTTGGATTCATTTCCCGTACCCATGATGATGAAATTGATGATAAAAATTGAGAAGAAATCATAATATTTGACTTTTCTTGAAACTTTTGATTTAGAGCTAGGGGTTTTGTGTTGAGAGGATATATTTTAGATTAGGGAGTGATTATCATGCTTTGGAATGAATTTGGGATTAAAAATTGATTAAGGGATTTATATGGGGTGAAAGGACCATTTTTCCCATGGTTTAAAATGTGAAAAACATATTTTCACGTCAGGTAATGGTGTGTTCCCACTGCAGGTGCAATTGAGGGGAAGAAGGTTTGCTTTGCAACCTAACAAGTACCTCGGATGGTGCCTCACTGAAATACCCATAATTTTTTACTCCAATCTCGGATT
This sequence comes from Capsicum chinense, assembly GCA_026120095.1. NCBI lineage: Eukaryota > Viridiplantae > Streptophyta > Magnoliopsida > Solanales > Solanaceae > Capsicum > Capsicum chinense. Next base: position 235,458,121 of record JAPEIP010000012.1, read on the forward strand.
GATGAACAATCAATGGTATTGGAAAGAGGACTCGAAGAGATTTAACTTTTTATATAGTCGGCCACCTAACTAAAGATATTCTAAGTGTAATAGTCCTTTGAATTTGACATAAGTAGAAATCAACTCTTAAACTCAATTGGTAGGAATGTCCTCAACTAAACTTTTAGCTCGGAGATTGTTGTAACTTCAATAAATATCCAAAGATGTTCCCATACAAAATAATTTATTATTCCATATATTTCTATATTGAAATCATTTTTCTTGGGTCTATACACGTAGGAGGGAAAGTTCAAATTCTAGCCCAAAAATTTAGGGTATTACATTATCTGCCCCTTGGAATCATTCATCCTTGAATGATGGAAAGGAACTTATTGAAACTCTAGATGTATGAAATAAGGGGTGTAATTTTACATTAGGAATCCTTCCTCAACAAAACATACATCATCCTCAAAAAAGTTTCATAACAATACCAAGTAAATCGTGTAAGAATGAATCATGATATAAGAGATTTTGCATAAAGATGATGTAGGACATGAGTTTATGGAACATTATAATAACAATGTTAGGAATGAAATTTTTTATGAATCAACGGCTTGAGTTTTATTGATACAAGACATGCTATAAGAGTTTTACAAGACATAAGAATAGAAACATTCTCCACCTCAATTGATATGTTCAATAGCCCTTAAATATTGCAATACTTCTCATCTATGAATTCAGCTACTAATACCATAATTCACCATTCCAATTTTATAATTTACACGAAGAACACATAACTACTAGAGTCTAACTATATATTTATTCAATGTTAAAGCCTGATTGAAGTAAAAAAGTTCTAGCTTAACCTATGGAACCTTATACTCTACATACCTCCTGGAGTACTTCTCCATCTAATCACTATAATCAAATACCAACATGTCTTAATCAAGAAGTACTAGCTGCATGTAACACCCCAAATTTGTGGGCTAGAGTTCGAGCCATCATTCCTACATATATAGACCCAAAACCCAATGGTTTCTACATAGAAATAAGTGTGAATGATGATTCTCTTGGGTGGGAACATCTTTGGTGATGGGTTGAAGTCTTAAATATCACCTATCTCAAAGTTAATTGAGCACTTTCCTATCCATTAAATTTTTTAAGATAATTTTTCTTAGATCAAATTTCAATGTCCATTAATCCCAGAATATAATGTGTTAAGTGTCCCATTATATGTAATATTAAAGTTATTCAAGTCCACTTCCCAACGTAACTTACCATTCATCAACACGAGTTAAGAGTTAAAAGTATTGATTTTTATAGTAAAACACTATCTAGGGTATGCATTATGGGTCATGAGGCAAAACTTCACCTCCACGTTAGGTTCATTCCACAGACCTTGTGGAACGTGATAGGGTCGATATGCGGAGCCCCTCCCATGTATTAAATATTTCTATGTTTTATTTATTTAAGGGAATTAAGGTCTTTTATCATTCCTAAACCATTTCTAACCCTTTTTGGATGAATATGAATTTTTAAAAATCTTATTTTAACCTGACAAATTTCCTAATTCTTACTCCATAAGCAAGGGAGGAGAAACCACCTAGGGTATGATTATAATCTTCAAGGGTCAAATTTCTCTATGTTCTCTTCGATTTCAAGGTATGTGGGACTATTCTAACTCTCATGAGCATAAGTTTAATGTTTTAAAATATTTCTAAAATGAATATGTATATGTATGTTATGATTTTTGGGAAGCTATTTGAAGAGCATGTATCATGGACCCATGTTTGATGAAATTATGAAATTACCAGGGTTTTTTTCATGAACTTGATTTATAGTCATATATACATATGTTGTGAGTTTCAAAATGTGATTTAATAAATCCCCCTTGGATGATGAAATTTATGGTCTTAACATGTTATGAATTGAGAAATGGGTCTGAGAGCATGAACTATAAGTCCCCCTTTTTTATCATGAGATTTATGTATGACTAATGTTGGGGTTGTTTTATGAATTATCATAATTATTGAGATTGAAATGCCTCTTTAACTATTATGCATCGTTATTTTTCATATTTTCAAAGGGGTAATTCTCATGCTATAGGATTTTGTGTCCTATTAAACAAACTGAAATATTTTATGTAAGAATTGACCACCACATGTTAAAGTATTGAAAAGACAATATTCTGCATATATTTCATGTGTTATTTGAAATAAGCACTCTCCGATGATGTTTAAATATTTTGGTTATCATGAATATGAATATGATTCTGAATGAGAAGGGCTATGGATATGATATGGCTTTCAAGTCTAGGTGGGACAATAACTATGATGAAATGACCTTAACATGAGAGTAAAGAATGTTATAAGCATAAAGCATTATTTTAAATGATTAAAAATGGGCTTAAAGAGAGTTAGAGGGTCATTTGAACTAGGAATGCATTCAGTAAACTCATTTACGAAAATTGCATTTTGCTGACACAAGTTCATGATGTCCTAAAATATGGATTGTACGCTGAGGAAGGTCCTGTGGCGGTTATAAATTACGTACCCCAATTCTTATGGGAAACTCCGATTGGGGTCTTGGTTGCCAATTTAAGGGCCGAGTTCATATGTCCCATTGATTGATACGAATGTAAGGTGAACTATCCATCTTAGAACTAAAGCAAAAAGTTGATTCAATGTTTTACAAGCATGAATTGAATCATTTTTAAATTATGCCTATGTGTTTATATATATGTGTGTGTGTGTATTATGATAAATTATTTTCCCAATGTAGTCAATTATGTTACATGAACTATAAGTTATTTTTTTGTTGTTCTACATACCAATACTTTAAAATGATTGACACCCTCCCAATACAGGTCTTGAGGCACAATCCCATGGTCCATCACATCAATAGAACATTAGGGATAATGACAGAGTTTGTGAGCCATCAATCATTTTGAAGGTACTTGTTCATATGTAGAACTTAATTCTGTTTATCGACCAGTCGGGGTCCTTGTCCCGGGCTAGATAGTTAGTATTTAGTAGAGGCTTCGAATAATAGATTTTGATTATGTATTGTCACTAGTTTGTTGAAACAGTTTGAAATATAAGTTTTCCTTGAATTTCATTATATCTTTCGCACTTTTATTGAATTATGGATTATGCTTATTATAGTATGCTACGGGATTTTTTGGGACTTAATGTTCGAGTTGCTCGTTACAGCCAGGGCCTAGGCTCGAGTAATGATACTACATAAGACAATGGTTTGTGTATCTATCAATCACAACCTTCAAGTCTATCCTTGCTACACCCACTTTATGAATCTCCCCATCAAAAACCCTACAATATTATTCACTTTAACAAAGATTTTCAATGCATATCCCCTTCCCATTTATTTTCATAACAATAATTCATCTCACTATTCCCTTTTCAGCTGTAACTTTAGTTTGAGTAGGCATATAAAATTCTCACAAAAAAGAAAATCTAGTCTCTTATCTAAAACAATAGTATGTTTCCATAACCACTATCATCCAAACATAAGAAAGGTAATTGAGAGACTAGAGTAAAAGCAACAGGAAAGGAGGACTGACACTCTCAAATTATAGCATATATTTTTTGCACTACTCAAGGTGGAGCATATGTTGTAAGATACGATCCAATAGACACAAAGGGTGTAATACCTTATCGTTTTCGTAGATTAAATTCGTAGATAGAATGTTAAAGGATACTTTCCAAAATGAATAATATTTATTCCAAGTGAAATTTTCATTTTGTGGGATATTGAATAAGCTTTTAATCGATTCTGAATTTGACCAAATCCGACACTCGGTAGAGGAGTTATAGTTTTTTAAGTTGACAGTGTGCCACCTGAGCACTTGGCGCATCACAGAGAAGGAAAAATCCACAATTGTCAAATTCTAGAGGCCCTCCGTAATTGCCCCACATCACAAAGAAACCCATTTTCCCAATTATCCCATTCCAGTGTGTAGTATCCGTGTCGTTTCTAACCTTGAAATCATCTTAAGGATGTTTGAACTTTCTTTGAAATATGAATCCATTCTTGTACATGTGATATTTTTAATATTTTCACTTTCTATCGCATAGGAAATTGAATAAGCTTTCCATTGATACCAATTTATTAAAATATAGTGTCAGATGAGGAAGTTATGACTGAAATACAGAAGGCAGAAAAATAGCCTAGGTGTGACGGAGAAGCCGTCGGACCGTCGGACAAGCGATAGATCATCGGGCATGACCGTTGCATCAAAGCAGTGAATTAGTTTCCTATAAATATATGATGGCGAGGTCTGATGGACCATCGATCCAGTGCTGGACCATCACACCCCATTGTTGCACTATGGTAGCGAGTCCCAGTTCTATCTCATTCCGATGGAGAGGTCCGATGGACCGTCGTACCCACCGTCGGATAATTCATTTAGAATTTCTAGGTTATTTTAACAGGGGCATTTTGGTCATTTAACAATCATCTCTATATACCCCATTTATACCCGATTTCAGCCATTTTGGTTCATCTTTATTCCACAAACAAGATTAGGGTTTCTTTCTAACATTAATCTCCAAGAACTAAATCCAATCTTCTTCAAGAACTAAGGGAATTCCAATTCTTCAAGTTCAAGAACATCAAGAATCTTAACCTAGGTATGTATAGTGTTCTTTCATATACCATTTTTATCCATGAAGGCCAAGAATCCCTTTTTCTAATTTCAAGTTTATGAATCTTCTCTATGAATTTCATGATTGGGCTGCTTTGTTCGTATTGGTAAATGAGAAATTGAATACTAATCCATGTTTGGTGATAATTACTATGTGGGTTTAATTATTAGAGTTATAAATTCATCTAAACCTATGACTAAACCCTTGAATGATGAATTTGGAAGTGAACCATGATGTTTAATTACTATACAATGATGTTTACCAGTAATATGCCAGCAATATGTTTGATTAAATTCTTAGATGAAGGAAAATTGTCTAAGTAGCATGATATCATGAAATCCCCATATACATACAATTTTATGCCTATTACATGTTTGATGAAATGCTTCAATAAATATATCATGGCAATTATTATGTGTTGAAGTAAGTCATGCTTTGTCAGTTTCCTTCCATCGAGTCCTGGGGGTACTTGTACTCGAAACATTAGTTGTGTGCCTATAGCCATATCATGTTTTCACGATACTCTCAGTCAAGCTATGAATACTTAGACTTCAGATAGTCTTATTAATGAGGGAATCTCCATGATCTCATGAAATCTGTCAGTTTTCAAATATTAGTAGTATTCCATCAGTCAATGAAATTTAGTAATTTATGTCATGTTCAGTTCAGTAAATTATGTTTAGAGTCCATTCAGATGGGAGTATAAATTAGCACTGAATGAACCCAAGGATGGGGACACACACTATCAGATAAGGGTGTTATCCTGAGTAGTCATCCTTACGTTCTAGAACTATGTAGCCTGCATAGGTTGAGACATCAACACCATCGATGAGGGTTGATGAGGTGGGTAAGCACTGTCAGATAAGGTCCCCACCGTTCTCATAAAGGGGACACTATCAAATGAGCGTCATCCGCAGCTTGTCCTTATAGGTGGCGCGACATTGATACCCTTATAATTGGGGTTAGAGATTGGACCCCAACTTAGCTATAATGGTGTATTAAGGACATGTCAGTTAGATGACTACTTCCTACTTTTTCTTGTTATAGAATCAGGACTGCCTGATACAGTTATTCAGTCTCAGTATTAGAAATCAGAATATCTCATCAGATCTCAGGATTATAAGATATAATCAATTCAGATATAGTATGGAACACAACTAGTTTAATCAAATTCAGGACTGTCATATATAATCACCCATGTTATCAGTATTCAGATTCAGTCATCATGTTATCATGGTGTTAGTTACAGTTACGTATTTATGCACATATTCTCACATTTATGTTAGACAGTCAGTTAGAATTAATCATGCATGTGAACCATTGCATATAGCATACATCACATATATACTAAGTACTTTTCATTGTACTGACACATTTGTGCTACGGTGCTTTCTTCTAATGTTACATAATTGATTCAAAGACACGAGTTCCAGATAAGTAGTAGATTCCAGTCTCAGTAGTCAGAGTTAAAAGTAAGTCCTCATCCTTCGAGGACATGATTTTATTTTTTTATTATCTCATTGATTATTTTATTAGTTGGGGTTAGTTGGGGATATGTCCCATCAACTCCTTATTTAGATTATTCAGACAGTAGAGGCTTTTAGTCTAGATGCAGACTATCATGTTTCACACTTCAGTTTTTTCAATTTTATTTGGAGTATTCTATTACCCCCACAGATGTTACGTTATTTAGTTATGTTAAGTATTGAACCTCATGGCCTTTCAATGTATGTTTCTACATTATTATATTATATTATGCAGTGTACAGGTACAAATATCAGTCATGGGTTAACTTGGGATCCTTCAGGGTCATGAGCACCGTGTAG
>JAPEIP010000012.1:235464689-235479449 GCA_026120095.1 Capsicum chinense
TATGTTTCTACATTATTATATTATATTATGCGGTGTACAGGTACAAATATCAGTCATGGGTTAACTTGGGATCCTTCAGGGTCATGAGCACCGTGTAGCATTCCAGGTACCAGATTTGGGGCGTTAAAAACTTGCTATCATAGTGTAAGGTTCAGCAGGGTCCTAGGAAGTTTGAAAACCGCATCTAGTAAAGTCTTGTACATAGGTGTGTTGTGCGCCACATTTATGTCCAAGAGGCTATGAGATATTTTAAGAACAGTTTTCCTTCTTTCAGTATTTATGTCATGCAAGTGAGAACGATCATAATTCATTTTCTCACTCTAATTCATTTCTCCCTTTCTTCTGCAAAACATGCCTCCTAAAAAAAGAAACAGAAATTAGTCAGCCCCTCAGCCCAAAGAAGCTTTGGGAGATCATGTTTTTCATACATAGTTTAAGGCGGCATTCACAAATCTTGCTCAATCAGTCGCCGCTCAGAATGAACGGCCAACAATTATTTTGGCCAACCTAGTGGCCAACTCAGCCACAGCTAGGATTCGGTACTTCACTCGAATGAATCCCCCGTCCTTCCTCGGGTCTAAGGTTGATGAAGACCCTCAGGAATTCATTGATTAGGTTCAGAAGGTGACAGAAATCATGGGGGTGACTACTGTTGAGAGTGCTGAGCTAGCTACATACTAGTTGAGGATGTGGCTCATGCTTAGCTCAAATAATAAAAGTCAGAAAGGTCAGATAATGCAGGTCCTATATAATGGGAGGAGTTTATCACTGCATTCTTAGACAGATTCTTTCCCCAAGAGCGTAGAGAAGCTAAGGTGCTAGAATTCATCAACCTCAAGTAGGGAAATATAACTGGGAAAGAGTATTCTCTAAAATTTATTCAATTAGCCAAATATGCCCCTCATATGGTTGTAGACGGTAGAGACAAGGTGAGTAAGCTTGCTTTAGGTGTAAATGATAGAGTGGTGAATGAGTGCAAATCTGCCATGCTAAATAGTTATATAACTTTAGCCAGGATTATGACCCATGCTCAGCAGATAGAGGAGCAAAAGATTAAGCAGATGGAAAAACATAATAAGAAAGCTAGGACAGGTAGCTTCAATTTTAGTCAGCCTAAGTTAGAAGGGGGCAATAATTCTCAGTTTTACCCTAAGTCATCAGTTCCAGCTCCTTCTTCAGCCAGTACTCTACGTCCTAATTTCAGAGATAGAGCGCCAGGCATTAAGTCTCAGGGCAGTATCAGTAATGCCTAAACTAATCCCCTTTGTCAGACTTATGGTAAGAACCACAAGGGTGCTTGCAGAGCTGGCAGTGATGTTTGTTTTGGTTGTGGCAAGCAAGGTCATAGAGTCAGAGACTGCCCTCAGTCAAGTTATCAGAGTCATCTCCACTTTTCAGCTCAGTTCGGTCACCTGAATTAGTAGGGTGCCACCACCAATGCTACTAGCGGGCAACGCCCAAATCACCTTTATGCTCTTCAAAATTGACAAAATTAGGAAAACTCTCTTGATGTAGTTACTGGTATGCTATAGATCTTTCATATGTATGTTTATGCTTTGCTAGGTGCAGAAGCTTCTTTGTCTTTTGTTACTCCTTATATAGTAGTTAATTTCAGAATCAGTCCTAAAATTATGGTAGAGCCCTTTTTATTCTCTACCCCAGTGGGGAAAACTATCATAGCCTGGTGGATATACAGGAACTGCCCAATTTTGATATTTTAGAAAGTCACCTCAGCAGATGTAGTCGAATTAGAGTTGACTAATTTTGATGTCATTCTCAGTATGGATTGGCTTTATTCGTGCTATGCGATAGTTGACTGCAGAAACAGAATAGTTCAGTTTTAGTTTCCAAAGGAACCCGTCCTTGAGTGGAAGGGTAGTATTTCCGCATTTAGAGACAAGATTGTTTCCTACCTTCAGGCATAAAAAATAATATCTACAGGATGTGTCTATCATCTTGTTCATGATAAGGATTCTAGCTCTGAGACTCCCAGTCTTGAATCAGTTCCAATCGTGAATAAATATTTAGATGTTTTTCCCAGAGATCTCCCAAGAATTCCTCTCGAAAGGGAAATAGCCTTCGGTATTGATATCCTTCCAAATACTCTACCTATCTCTATTCCACCATATAGAATTGCACCAGCATAACTCAAAGAACTAAAAAACCAGACGAAGGATCTCTTAGATAAGGGATTCATCAAACCCAACATTTCCCCATGGGGAACTCCAGTATTATTCATGCTCAAGAAAGATAGTTCTTTCATAATGTGTATAGACTATCATCAACTCAATGAGGTCACGGTCAAGAACAAGGATCCTCTTCCCAGAATCGATGACTTGTTTGACCAACTTCAAGGTGCTAGTTATTTCTCTATGATAGATCTTAGATTCGGCTCTTATTATCTTAGATTTAAGGAATGTGACATTCCAAAAATAGCTTTCCAAACTTGATATGGTCACTTCGTATTGCTAGTCTTGTCGTTTGATCTTACTAATGCCCCAACTGCTTTCATAGACTTGATGGACAATGTGTTCAAGCAGTACTTGGACATGTTTGTCATAGTCTTCATAGATGATATTCTGGTTTATTCCCATACTGATCGCGATCACATAAAAGATCTTAGAACAGTACTTCAGACTCTAAGAGATCATCAGTTATTCGCCAAATTCAGTAAGTGTGAATTTTGGCTAAGGTTAGTAGCATTCCTTGGTCATATCATTTTCGGTGATGGCATTTGAGTAGATCCTCAAAAGACCAAAGCAGTAAGAAACTGGCCTCGCCCTGTCTCTCTATTAGATATCAAGAGTTTCTTAGGTTTGGCTGGCTATTATAGATAGTTTGTTGAGGGATTTTCTTTTATTTCATCCCCTATGTCTAGATTGATTCAGAAGAAAGTGAAGTTTCAGTGGTCAGATCCTTGCGAGAAAAGTTTTTAAAAGTTGAAGACTCGACTCACCTTAGCTCCAGTTTTAGCTCTTCCAAATAGTTCAAATGGATTTGTACTGTATTGTTATGCAACCAGAGTAGGTTTAAGTTGTGTCCTTATGCATCATGGTAAGGTCATAGCCTACGTCTCTAGACAACTTAAACCCCATGAGAAGAATTATCCTACTCATGATCTTGAGTTAGCAGCTATAGTCTTTGCCTTGAAAACTTGGATGTATTATCTATATGGTGTTCATGTAGACGTCTTCACAGATCACAATAGCCTTCAATATGTTTTTTCTCAGAAATATATCAATCTTCATCAGAGAAGGTGGTTAGATCTCTTAAAAGATTATGACATGAGTGTCCTTTATCATCCAGGCAAGGCCAATGTATTGGCCGATACTCTCAGTAGACTGTCTGTGGGTAGTGTTGCTCATGTTGAGGATAGTAAGAAAAAGTTAGCTCAGGGAGTCCGTCAGCTTACAAAACTAGGTGTTCGCTTAGTCAATTCATCAGAGGGAGGTGTATGTGTTTAGAGTAGTTCAAAATCATCTCTAGTTTCCGAGATGAAAGAAGAAAGATAGAGATCCCAGCCTTGTCAAGTTAAAAGAGTAAGTCAAGGATCAGAAACTAGAGGTTTTCTCCTAAGGGGGAGATGGTGTTCTTCATTGTCAGGGTTACCTCTGTGTTCCATACATAAAGACATAAGGCCATGAATTTTTGTAGAAGCACATGGCGTGTTCTACTCTATTCATCCAGAGGCAACTAATATGTATCACTACTTGCGGGAGATCTATTAGTGGAGTAGGATGAAAAGATATGTTGAAGAATTTGTGGCTAAGTTCTCTACATGTTAGCAAGTTAAGATTGAGCATCAAAATCCTAGTGGGTCCATGCAAGAGTTCAGTAGTCCTACTTGGAAGTGGGAAGTTGTGGACATGGACTTTGTGATGGGTTTGCCTTGAACTCGTCATCAGCATAATTCAGTTTGGGTCATTGTAGACAGAATGACCAAATCAGTTCATTTTCTTTCATTTCATACCTCTTATTCAGCCGAGGATTATGCCAAAAACTACATCAGAGAGTTTGTTAGATTGCACAATGTTTCTTGTCTATTATCTCAGATAGAGGTACCCAGTTCACCTATCATTTTTGGAAAGCATTCCAAAATGGTCTTGGTACCCAAGTTCATCTCAGTACAACCTTTTATCCTCAGATAGATGGTTTAATAGAAAGGACTATTCAGACTCTCAAAGATATGTTAAGGGCATGTGCAATTGATTTCAAGGGAAGTTGGGATGACCATTTTCCTTCGATTGAGTTTGCATACAATACCAGCTATCATTCCAGTATTTAGATGGCTCTATTCGAAGAACTCTATGATAGGAGATGTAGATATCCAATTGGTTGGTTAGAAGTTAGTGAGGCCTTAGTCATAGGTCCTGACTTAGTATTCAATGCCTTAGAGAAAGTCCAGTTGATCAGAGAAAGACTTCAGGCTTCTTAGAGCCGAGAGAAGTCTTATGCAGATAGTTATACTAAAGATCTCTAGTTTGAGGTCGGTGATCATGTATATCTAAATATCTCTCCCACAAAGGAAGTGAAGAGATTCGGCTAGAAGGGAAAGTTTAGTCCCCGATAGGTCGGCCCCTTTAAAATTCTGAGTTGCTTCTGCAAGGTAGCTTATGATCTCGAATTGCCTTCAGATCTTGCCACAGTTTATCCAGTGTTCCATGTCTCTTTGCTCAAGAAGTATATAGGTGACCCAGTAGTTGAAGTCCCTATTCAGAGCATAGATGTTTTGAACAGCCTCTCTTATGACGAGATTGTAGTCAAAATTCTAGACCATCAGACTCGTTGGCTGAGGAACAAAAAGGGCCCTCTAGTCAAAGTTCTTTGGTGAAATCAGTATGTTGAGGGAGCTACTTGGGAAAAAGAAGCAGACATCCGTACCAAGTATCCTCACCTCTTCTCTGCCAACTCAGATCAAGCTCAAGGTAATAGTTCTCCTTAAGCATAAGTAGTTTCATAAATAGTGTTCATCACGAACTTGATATTCAGTTTCATGCTCATGTTCCTATTGTAAACTTGGTATCAAGTACCACTGCATATTTAGTCATGCACTCGTGTATCATGGATTTATGTAATTATACATCATATATGCATTCTAATTCTGAGAAACTTAAATCTTCAGAACACTCATTTATGCATAAATGAATCAGTTACATACGCATCAGATATGCATGTTCAGTATGTTATGTTCAGCTTGTCAGCCATGTCAGCCATGAGATCATATTCCAGTCATTCTTGTTTTGTTCATGTTTATTTTATTGTTTTCCCTCTCATTCAGTCTTATTCGAGCGTAAATATTCACAAGGGGGAGAGATTGTAATACCCGTGTCTTTTCTTAGCTTTAAATCATCTCAGGGATGTTAGAACTTGCATTGAAATACCAATACATTATTGTACATGTGGTATTTTTAATAATTTCACTCTCTATCACATGGGAAATTGAATAAGCTTTCCATCGATACCAATTTCATAAAAATTCGGTGTCAGATAAGAAAGTTATGGCCGAAATACAGAAGGATGAAAAATAGCCCAAGTGTGACGGAGCAGACGACGGACCATCGGGCATAACCGTCACATCGAAGCAGTGAATCAGTTATCTGGAAATATATGATGGGGAGGTCCAAGGACCATCGACCCAGCGAAGGCCCATCGCACCCCACCGTCACTCTATGGCAGTGAGTCCTAGTTCTATCTTAGTCCGATGGAGAGGTCCGACGACCGTCGACCCAGCGACAGACCATCGCACCCCACCATCGGATAATTCATTCATAATTTCCAGGTTTTTTTAATAGGGGTATTTTGGTCATTTACCACTCATCTATATATACCCCATTTATACCCAATTTCGGCCATTTTGGTTCATCATTATTAAACAAACAAGATTAGGATTTCTCTCTAACATTAATCACCATGAACAAAATCCAATCTTCTTCAAGAACTAAGGGAATTCTAATTCTTCAAGTTCAATAACATCAAGAATCTTCACCAAGGTATGCATAGTGATCATTCATGGACCCCTTTCATCTATGAAGCCCAAGAATCCCTTTTTCTAAATTCTAGTTTATGAATCTTCTCTATGAATTTCATGATTGAGCTGCTTTATTTGTGTTGGTAAATTAGAAATTGAATTCTAATCCATGTTAGGTGATAATTTCTATATGGGTTTAATTATTAGAGATATAGATTCATGAAAACCTATGACTAAACCCTTGAATGATGAAATTGGAAGTGAACCATAATGTTTAATTATTATACAATGATGTTTACAAGTACTATGCCTGCAATATCTTTGATTAATGACCTAGATGAAGGAAAATTATCTAACTAGCATGATATCATGAAATCCCCATGTATGTACAAGTTCATGCCTATTACATATTTGATGAAATGCTTCAATAAATGTATCATGGTGATTATTATGTATTCAAGTAAGTCATACTTTGTCAGTTTCCTTCCATCGAGTCCTGAGGGTACTTGTACCCAAAACATTACCTCTGTGCCCAGAGCCATGTCATGTTTTCATGATACTCTTAGTCAAGCTATGAATGCTTAGACTTGAGACTGTATTATGACTCAGGAAATCTCCGTGGTCTCATGAACTCAGTTAGTTGTCAGATATCAGTAGTATTCTGTCAGTCAACAGAATTAAGTAATTCAGGTTATGTTCAGTTCAGTAAATCATGTTCAGTGTCCAATCAGATGGGAGTAGAAATTAGCACCGAGTAAACCCAATAATAGGGACACACACTATCAGATGAGGGTGTGTTCTTGAGTAGTCATCCTTGCATTCTAGAACTATGTATCCAGCATAGGTTGAGACATCAACACTATCGATAATGGTTGATGAGGTGGCTAAGCACTGTCAGATAAGAGCCCCACCATTATCGTAAAGGGGACACTATCAGATAAGGGTCATCCATTGCTTATCCTTATCGGTGGTGCGGCATTGACATCCTTCTTTTTTTGTTACAGATTGGACCCCAACTCAGCCATAATGGCGTATTAGGGACATATCGGTCAGATGACTACTTCCTATAGTTTCATGTTATAGAATGAGGACTATAAGATACAGTCATTCAATCTCAATACCAGATCCCAGGACTATTAGATACAGCTAATTCAGATATATTACGGAGCTCAGGTAGTTCTATCAGATTCAGGACTGTTAGATACAGTGACCCATGTGATCAGTATTCAGATTTAGTCATCATGTTATCACGGTGTCAGTTACAGTTACTTATTTATACATGCACTCTCACGTTTATGTTAGACAGTCATTAGCATTAATCATGTATTTCAACCTTTGAATATAGCCTACCTTACATGTATATGCAGTACATTCCATTGTACTGACGTATTTGTGCTATGGTTCTTTCTTTTTATGTTACACCATAGGTTCACAGACACGAGTTCCATATTAGCAGTAGATTCCAGTATCAGTAGTCATAGTTAGAAGTGAGTCTTCATCCTTTGAGGACATAATTTTATTTTTGTACTATCTCATTGATTTGTTTATTAGTTGGGGTTAGTTGGGGACATGTCCCATCAACTCCTTACTTAGATTATTCATATAGTAGAGGCTTTTAGACTAGATGCAGACTATGGTGTTTCACACTTTAGTTTTTTCAGTTTTAGTTGGAGTATTCTATTACCCCCACAGATGTTACGTTATTCAGTTATGTTTAGTATTGAACCTTATGGCCTTTCAGTGCATGTTTCTGCATTATAATGTTATATTATGCAGTGTACAGGTACAAATATCACTAATGGGTTAGCTTGTGGTCTTTCGGGGTCATGAGCACCGTATAGCGTTCTAGGTACTGATGTATGAGCAAATGCTAACACATTTTATTCTTTTAGACATGAATAATTGTGAAGTCTTAAGAAACTTTTGCTGTATTTGATTGGTTTTAGTTTAATTTTGCAGTAAAAGATAAGGTGCAGGGGAACCAATAATTATCAAAGCAAAAAGGTTAAATTCTGAAGAAAATAAAGGACAAGTATGGATGACGACATTCATGATAAGTCGTCAGCCTGATGATAAGCTATCAAGGCCACCGTCAGGCTTAACCAGAGAATGGGACTTAAAGAGAAGTTGTGACGATATTTTGTTACAAGGCATCAGAGTTATGATAAGGCGTTAGGATCATTGCCAGCCTTAGGCAGAAATTATAAAAAGGGAAAAGGAGCTAATGACATCCATAATATATCGTCAGACTCCTGATACGTCGTCATCCATATCGCTAGCCTTAGGTGGAGCTTGTCTACTTTGAAGTAAATCTGACACAATTCTTGATAAGGCATCAGACCCTGATAAGGCGTCACCTAATGGCGTCAGCTATCCTAGAAATTTACTGAAGTTGTTATTTTATTTCCTTAATTAGATTCAAGTATAAATAGCATCTTTTAGGGTTTCTAATAATCATTAACATATCTTGCAATATACGTTGTGCACAATTTTTCTCTCTCTCGAGTTCCAATACACTTTAGAACATTATTGTTGAGAGAAGATTGTAGTAAATATTTTGAGAGTTTTGTATGGAGATTCAGTTCAAGTTACATTTATTAATTATCATCATTGTTGTAAGTTAATCTTCCCAAATATGAATTCAAGTTGTGTACTTGTTTATTACATCAGGAGTGGCTAAACTCCATTAACCTAAATTATAGGATCTAGGGCTAGGTCTTGATAACGTGCTAAGCATTCAAGATTCAATAGGTGGTAGGATTTCTTAATAATTGTGATGCTTTAATTAACGTTTGTTGGTTGAAAACAATAGACACACCTGCTTTGATTTGCTTGAGAAAGAAATCAAATATAGTAGGAAGTGAATTATCAACAGGGACATGGAAATACTTTGTTTCATAATCAGCGATATGACAAGGTTGGTTAACCTGAGGTAAAATCTGGACAATAAATAGAAATTCCCTAACTCCGAGAGGATTAGGAAATTAAACGCTTAAGTAGGTCGAGAGACATTAGAGCATAACATTGATAAAGATTGTTTGTTATCCTATCCACCGTGAGAATGTTGAATCACCTTTAGTATCTGTCATGTACCGTCAGCCCTAGTGAACATAATAATAGTTATTTCATACACTCTTGATTACAAACATCAAAATTAAAGTGACAAGCAATTATTCTGAAACTTAAACCCCCCATTTCAGGAAACATTAAACTATTAGTGAATTAAATCGCAAACAACTTGGGTTCATACCTTATTCCTTGTGGGATTTGACCCCAACCTAGTCTGGTTTTATATTGGCAATGATCGCTTAAACCCATTCAAGAGTGTAATTTGAGCGTTTCCAAAAATGGCGCCATTGTCGGGGAATACGGTTCTTACTTGAAACTTTGTGTGCGCTAATTGACTATTAGTTCAATTTCCTAGATTTACGTTTGTTTGTTGTTTTTGTTTAATTTCAGGATCCTTGTTGTTTATGCCAAAAACAAGAAGTTCTGGAGAACCATTATTACCAATTAATTCAAAACCGCAGCTGATCGGGAGAATGGTAGAACAACAAAAGGCTGAAGATTGGCAGCCTTCATCCGGGCTCATGTGAATGTACAGAACGAGGGTCAATAAGTACATTATCTGAACCTTAGTGATGAAGAATTGGGTGATGAGAAATTACTGAACTCTTAAAACCTAAGACGAGCAGAGCAAATTGTTGCACCTGTGCAGTGAAATTTCAATAGAAACCATCTAGTTAGAGGAAGGTATGGTCAATATCCTGTCCAATACGAGGTTGATGACAAAGATGAAGGAATGGAAGGAGCCGGTGCAATGGGTGCTATCATTCCTCCACCGTTGGCACCTGGTGAAAAATTCAGCATAACAAGTACAGTAATTCAGCTCCTGAATCTGAAGGGATTATTCATTGGCTTACTTGGTGATGATCCAAACATGCACTTAGTGAACTTTATCACCATCTACAAATATTTTGATAATCCGGGAGTGAGACAGAATGCGTCTAGTTGAAATTGTTTCCATTGTCTCTGTCTGGAGAGGCAACATTGTGGTTAAATGAGCTTACGCCTGATTCCCTCACCCACTGTAGGGAGTTGAAAAAAGCATTCCTAGAATAGTTTTTCCACCCTCCAGGAGGGTACAGTTGGGAGACGAGATCATTAACTTTAGACAGCTCACTATCGAAGCTTTACATGAGACATGGGAGAGGTTTAAGAAGAAACTTACACAGTGTCCGAACCACAATATGATGGACCTACTCTTGATTGAGACTTTGAATAGGGCACCGAACTCTATAACAAAGCCGATTGAAGATACTGTTGGTAGTGATTCATTTGTTGATCTATCTTTTCAAGATACTTTAGATATGCTGAATAGGATGACCAAATAGAGTCGCGCTTGGCATACCAGGGATTCTGTGGTAGCTAGCCCAACTATTTTTATTGGTATGACTACAGAGCAGTGCAGAAGAGATGAGGAGTAAGATTAAGACATGGCCTACCTAAAGACATATATGGACTTGCTGGCCAAGCACTTGTTGTCATGCAAGACTAAAAAGGTCAAAGTTGTGTAATCTCAGTGCACTATGGCTACTAATGCAGATGAGGAGGCAAACTATGTGAGTAATCAGGGGGGTTTCCAAGGAAGTAGCCAAGGCAATTAAGGTTTGAACTTTTATGACAAGCTTGATTATAAAGATAGGGAGCAAGGAAGCTGGAGAAGTAATAAAGATAGGAGTGGTTGATATGTCCCTCCTGGAAGAAAGGATGTTGCACCAACTAGCTTTGGAAAGATGTCCATGGAGGACATGATGGAAAAATTGTTGAAGGGAGTTGAGGCTATCAACTCAGCGGTAACTACTATAAGGAGTGAATTCTCTACCTTGAGTCAGTTGGTTTGTTCATACTTTACTTCTATCAAGCAGTTGGAGCAAAAGATAAGCCAACTTTCCACAAAACTGAACCAAAGAAAAATATGGTACTTTACCTAGTGATACGGTTCAAAATCCGTAGAATGATGGCTCATGTATGGCGATTACCACTAGGAGTGGCAAGATGTTACTTGGACCATCTGTGAGAAAATCTATTGATGGTGAAGTAGTTGTTGAAGAATCCGAAGAAAGTAGTATAGTGGAGTTCGAGAAGCTAGATAGTTCTATTGATGCTTTTGATAAGGAAAAAGAGAAGAAAGATGAAGTGGTGTTGAAAACTATTCCAAGAACACTACCTCTATTACCTCAGCTATTGAAGAAAAAAGTTGATGATGCAAAATTCAGCAAGTTCATAACAATGCTCAAGCAACTGAAAATAAATGTTCCTCTTGTTGAGGCACTTGAGCAAATTCCAGGATATGCGAAGTTCATGAAAGACCTTGTAACCAAGAAATGGAAGGTTAGCCATGAGCCGGAGGACAATCTTCTCCATTGTGGTGCTATCTTTACAAGGTTTTTAGTGCAGAAAAAGGCAGATCCGGGAGCATTTACCATCTCGTGTACTATTGGTTCCCTAAAATTTAGAAAAGCACTATGCAATCTAGGAGCTAGTATAAATCTAATGCCACTAGATGTGTACAACAAATTGGTCTTGGGGGATCCTACCCCAATAAATATGTGGTTGGTAATGGCAGATAGGTCTGTGAAGCGGCCTATGGGCATACTACACGATGTTTTGGTAAAGGTAACTTATTTTATTCTACCTGCTGATTTTGTAGTCTTAGATTGTATGGTGGATTTTGAAGTGCCCATCATCTTAGGTAGTCCATTATTTGTAACTACGAGAGTACTAGCAGACATGGAGTTGAATCAGCTAATGTTCAGGTTCAATGACAAAGAAGCACCTTTCAAAATACACTCATCCATGATTCAAAAAAAAGAGATGAGTGTTTTATCAATCGTTGATGTCTTCTACGATGATAGTAAAGTGATATTAACAGTTTTTCTTGGCAAAGTCTGATTAGTCAAGATAACCAAGTCTTGCCGCGATAGTAAATCAGGATCTACTAGGAGGCAACCCAAAGTTTTTATGTTTAAGCAAGTGATTTTACTTTTATAAATAGGATTTAGTATAGAGAAGGTGAAAAATTAGGAGGTTAACTGAAAGGTCATGATGGTATCTCTGATAAGCCGTCACAACTATGATAAGCTATCAAAACTGTCGGCAGATAGGCCAAACTCTAGGAAGTTTCTGTTAAGGCTGACGATATGAGTGATAATTTAACACACTTGTGATAAGCCATCACAAGATGTCTTTAACAAGACCTTGAACGCATTTCTAAACCATTTTGGGCCCTGTTCGGAAAATCCAACCCAGCCCACTATGAAACCTACTGATATTCCTGCCTATGTTATTTTCTTTCCTTATTTAGTTTATTTCTTTCTGTACTTATCTTATTTACTTACTAATTCCAACTAATTTCCCCAATTTAATAAAGAAGAACAAGCTCCCTTGTGTGTTTGTTTGAAATTCAAAATTAAGAATTTCTTCCTACTTCCTCTTGTGTGTGTAATCATATTCAGGGCTCCCATCAGGTATGCTCTAAATTTAAATCTTCTTTTCTTATGGTAAGTGATAGGTGGATGACAACCCAAGTTCCCAAGAGGCTTGAACTAAATTCAACTTGAACAGGGGATAAAAATCGTACCTAGGGTTTGTTGTGCAGCCCAAGGTTTAAAAGTCAGCTCACAAATTGGAACTCGAGTGGATTTTGAGGAATAATGGGACCAAAACTTGAGTAAAAGTCAAAAGTTGTGTTTTGATAAGAGCTGACGATATTCATGATAAGCTATCACCACCATGACAGCTTATCAGGAATGTCGTCAAAGGCTGTTAAGAGTAAAGTGGATTTTGTTTAAAGCTGGCGTCATTCGTGATAGGATATCACAATTGTGACAGCTTATCAAAAATATCATCAGAAGTTGATAAAGTTTTGTAGGTTCTAACTGAGGTTGATGACAATTGTGATAAGCTATCATAATCATGACGGCTTATCAAGAAATATTGTCACACCTGGAACCTAAAGCATGAATGAGCCTTCTCAAAAGATATGAAACTTAAATGATTAATGTGTTTGTGTTTATGCTCTTGAGGATTGACTAATATTTTTCTATTTCTAAAGGAACCTTAAAATAGCACCAAAAGGAAAGAGTCCTCAGCTTATCAAGAAGGAAAAACAAAAAAATGTACCCCGAAAACTCATCGATGAGGAATATGATTATAAAGAGGAAGAACCTCTACTCTGGAAGTGAAAGAAGAAGCAAAGCCCTACAAAACCTCCACCACCCCCACCAATTGAGGTGGAGGATAGTGAGGACACTGAAATAACAATAGGTTCTGAGCGGGTGGCATCTAAATATTCTGAACGTGAGGAGCATGAGTCCAAACATGCTAAATATGAAGAAGAGGAACAGTAAGGATTTGAAGAGTTTGAGTTTGAGGGAACAACATTCGAATCCCCGTCAACTGAACAAAAAGATGATGAAGAGTCTCCATCTTGAGGAATACTTACCAAATATAACAACCCTGAAGTTCGAGATAATGCTAGATGTTAAATTCCTAAAGCAGAGGGCATCTTCACTGCTGGGCTTCGCAAAACTGATAGAAGAAGATCTAAAAGGCTGATTCAGGAAGAAAAGTAGATTATCACCAAAGGGTTGAGCAGGTACCCTAAAGTAGAACATAAGTTCCAAGAGTACGACTTGGGATGGACCAGAAAAGAGGGAGGCACATTTTTCCCTGCACTAGTCCAGGAATTTTATACAAACTACCAAGCTCAATTAGAAAACATGTGTAGACTTGGAGAAAGAGTTGCAGACCAGCCCCTGGTGGAAAGAGTTCAGGTAAGGGGCGTAAGGGTTGATGTCTCCATCAGAACCATCAACAGGTTCTTGCATGGCCCCAACTTCACTTCTCAGGCCACCGCACCATCAGTCTATGCTCGAATAAAGAATTAAGAAAAACAATGTCCATGGTTGGCCAATATCATATCCGAAGGAGAACTAGCATGGGTGACCAACCCAAATAAGAGAATCTGTAATTCCTCTTTGACTCAAGAGGCAAAGTTTTGGTAGGGTATAGTGCGTATTTGGTTGATGCCCACTGATGGAGACAACATTCTGGGTGATGATTTAGCTATCCTAGTAGCAATAATGGTGCAGAAACTCCCCCTAAATTTTAGGGAAATCAGTAGTGATGAGATGAAGATTAGAATGTCGAGAACCAACACTGCTTATCCTTTTCCATGTCTTATCATAAAATTGTGCCGAGCTGCTAATATGCCAAAGATTGTAGGGATTGATGATGACATTTCTGCCCGAAAGATTCATAACCCCATATAGTATGATGAAAATCAGCCAGGAATGAGACTTTATACGGGTGAAGGGGTAGCAGCAGACCATCTAGTTATAGATGCTGGTTCAACACCTAATGTGAAGGTGTAAGATTCTGAGACTGCACACCCAACTTCTTCAGAACATGCACCCAACCACTCAGCTCCTACAGCAGTAGCAGGATTTGCAATTCATCTAATTGATATTAGAAAAGTGGCTAAACAAGCCAAATAGTGTAAGGCACAGCTACATGTCTTTGCCAAATAGTTTGCTGCTGTAGTAGACAAGAGAATCAAGGCTGCCCTTGAGCCTTTTGTGACATCGCTTGAATGAGTTGCAGATTTGGAGAACTTATTCAATCCAAGGGCAAAAGAAATATCAGGGGCTGATCTTGCTAAATTTCGAGCAGTATTGGATGAGGTAAAGGCAGATGTTGGGGTGTTACAGCAATATCAATTTATTATG
>JAPEIP010000012.1:235479549-235514003 GCA_026120095.1 Capsicum chinense
ATGAGTGTTTTATCAATCGTTGATGTCTTCTACGATGATAGTAAAGTGATATTAACAGTTTTTCTTGGCAAAGTCTGATTAGTCAAGATAACCAAGTCGTGCCGCGATAGTAAATCAGGATCTACTAGGAGGCAACCCAAAGTTTTTATGTTTAAGCAAGTGATTTTACTTTTATAAATAGGATTTAGTATAGAGAAGGTGAAAAATTAGGAGGTTAACTGAAAGGTCATGATGGTATCTCTGATAAGCCGTCACAACTATGATAAGCTATCAAAACTGTCGGCAGATAGGCCAAACTCTAGGAAGTTTCTGTTAAGGCTGACGATATGAGTGATAATTTAACACACTTGTGATAAGCCATCACAAGATGTCTTTAACAAGACCTTGAACGCATTTCTAAACCATTTTGGGCCCTGTTCGGAAAATCCAACCCAGCCCACTATGAAACCTACTGATATTCCTGCCTATGTTATTTTCTTTCCTTATTTAGTTTATTTCTTTCTGTACTTATCTTATTTACTTACTAATTCCAACTAATTTCCCCAATTTAATAAAGAAGAACAAGCTCCCTTGTGTGTTTGTTTGAAATTCAAAATTAAGAATTTCTTCCTACTTCCTCTTGTGTGTGTAATCATATTCAGGGCTCCCATCAGGTATGCTCTAAATTTAAATCTTCTTTTCTTATGGTAAGTGATAGGTGGATGACAACCCAAGTTCCCAAGAGGCTTGAACTAAATTCAACTTGAACAGGGGATAAAAATCGTACCTAGGGTTTGTTGTGCAGCCCAAGGTTTAAAAGTCAGCTCACAAATTGGAACTCGAGTGGATTTTGAGGAATAATGGGACCAAAACTTGAGTAAAAGTCAAAAGTTGTGTTTTGATAAGAGCTGACGATATTCATGATAAGCTATCACCACCATGACAGCTTATCAGGAATGTCGTCAAAGGCTGTTAAGAGTAAAGTGGATTTTGTTTAAAGCTGGCGTCATTCGTGATAGGATATCACAATTGTGACAGCTTATCAAAAATATCATCAGAAGTTGATAAAGTTTTGTAGGTTCTAACTGAGGTTGATGACAATTGTGATAAGCTATCATAATCATGACGGCTTATCAAGAAATATTGTCACACCTGGAACCTAAAGCATGAATGAGCCTTCTCAAAAGATATGAAACTTAAATGATTAATGTGTTTGTGTTTATGCTCTTGAGGATTGACTAATATTTTTCTATTTCTAAAGGAACCTTAAAATAGCACCAAAAGGAAAGAGTCCTCAGCTTATCAAGAAGGAAAAACAAAAAAATGTACCCCGAAAACTCATCGATGAGGAATATGATTATAAAGAGGAAGAACCTCTACTCTGGAAGTGAAAGAAGAAGCAAAGCCCTACAAAACCTCCACCACCCCCACCAATTGAGGTGGAGGATAGTGAGGACACTGAAATAACAATAGGTTCTGAGCGGGTGGCATCTAAATATTCTGAACGTGAGGAGCATGAGTCCAAACATGCTAAATATGAAGAAGAGGAACAGTAAGGATTTGAAGAGTTTGAGTTTGAGGGAACAACATTCGAATCCCCGTCAACTGAACAAAAAGATGATGAAGAGTCTCCATCTTGAGGAATACTTACCAAATATAACAACCCTGAAGTTCGAGATAATGCTAGATGTTAAATTCCTAAAGCAGAGGGCATCTTCACTGCTGGGCTTCGCAAAACTGATAGAAGAAGATCTAAAAGGCTGATTCAGGAAGAAAAGTAGATTATCACCAAAGGGTTGAGCAGGTACCCTAAAGTAGAACATAAGTTCCAAGAGTACGACTTGGGATGGACCAGAAAAGAGGGAGGCACATTTTTCCCTGCACTAGTCCAGGAATTTTATACAAACTACCAAGCTCAATTAGAAAACATGTGTAGACTTGGAGAAAGAGTTGCAGACCAGCCCCTGGTGGAAAGAGTTCAGGTAAGGGGCGTAAGGGTTGATGTCTCCATCAGAACCATCAACAGGTTCTTGCATGGCCCCAACTTCACTTCTCAGGCCACCGCACCATCAGTCTATGCTCGAATAAAGAATTAAGAAAAACAATGTCCATGGTTGGCCAATATCATATCCGAAGGAGAACTAGCATGGGTGACCAACCCAAATAAGAGAATCTGTAATTCCTCTTTGACTCAAGAGGCAAAGTTTTGGTAGGGTATAGTGCGTATTTGGTTGATGCCCACTGATGGAGACAACATTCTGGGTGATGATTTAGCTATCCTAGTAGCAATAATGGTGCAGAAACTCCCCCTAAATTTTAGGGAAATCAGTAGTGATGAGATGAAGATTAGAATGTCGAGAACCAACACTGCTTATCCTTTTCCATGTCTTATCATAAAATTGTGCCGAGCTGCTAATATGCCAAAGATTGTAGGGATTGATGATGACATTTCTGCCCGAAAGATTCATAACCCCATATAGTATGATGAAAATCAGCCAGGAATGAGACTTTATACGGGTGAAGGGGTAGCAGCAGACCATCTAGTTATAGATGCTGGTTCAACACCTAATGTGAAGGTGTAAGATTCTGAGACTGCACACCCAACTTCTTCAGAACATGCACCCAACCACTCAGCTCCTACAGCAGTAGCAGGATTTGCAATTCATCTAATTGATATTAGAAAAGTGGCTAAACAAGCCAAATAGTGTAAGGCACAGCTACATGTCTTTGCCAAATAGTTTGCTGCTGTAGTAGACAAGAGAATCAAGGCTGCCCTTGAGCCTTTTGTGACATCGCTTGAATGAGTTGCAGATTTGGAGAACTTATTCAATCCAAGGGCAAAAGAAATATCAGGGGCTGATCTTGCTAAATTTCGAGCAGTATTGGATGAGGTAAAGGCAGATGTTGGGGTGTTACAGCAATATCAATTTATTATGCCGACAGGTCCGATTGTGGATAAATCTGAGGAAGAAATTTGAATACTTGACCTCAATAGAGATTTACCAAAGAAAAGGAAGAAAAAAAGGGAGAAGAAGGGCAAAGATAAGAGATAAGAATCGGACAGTGAGGAAGAAAGAAGAGAGAAAAAAAAGAAGAAAGAGAAGGTCAAAAAAGAGGAATTGAAGAAAGAAAGAATGAAGTCCCTATCGATATATGATAAATAGGAGGCAGCCATCCGAGCTAGGGCTGCAGGTGCCTCATCTAGCAAGGATAAAACCACTACAAGGCCAGGTGCTCCTGATGGAGTGAAAACAACAGATGATGCAGCAGCAGGGTTGGAGACCTATAATTCTCCTGCTTGATTCACTCCAGGTATGCCCTAAACCCTGAGTTTATTTTATTTTAAATGTTAAGTTGAGGGTGTAGGGCATAATGTTGCTGTAAAAATTTGTGGTAGATAATTAGGAGTAATATGGGTACTTAAGGCAGTTATCTTATTTTGTAACTGTTGAGCACCTCTCCATTGGTCTGATATATTGTTGTGTGAATTGTATCCATTTGTGACCACGATGTATCTTTTTGTGGCATTACTTTGGCAACTGAATAACCTTTGTTAAACAAGTGCTTGAACCGGACAAGTAGTGATATACGAGATACTTATGTGCCATGTGTGTGCAAGTTCTGATTCAGTACCCGTTGTGTGTTGAATCTAGAACTTGTACTGTTAGTCTTGCCATGGTCATAGAATAGGAGTTAGGAATGTATTACAGGCCATTTTTTATTTTAGCCCACTTTAGCCAAAATGACCTTCCCTATGTGCATAATATCTCTTGATCCATATTTTGAGCCTAATTAGCCTATTTCTTTCAACGACACCTCTCACCTTCCCGTTTATATCATAATGAACCTATTTTGGCCCTAGTCCTACTTGGATTCTATGCACCTTGACTTTAGCAAATAGCCTAAGTTGAGGGTGGCTATCATAGGGGTACGTGATGCAAAATGAGTATGAAGAGAGGAAGAATAAAAGAAAAGAATAAAAAGTTGGGTGCGGTGAAAAAGGAATAAAAAAGAGAAAGCTGCATAAAAGATGATAAAAAGATAATATGATAATTGAAAAGACCGCATCCATCTTGAGCATGTGCGATCAATAAAAGAGAGGAATAAATGAAGGTTGAGAGTTGAAACCCCAAGATTTTAGTGTAGTGTCAAGGAGGCATAGTCACTCTAAAATATCCATGAATATCATACCAGCCCCTAACCTACGTTACAAGCTTAAGAAAAGCCCTATAGTGATCCTAACTGACCTGTCTTAAGACTTAGGCACCAACTATAAGGGCAAGCCTATGGAATTTGACATGCAATGTTTTGAACTTCATTCTGATGGTGAGTCTTGTGATTATCCCTATGTTATGTATGTGAATTCTAATATGAGTAAAAAGGGGATTTCTTTGTTGTGAGGGCATACCGGGTATGTTGCTAGTCACTGACTTATTCCGATAGTGTAATCTGGGTATATGCTCGGTTGTTATTGCTAAATTTTTGCCATATCTCGATCCTTGTGAGTTGCATGGTTGTTTTCAATAATAAACACAATTGCTTTTAATTTGCTGACATTGTAGATGGTAAATATGTTTTGAGCTTAAGTGAATAACTGACTACTGAAAGTATTCTGTATCGTCTTGGTTGTGTTTAGTTGCTTGAGGACAAGCAATTGTTCTAAGTTGAGGGTTTTGATGTGTGAGAAAATGCTAACACATTTTATGCTTTTATCCATGAATAATTGTGATGTCTTAAGAAACTTTTGTCGTATTTGATTAGTTTTATTTTAATTTTGTAGTTAGAGATAAGGTGCAGGGGAACCAATAATAATGGAAGGAAAAGGTTGAATTCTAAAGAAAATAAAGGACAAGTGTGCCTGACGACATCATTATAAGTCATCAGCCTGGTGATAAGCTATCAAGGCCACCATCAGACTTAACCAGAGAATGGGAGTTTAAGAGAAGTTGTGACGATATTTTGTGACAAGGCGTCAGAGTTGTGATAAGGCATCAGGATCATCGTCAGCCTTTGGTAGAAATTATAAAAAGGGAAGAGGAGATGACGACATCCATGATACATCATCAGATTCCTGATACATCATATTCCATATTGTCAGCCTTGGCAAAGCTAGTCAACATTGAACAAAATATGATGCCATTCCTGATATGGCGTCAAACCATTGATAAGGTGTCAGCTAATTGCGCCACCTGTCCGAGAAATTTACTTAAGTTGTTATTTTATTTCCTTAATTAGACTCGAGTATACATAGCAGCTTTAGGTTTTTCTAATAATTATTAACATATTTTGCAATATACGTTGTGCTCGATTTTTCTCTCTCTTGAGTTCCAATACACTTTAGAACATTATTGTTGAGAGAAGATTGTCATAAATATTTTGGGAGTTTTGTATTGAGATTCATTTTAAGTTGCACTTCTTGATTTTTATCATCGTTGTAAGTTAATCTACCCAACTATGAATTCAATTTGTATACTTGATTATTACATCATGAGTGGCTAAACTCCATTAACTTGAATTATGGGATCTAGGGTTAGGTCATGATATGGTGCTAAGCATTCCAGATTCAATAGGTGGTATGATTTCTTGATAATTCTGAAGCTTTAATTAACGTCTATTGGTTGCAGACAGTAGACACACCTCATTTGATTTGTTTGAGAAAGAAATCAAATATAGTAGGAAGTGAATTATCAATAGGGACTCGAAAATACTTCATTTCATAATCAGCGTTGTAACAATTTTGGTTAACCTGAGGTAAAATCTGGGCAATGAATAGAAATTCCCTAAGTCAGAGAGGATTAGGAAATTAAATGCTTAAGTAGGTCGAGAGACATGAGCATAACATTGATAAAGATCGCTTGTTATCCCACCCACCATGAGAATCTTGAATCACCTTTGGCATCTGTCATGTACCATCAGCCTGAGTGAATATAATTCTGGTTATTTCATAAACTCTTGATTACAAACATCGAAATTAAAGTGACAAGTAATTATTCATGAAACTTAAACCCCCCATTTTAGGAAACATTAAACTATCAATGAATTAAATCGCAAACAACTTGGGTTCACACCTTATTCCCTGTGGGATTCGACCCCAACCTAATTGGGTTTTATGTTGACAACGATCGCTTACACCCATTCCAGAGTGTAATTTGAGCGTTATCAGGTACCATATTTGGGGAGTTCATATTAAGGCTCCTCGATGCTGGCGCGTCGCATCAAGGGCCAAAATGGCAATCCAAGGGACACCATGATTGAGGCGCGTCATGGTGAGCGCCCAATTCCCATTCGTTTTTTTCCAGTGAACAACCGCGATAGTGGTGCATCGCGGTGGCCCAGTAAATTGAGATTTTTTTATCATTTTTCCAGTTCTATTTGGGAGTTTAAAAAAGGGTATTTTTGTAAATTATCCAGCCCACAATCCGTCCAAAGTACATCATGAATCTTATACCAAAGCGCTTTACGCTTATTTCATAACTTTTCTCTCAAAAGAAATCCCTAGATCATCAAAGCTCCTTCTCCAAGAAATCCTAATTCCTCCATTAATTCTCCAAAGAAATTCAAGTTTAAGGATTTCCAATACAAGAACTCTAAGAATTCATATTCAAAGCATCAATAGAGATCCAAGATTCAAGTTTTAGCATCTAAGATCATCAATTAAGGTATGTGGGGTATGAACAAGGATAACCCTTTCATCCTTGTGCCCAAAGCTTGTTTAAAATTTAAATTTTATTGAAGATTATGTGATTCTCTATGAAATTCAAATTAGGGTTTACACCCATTAATGTTATTTACATACTTATGATATTCCTAATGATTTAGAAGTTGCATTCCCTGATTTTGTTCATATTTCAAGCATATTTCTGAAATTTCCTGATTTTATGATGAATTATCAATGCTTATATTAAAAAGTATGAATTTTAAGATGTTTTAACATGAGATTGATGCATGGGTCACTATGCCCTAATTAAGATTACTATTTCGAGATTATTTGTGCTATGAGCACCCTCAATTAAGATTATTCTCAGTTTTTGATAAAGATTTGACCTTTTGGTCCTAAGTTAAGATAAAGAATCCACTTTGTTTATATAACTTCAGATTTAACCTTGTGCTATTTTTGAAGTGGATTTCTTAAGAATTTGAGCATAAGAATGGAAGTAGTATTTAGTATCGAGAAATGTAAGTTACTACGGTTTAATACCCCAGAACTACGTGCTACCATAGGCTTAAGATTATTCCCACTTCTACGTGGATGACTCAGATTGTTATCACTTAAGATCGAAGTTATGTTCCAATGACAAGGGTAGAACAGCCCTACCTAACGGGGGTCAGACGTGGAACTCCATTGATGCTCACATGGTGTATGTCGGTTATAAGAACCTCCCAAAAAGATGTCCTCCACTCTTCAACAATCTATTGATTTATAGATTTAAGATAACAACATATGCATTGACAGTTATTGTTTTTAAGATTTTAAGCCCTAAGATAAGGTATTTTCTAGATTTTAGAAAACAAAGTGCAAAGGCTCACAAGTTTTATTCAGATTATGCTTTACAGAAAGATAAGAATTACAAATTTCAGTTTCTAGATTTCAGACTTAGAAGTGAGTCCTTTCTACACTTAGACAACATTATTGAAATACGGAGTATTAGCACAGCTTTTAGAACTAAATGTTATGGCTCACTAGATTTACAAGTATGATTTGTTTCTCATGATTATTAATTTCACTGTTCCAGATATTTCATCTTATGTGAGTTATTTACATTTAGTATGCATTATTTTACAAATTATGATGATAATATGATGTTTTACTTATCCATTTCACCCCATATACTTAGTACATCCTCAAAGTACTGATCCATATTTATGTCTTTGTGCTACATTGTCTCATAATGTAGGTATTAGTTCAATTGTAGAATGCATACAATGTTCGACAGCTTACAGATTCCACCTAGCAAATGATGATTCCTTTATGTTGGGGACTTAAGTTAGATGTTATTTATGTATTTTATTCTCTCATGTATTGATTAGTGATAGTTGGAGTCGCGTTCCAGCTATCTATAGTAAGTGTAGTAAAGTCTTCACAGATGTCAGCTAGAGTCAGTTATGTATTTTCAGTCTCTCTTTCAGACTTTATCAGAATGTAAAAGTTATATCAGTATTGTATTTTTCTCAAATTCCACTATTATTATGTTTCCACACAGTAAACTCAGTTGTTTATGCATATCATTCAGTTGCTTATGAGTTATGTCAGTAGAACGTTTAGCTTGGGATCACTTATAGTCTTAAGCACCATGTGACGTCTCGGATAGATTCTTGGGGTGTTTCAAAGGGATTCACAATAAAATACCTAGATCATAAATAAAAGGTCGAAGCATGGACATAGGTTGCATTGAGAACTTGGACCTTAGCATTGGCACAATTTGAATACATTAGACATTGGTTGAATGTCCTTTTAAACTGAGCTTCGATGAATTTACTAGAATAAGAATAGATTAATCATGAGTCTTCCCTGAAACTCACCATCATGAGAAAATTTAAAGATCAACCTTGGTTCACTATCTCCCCCTAGCTTAAAGGTCACCATCTTAAACCTACAAACATATGCTCTCACTAAATCTGTAAGCACAACATTCCACACCATGGGATGGGGGTATCAATATAAACATGAGTGCTAGACTCGCCCTAATAAGCTATAATAAAAAAAATTCTCAATTCCTTCAATGAAATTTCTCCCATTAGGCCTAGTCTTAACTTCCTATAGCCGTCAACCTTGAACCCCACCCTTAAATCTCTCTAGTTAAGTTTTGAATTAATGAAGAACCCCGTTAATGCCAATGTTTTAAGGATTAGAAATGGCTAAAGTGGGGATGAGATAGTTTTAGGGCATAAAATGACCCAAGTAACCTTAAAAGATTTTAAAATCATTGACTAGACTATGAAACGTAAGAGGTCACAGTACGGATCATAATGCGGAGGTCCTGTCTCACAGTTCGGGGCCCATTATGAGGCTCTATTTGTGCAGTACAATGCCCGACGTGAAGGTGAGGCAGTAAGCCCTCGTAGGACTGTCGCGACAAATCTACCCCGTGCAACGCCTATCCTATTTTCCATAACCAAACTTTATCCAACGCAATTAAACCTATCTCGAGATACTCTGAACGTGATCTAGGACTATGTAAGTTTGTTTTATGCTAAATTTAGACTCCACAAACACCCAGACGATTTAAAATTCATTGCTCCAAAACTAGTCCTAATATATAAATATAACGCAATTATCCACTCAGACTTTTCATAAGTTATCAAACAAGCCTCTTTCAGACATTATATCAAGACTACTAATTCACTCCCACAAATTACGCATCATTATCCTCGAGCTAACATCCTTATCACCACAATCAACATCTAAAGTACAAACTTAATGAGTAGCATCAATCATGTACCACTAATGAAACATCCCACATACTTTAGTAGTCCATAAAATTAGGAAATCAACCTAAATTACTTATTTCACTAAACTATGGCCTACAACCATATATTCAACGCAACATTACTACTACACCTTAAAAATTTTCTTACATATTTTGTCACCTTCTAAACTGGCTTATAACAACTATATAAACATCAGGGGATCCTTAGTATACTAGAAACTACTTCATAAGTTAATAGATCTTAATCTTATAACCTAACCCATTATGGTCTATAGATCATTCACTTCCTGACATCACATCCACTTACATCTCGACTACCTTCAAAATTCTATAAACATCACTATGTCCCTTTTTCTAGGATCTCCCCAAGTGAGCAATAAGTTTATAAATTATTAGCAGACCAATCCTTTCATTCACAATATATGATTAATTTTACTACTACAATATCTTGTCCTCGTGATCTCTTTGCTAATTTTGACTAAAAATGTATTTATTAAAACTAACCAATCTCTTTCTACCAACTACTATAATGTAATACCCCATACTTTTTTAGCTTAAATTCTTCCCTAGAATGTCATGAATTTTCTTC
This sequence comes from Capsicum chinense, assembly GCA_026120095.1. Classification (NCBI taxonomy): domain Eukaryota; kingdom Viridiplantae; phylum Streptophyta; class Magnoliopsida; order Solanales; family Solanaceae; genus Capsicum; species Capsicum chinense. The sequence goes on from JAPEIP010000012.1 coordinate 235,489,546, forward strand.
AAAGATGAATACTATAAATTTCATGTGGTATTTTAAAGATTTCGACACTCGGTTGAGATGTTAGAGCATTTTTTAAGTTTACAGTGTACCACCTAGACTCTCAGCACGTCGCGAAGAAGGAAAAAATGGCAATTGTCAATTCCAGTGGACCTCCGCAATATTGACGCATCGAGGAATCGACCATTTTCTTATTTTTCAAAATCCAGTAGCCCTACGTGATCTTACAGCATCGCATTGGTGATCAAAATGAATTTTAAAAAAGGCACCGCAATTCCTCCGCGTCGCTCAAGCCCTTAGTTTCCAGTTGTCTATTTCCAGTGACCCGACGCGATCACGACGTGTCACCCCAGGTGCCTATTTAGAAATATTTCAACAGAAATAAAAAGCTTTGTCTAGGGTTAAATTGGCCTTTTCCTATAATTTTATTTCGTCCAGATATGGGATTTAAATCCTTAAATCATTCTCACGTCATTCTTTAGTGAATTTTCCCTAATTCAAATCATTCTCTCTCAAGGAAAACAAAATCCTAAATCATCAAAGCTTTCTCCCCAAGGAAATCCAATTCCTCCATTAATTCTCCAAGGTAATTCAAGATTAAGGATCCAAACTCAAGAACTCAAAGAATTCAATTTTAAAAGCATCAATAGGGATCCAAGATTCAAGCCTTAGCATCTAGTTGATCAATTGAGGTATGTGGGTTTTTTTCCAATAAGGATAATTCTTTCATTCTTGTACCCAAAACTTATTTTAATTACAAGTTTACTGAATTTTATGTGATTTTCCATGAAATTAAAGTTAGGGTTTATACCCAATATAGCTATTTATGAGATTATAAGATTTCAAGGGATTTAGAAGTTGAATTGTATGTTTATGTTCATATTTTCATATATATTGCAAAAATTTCCAGATTTTAAGTTGATTTATAAATGTTTACATCACCAAGGATGAATATTATGATGTTTTAACATGAGTTTGATGCATAGGTCACTAAGCCCTAAGTAAGATTGCTATGTCAAGATTGTTTGTGCTATGAGCACCCTAAGATGAGATTATTCTCAGATTTTCTATAAAGATTTGACCTTCTTAGTTCTGAGCTAAGATAAATAATCCACTTTGTTTATATAAGTTGTGATTTAAAGAAAGAAATAGCATTACTGGTTTTCTTGTAAACCCTTGTGCTATATTTTTGAAGTGTATTTCTTAAGATCCCGAGCATAAGAATGGGAGTAATATTTAGAACCGAGATGGGTATGTTACCAAGGTTTCATGTTCCAAAACTACGTGCCACCGTAGGATTAAGATTATTCCCACTTCTACATCGATCACTAAGATTGTGATCACATAAGATAAGAAGTTCTATTCCGATGGCAAGGGTGCAAGACATGGGACTCCATGAATTCTTGCATGATTTATGTCGGTTAGAAGAACCTCCCAAAAGAAGTCCCCTACACTTAAAACAACTTATTGATTTATGGCCTTAAGATAAAAGTATTTTTCCCTTAAGATGAAGTATTTTCCCTAATAGCAAAGAATAACAGAAAAGATTTCAGAAAAATTAAGTGTTAAGGCTCACAAGTATTACTCAGATTATGCACTATAGAAAGATATTAGCTATAGTTTATAGCTTTCATATTTCAAATTAAGAGTGATCCTTTCTATACTTGGATAGTATGATTTAAAGAGAATACAAGTACAACTTTTAGAACTAAATGTTATGACTCACTAGATGTATAAAGTATGATTTGCTTCTTATTATTACAGATTTTAGTTTTCAAATATTCCAGCTTATGTGAGTCATTTTCATTTAGCATGCATTGTTTTGCAAATTATGATGATGACATAATGTTTTACTTATTCATTCACCCCCATATACTCAGTACATCCTCAAATTACTGATCCACATAAACTTTTATTTTCTATATTGACTCATAATGTAGGTATCAGTTCAGTTGTAGCACGCATACCATATTCAGACAGTTTGCAGCTTCCAGTCAATAGATGATGAGTCCACTTGATTCAAGGGCTCGAGTCAGTCATAAAGTTTGAGCAGTATTGTATTTTTATTCATTATTCAGTCGTACTGATTTGGGATAATTAGACGTTATGTCCCGGCTACCTATAGTCAATACTAGTAGAGGCTTCATAGACAGTCAGTAGAGTTAATGTATTTGAATCCAGTGTTGTTTTGTAAAAGTAGAGTTGTAATCATTTTCATTCAGTTCTTTATTAATTAGATTCAGAAAAGAGTCATCTTCCGCTTATTTTGTTCAGATTTATGTATTTTATTCAGTTGCTTATGAGTTATGCCAGTAGAAGTTTTTGCTTGGGATCACTTGTGGTCCAAAGCACCATGTGATGTCTCGAAACCATTTTTGAGGTGTTACACATAAGTATGCTAATTTTGATACACCTTAAATAATACCATAAGGACATAACAACCCCCACACTCACCAAAGATTTCATAAATACAACTACCCCTTTATAACTGAAATGTTATCCTTACTTCAATTCTAAAATTTTGACATCATACCACTAAATGTAGGATCTTCTTACTACTCATAGGTTATAACAACTTAACTTACACTACCTCTCAAATGGAAATACTATGCAAACATGCAGATATATATCTTTCCCTTAAGGCAAGACATTTGCAATAAAGTTTTTAAAGAAGGACTGAACATGCATCTGACCTCGGGCTGAAAAGCATGATTCATAAAGATAGTGGTATATGCTTGAATCAATACACTTTGATTCTCTAATGGACTCCTTTCAAGTCCTTGCGCCATTACATAAATTTTTTTTAAATCGACCGAAATAGACCACCCGTTAGGAATCTAAATTTTAGCACTTATATCCCTTGATAATGAGACATAGCCAACAAAATTAGAGAAAGGAAGGAATTTGGGTAACTTTCATATGGAAAACACTATTGCATAGTTTAAAGTATGAAAGAATGAGAATCATTACCTAAATGCCTTGTATCCTCGCCCTTATAAGTTTGGTGCTCTACACACCCATAAAAGGGATTCTACTCAACACGGCTTTGAGGACATCCAGCTACCCTGGATCGTGATATGATACCAAGATTATCATGACCTAAATCAAGGCATGGCCATGACAGGCATCCTAAGCTAACCAAGACTTGAGATGACCCCTAGCCTTAGCTCAAGATCACATAAACAATATTAAACAATGGAAGCCAACCAAGGTAATAATAGAAAATATAAATGAAAAAAAAAGTTTAAGAATCAGAGAAAAATAATGATAATATCACAATACTATCCACAAAAGCCTATAATCCTAAGAATATCAACTAAGTCAGGACATGCCTCCGATAAAAACAAAAGAAATCCAAAAGTGATAGTCTAATAAATGTTAAATAAGAGAGAGTCTTGGCCTTTCGAAAGATAGTGGGTACAACACTTCACAACTTATTAACAAGAGTACCAAACCACCTAAAGCTACATAAGGTCACAAGAAAATCCCTCAGAACCTATATCATGAAATTAGGTAGCTTTCAGGGATGCTCAATATGACGAGTACTAGCATGCAACCCAAGGGAAGGCATAAAATAAATTCATTTACGTAAAATCTAGTCATAAACCATATGCATGATAATTAAACATATATATAGGGTGTTGTGGTAGGGGTAAGGTACTTGAAACATAATCGATTGAAAACTTAAGTCTAAACTTTATAGCTCTTATCGACCTAAAGGAACCCACTGGGTCTATGGGTCCTGCTCCCCTTACTGGAAGGGCCCTTGGTCGATGTTAGTCGCATGTACCGAGGAATAAATAAAGGAACCAGGGAGACAGCCATCCAAAATATAATGTATACAACAGAAGCAATTGTCATAGACCCCAATAACATCAAACATGATTTCCAGTCTTTGTTCCCACGGGACTACACCTTCTCCGTGAGCTACACAATTTTCTTTAAGCCTAAATTAATATAATTTTTACGCATAACATCAACAATTAACCAAGGAATCATTCATTAAGGTATTTCCAACTTGGTATCATCATACCAATGGACTTGCAAACTATATCATTTATGGAAAACAATAACCATAATTCATTTGACCATTTAGACTTCAATTTCCATTCATAATCCATAATCAAAGCCCCTTAGGTCATTTGAAAATATTTTTTTACCATTAATGCAATGTAATATTTGAAATGATAGGTTAAACTCTATAGAATCCTTGTTCAAAGTAAAATTACGATTTGGGTTGAGGTTCATTTCATTATCACCATACAAATGCATATCATTGTGAAAAAAACAAATTGTCAATTCCCATTTACCATAAGTTACAAATATAGTTTGGAATCCACCATTCAACCATGATTAAACCATTTAAAATAAGGGAAAAATAATGAAAGTGTTTTAGAATCAAAAACCCTCAACCCTAATTTAATCAATCATTTAAAAACACATAAATATCTAGTAAATTGATACATTACTACAATAATTAAAATAGGGAGTGTTGAACATGCCTTTTTGATGGAAAGGCTTGAATCATTAACCTTGAAGCTTGAACCCTTGCTTGAAATCGATATGGAAACTTGGATTATTTTTTCGTACCCTTGATGATAAAATTAGTGAGAAAACATTAAGAAGAAAACATAATTTTAACCTTTTATGAAACTTTAGATTGGGAGCTTGTGGTTTTTGGGATAGAGGATGAATTAGGGATTAGGGAGTGATTATCATATTTTGGGATGAATTTGGGATTAAAAATGAATTGTTAGAGTTATATAGGCTGTAAGGATCATTTTGCCCTTGGTTTAATATGAGAGGAACATATTTTCACGTCTGGTAATAGAGTGACCACCCGAAGATCCAATCGGGGAGTGGAAAGTATGCTTTTTGTATACCATCGTGCACCTCGATGGTGCCTCATAAAACACCCATAACTTTTAACTCTAAATTCGGATTGACGAACGATCAGTAACATTTGAAATAAGACTCGAAGGGATTTAATTTGATACGTAGTAGAACACCTAACTCAAAATATATTAAGAGTAATAGTCATTGGAAGTTGAACCAAGTAGAAATGTATATTAAAACTCAATCGGTAGGAAGTCCTCAACAAAACTTTGTGCTTGGTGATTTTTGTGACTTCAATAAATATCCAAAGATATTCCCACCCAAAAAAATTGATCATTCCACTTATTTTTAGATAGAAATCATTGTCTTCGGATTTATACACATATGAGGGACTGTAACGTCTCAGGCCTATTGCTTTTTGAGGTATTTCAAGGGTAATTTTATCTTTTGCTTTATAATTTATTTCATGAAATTAACACAATTTTTCAGTCCGTATATTTTTTATACGTTCTTTTCATACAGAAAGTTATTTTCCTAGCCAAAATAGCATCCCTCTAGTTCCTATCAGTTAGACGCATTAAAACAAATCTCTCTGTTTTTCTCCAAATCACACGATAAAAAGCCCCTTTTACTTCCTCAATTTTTCAGAAGTTATCCAGCAGACAATATTCCCTTTTCTTCTCTTAATTGCAACTCCCAAGAGACAAAAAAATTTTGGTGAGAATCACATTCGAATTGTTTCTTCCAATCTCGAGTTCTTTTGACATCTAAAGAGGTACATAGAACTGTCTCTTGCTCACTTTCCTGAATGTTTTCTTTTCTGTTTCATAATCTTCTTCCCTCCACGTGGTCTGGTGTTGTTATCTTGGTTAGTGGATTAGGAACTGGGTCTTTTTATATATTAAGAATACTTCTTTGTTGACTAAGTAATTCTGTGTAAATTCTGAAAATTTGAGTCTGTCAGTAGAGTCAAAGCCCCTTTTGGGCACTCACTGCAAACCTGAGTTGTTGTCGTTGCTACGAGTTCAAAATACCTTAGTTGTTGCAATCTAACTACCATGATGCTAATGAACACTATCTTATTATGTGTTTTGCTCTCTAATATATGTTCAATCTGGTTAAGATTACTTAAATAATAGATGTTGACTTAGGTTGCTTTGTTTTTATTATATCTCTTAAACTGATGATATGTTGTCTAATTGATGCTCTACAGTAAAACTATGGTGGCTCGCTAATCTTATCTGTGATATATGTCTGTTGGTTATAGTTGTTCAATTAGGATTATCATTTGCAAGGATGATTCCCTCTTTGTAAATGTGTTTTAGTTGTGTACTATGAAGTAGTGATGCACTAATTATATCCTCATAAGTTACAACAATGCTCCAAGGATTTTTCTCCCAAACTTACCGTTAGAATCTTATTTAATATACTTAAGATCTATTCAGGAAAGATTCAGTTATCTCAACCATAACTCAATGTATAAATTACTATCTTTCAAGCTAACTCCTAAAAATAATCTCTCTAGAGTTATGGAAGTCATTTTCATGAACCCTTAACAAAATGTTTTTAACTATCCAGAATGTTATGAAGTGATAAAAAATAAGAATCTCATGAACCCAAAGTAACTTAATTCCCTACATGAGCCTAAAAGGGCTAAGTTGTATACATGAGCCTAAAAAGGCTAAACCTTTAGTATGAGCCTAATATGGCTAACACTTTGAACATAAACAAATAAGATAACATCATGAGCATAAGGGAGTTAGTTAACTAACCGTGAAGGCGTAGGTTTAAACGACAAATGGTTGAAAATATGTTTGCCGATATAGGATAGAGACTATTCTGAAAATTGGATGACTCTATTTTCATGTGTCACAAAAAGGGGATAGCAATGGATACTCTCTAGGAAATTATGTAATGTCATCTCCTATGCTCGATGAGGTATAGGATGGCTTTGCTGATCGGGCCAAGATCAAACTCCATGAGCTCACATGGTGGTTTATGATGGTTCACTTCTTTCTCCCACAAAAAATCAAAGGAAATAAATCTACCATAATTGTCAATTATAAATTTAGTTTATATTATTGTTTCTTTCCAGTTTTCTTCACTTATTTATGAATTTTATTGTCATTTCTAATATTTTGTCATAAAACCCTTTTTCAATGGTTTTACATTCCACGTATTGACCGTCTTTGGCACTACATCGTTTCTTAATATAGGTTCTGCCTGTAAAGTCTGCGGTCAAACATCTCATTAGGATTCCTAACTTTTTCGACCAGTGAGACTCTTTCCTACTAGGAGGGTGGACGAGATATGATGACTTCTTTATATTTTCTGTCCTTTCAGTATTGGTACTTATTAGAGGATTCACATTCTGGTCTAGTTGTCAAGAAAACATTGTAATTTCCCTGCCTTTATTTACCATCAATATTAGTAATGTTAAAAATTATGAGGTGCTAATAAAATTTGATAAAGTTTTATCCCTTTAGTAAGTCTTAAATAAACTTAAAATTATTTTCGCTTTATTCACTTGCATTAGAAGTATGCTTGAGTGATATACTAAAACGTTCGCCGTACTAGCAATATTATCGGGTGAGTTCCACGTCCAGGACCTTGGCTCGGGTCGTGACAGAGGCGATCAAATTCTCGCCTGAATCTGTGGGGTGTTACATTTTTAAAATGATCAAACAAAAAATGGCATAAAAGTGAGTACCATTGTGAGAATAAATGGGAGATGGTATATAAAAGTTCAATTGGACGAGAGCTAGTTAAAGTGGATGTAGAAAATGGTAAATGGTGTCTTTTATTGCAAAGACAAGTACCACGACCCAAACCATGTCCCTTACCGTGATTTTCATCCCAAACAAATGAAGGCCCGATATGACCCCTTAGCATTATGTCAAAAACATATTAGTAACTGAAGATGTTGAAACAAGCCTTGTAAGAAGAAATTCAACATTTTTAATAAAGTAATATCCATGTCTTAAGAACAAAATCCAAAAAAAAAGACCAAACACCATCCCCGAAGTCTCTACCTTTATGAATAACTCCTACATCAGGACATGGCTTTGATTATACCATAAAAGCAAGAAATACCAGTATAGAACCATATGTGAAAATTACGAATTATAGGGCTCACCACTTATCATCAGCTGTCTAGGAGAGAATATGAAAGCTATAGTGTAGCACAAAATCATGGAAAAATGCCTCCGAACCTATATCATGAAATGATGTAGTGTCTAGGGATAATCAGTACGGCGAGTAATGACACGCGACCCAGGAAGACAGAACTAAAAAAATTTTATAAACAGTTTATAAAATCCATGTCATTAGCTCAAAACCAATATAATCTGTCGTAGATGACCAAGAATGTAAATGCAACACAATCATTTGAAAACATCAGTTCTTGACTAGGTAGTTACACCGACAAAGATTAACCCACGGGAAATATGGGTCTAGTCCATACACAGTTGGGGAGCCCCAGTCCATGTTAGCCGTATGGACTAAGTTAGTCATATTATAATTATATTCTACAGCATGAAGCAAGAATACAATGGTCATCATCCTTTTAAGACAAGACCTCCCTCGTCGTTGAACTCGGTTTAAAGTGTTAGTCACGAGGACTCCACCTTCTCGTTGCAATGACCAAGTCCTCTTTGTGCCCAATGAAAACATTTTCCTTTCTTATATTAAAGGAGTCTTTCTTTAAGGCATTCATATATTGGTATTGTCATACCAGGACTTGTAAGTCATTCGTATAAATACAAATAAGTGTTATAATAAAAAATCATCGACTCCTTAACCTCATCATTCAACAACATGAACATATTCTTAATTAGGTTTGCATGAATATCTCAAAACAAGCAAAGTTCCACACTTTTGATGATTTAAAAGGATGAGGTGTCCTTTTGGTTCATCATCTTAATTCCAAACCTTTTAAAAATACTTGAAAGTTATAGTTTCATTCATTCATAACATTTAGAATTTTGAAACTCACATAATGAAATACATCCTTTCACTCTTTTCTTTGAATCTCAAAACCCTCCATAAGTGCTTAGAAACAATTTGCAAGAAAGCGGGAAAATCAATGTTGAGTATTTGTACTGTAAATTCTAGAATTCCAACTTTTAAAAACCAACAAAATAAACATTAAAATATTAAAAATAACTCTTTAGGATAGTAAATAAAGTAGTTCGTGTTCAACACGCTTTTTTGACATTAGAAATTTGGGAAAAGCTTGCATCCTTAACCTTTAAACTAGAACTCTATCTTGAAATTGATATGAAGACTTACTTGACTTGGATTCATTTTCCATACCCTTGATGAAGAAATTGGTCAGAAAACATTGAGAAGAATCTATAATCTTTGACCCTTCTTGAAACTTTAGATTCGGAGCTTGGATTCTTGGATGAGAAAATGAACGCCACATCCCAAAAACCCCATGGGTGTGACTGGCTCCCGCAAAAACCACTTGCTAGGAGAACCATTTTTTGTACGTTTACATTGTCCACAAACAGTGAGTTGAAAAAATATACAAATCCACATGCATGAAATAATCATTAACGCAAGATAATTATCAAACAAGAAATCGCATAGCAATTTATGAAAACGACAATAGTTTAGATGACAAATCTCTAACCCAAGTCACACACTAAGTTCACGGAGCATCTAAACAGAGTTACACGAGTTTAAAATATCTAAAGAAGAATGAAAATCTCCACGATCAATGGGAAGTCTCAGCTCAACAATGGAATTCACACATAATGACCATCAGCCACAATTCTCTCTCTTTACAACTATATCTGCAAGTATGCAAGTAAGAAGTGAGCTATATGAATATAACCCAGTAAGATCCTCGACCCTCTATATTAATACTCCTGAAACTAGTATTAGAAAATACAAGGAACAACAAAATACACAAATAATATGTACATAATATCTTTCATAAGGTGATGTTAATAAGATTAAAAAGGAAGTTCAAAAATACCACTCGATATCTCAATTCAATCCACTCTCATGAATTGTCCTAAATGGCAATGAAGATGATCGGCCTAGAACCCGACAAGTCCATGGCAGCACATATAATGCCCCAAAAGTTTACTACGTAAGCATGTATAAGCACCTAACATATTACGACAGCTATGTATGCCCCTGTAGACTATAATGGCAGGGAAAAAAATATATTCAATTCCCCAACCTCACCTGCTTTGTCAAACCCATTAATAATTATTTATCAATAGCCAGTTGAAACAATAACTATGCAGAAGAATTTTGCCTAGTACACTTTATACACTCTCGTTACTGATTTTTCTTTATTTTATTTTTGAATTCCTATTCAACATTAACAAATATTAATCTCTTCACTTTAGCAGCAGATAACTATTCATTGCTTCTTCAATATTGAATGATCAGCTGATTAGTAGAAAGAATTATCACCTCTTATTACACAGATTCGACATAATACGTAGATATACCACCATAAAGAATTCGTGAGACCATTACATGAAGGCTAAAATCACTTCAAACATCATCAACAATATTCTGTAATCCACCTAAAATAACCCAACATGTAACTTTTCGTTTCTCACAATAGTTAAGGGGTTAATTGCCCTAATATACTACTACTCATCTGTTTCTTTCTTGTAGTCATGAAACTAATATAAGTGAGTGGGTGGGGCCACTGTTATTAAATCTTTTTAATTAATAATAATAATAGGCCAAATTACTCATTTATCCCTCATTAAAAAGTCTAAGTTATTACATTCTCCCCTACTTAAAATGATGTTCGTCGTCGAACGCGTATCGAATTATCCTAAAGTGTCAAATAAGTGACGATATCTAACTCGCATATCCTTTTCAGACTCCCAAGTAGACTCATCGGTTGGATGATGATGCCATAATACCTTGACTGAAGCTATTTTTTTATCTTAACTGTCACACTTGCCTATCAAAAATAACTATTGGGTTTTCCTCATAAGTCAGATTCTCATTAAGCTCTACATCCTCTGGTTAGATCTTATGATGGTCATCACAAACATATCTTCTAAGCATCGACTCGTGAAACACAGGATGAACTGCAGAAAATCTAGGAGGCAGAGAAATTCTATACTCCACCAATCCAATTCGGTCCAAAATTTCATAAGGACCAATGTATCTAGGACTTAGCTTACCCTTTCGGCCAAATATCATAACTCCTTTCATGGGATAAACTTTCAAAAAAAATTATCCCTTTTTCCAAAATCCAAATCACGGACCCTCTTATCTGCGTAGGACTTCTGCCTGCTTTGTGAAATCTTATGTTCGTCCCATATCATTGCATCCTTCTCCAATTCTTGCTGAACTAAATCTAGACCTATTAATTGTGCTTTGCTGGGCTCAAACCAGCCAACTGGTGAATGGCATTTGTGACTATATAAAGCCTCATACGGTGCCATTTAAATGCTTGACTTGTAGCTATTATTATAAGAAAACTCTGCTAAAGGCAATTGGTCATCCCAATAGCCACTAAAATCAACTACGCAAGATCTTAGCACATCCTCCTAGATCTAAATAACTCATTCAGACTGCCCATCGGTCTGCATATGAAAAGTTGTACACAACTCAGCTTGCGAACCTAATGATTTCTTAAAAGATCTCTAGAACTCAGCAGTGAACTATGCACCTCGATTATATATGATTGAGATAGGTACACCATGAAGCCAAAGACTCACCCAAAGGTAAATTTCTGCTAACTACTTTGCGCTATTAGTAACCCAAACGAGTATGAAATCGGCAGATTTCGTAAGCCTATACACTATCACCCACACTAAGTCGTGCTTCCTGAAATTATTTGGCAACCCCACAACAAAATCCATCGTAATCCTTTCCTACTTCCACTCTGAAATAATGAATTTTTTCATCGTTCCACCAGGTTTTTCATGTTCATAGTTGACCTACTGGCAATTTAAACAACTAGTCATATGTTTAAAAATATTAACCTTCTTACCTTTCAACCAGTACAATCCACGCAAGTCTTGATACATTTTTTGTAGCACTTGGATGGATAGAGAATCTCGAGCTATGAGCCTTATCAATAAGGAGATGCTTCACATCACCCATAATGGGAACACACAATCTTCCATGATGATGTAACACACCTTCACCATCAATAGAAAAAGAGTTAACACCATCATACAGACAAGTCTTAACTTTCCCAATTACGAACAATTGAACCTCCATAACTGTAAGTAATATGCCAGGCATCATGTGATCAATTCAAACTTCATAATTGGCTAAAGAATGAATATCCATAAACATAGGTTGCCTTTCGGTATCTAATTGGGCGAAGCTTCCTACTCAAAGTGCCTGCTACCATATTTGCTTTCCCAGGATGACATAAAATAGTTAGATCATAATCTTTAAGTAACACTAACCATCGTCATTGTCTCATATTTAGATCTCTTTGCTTGAATAAGTATTGCAGACTCTTATGATTAGTATAGATTTCACATGGCTTACCTTAAAGATAAAGACGCTAGATTTTGAGTGCAAATACAACTGCGGTCAACTCCAAGTCGTGAGTTGGATAATTATTCTCATGGACCTTTAGCTGCTGAGAAGCATGTGCCACAACTTTACCAATATGCATTAAAATGTAACCCATTCCAATGTGAAACGTATCACCAAAAATAGTGAAACAACCCTCTACGGTAGATAAGGTCATAATTATAGCTGAAATCAATGTCGTCTTTAATTTCTGAAAAACTTTCTTCACATTCATCTGACCATTGCAAAACAATAGTATTTTGTGTCAAGCGGATCAATGGAGTGTCTATCTTCAAAAATCACTCTACAAACCCTGTGTAATAATTAGCAAGCCCAAGAAGCTACATATCTCTTTAACAGTACTAGGTCGAGGCCAATCTCGAACTACTTCAATCTTCTTTGGATCAACATGAATTCCATCTCTTGACACCACATGCCCCAAAAAGGAAACCCCGCCCAACTAGAGATCACACTTTGAGAACTTGGCATAAAGCTTGTGTTCTCTAAGTTTCTGCAACACAACTCTTAAGTGTTGTCCATGTTCTGCCTTACTTCGCGAGTATACCAAAAGTTCATCAATGAACACAATCACAAAATGGTCCAAGTATGGATTGAATAATCTGTTCATAAGGTCCATAAATATTGAAGTTGCATTAGTCAGTCCAAAAGACATCACTAAAAATTCGAAATTTTCATACGTGGTCCGAAAAGCTGTCGTAGTGATATCTTCGGCATTGATTCTCAGTTGATGGTAACCTGATCTCAAGTCAATTTTAGAAAAGTGAGTATCACCCTACAACTGATCAAACAGATTATCAATACGCGGCTAAGGATATTTAATCTTAATTGTTGCCTTATTCAACTTCCTGTAATCAATGCAAAATCTCATCGTGCTATCTTTTTTTTCACAAATAACACAGGTGTACCCCAAGGTGACACAGAAGGCTTTATGAATCCCTTATCAAGTAACTCCCAGAGTTGAACCTTCAATTTTCTCAACTTAGCAGGATCCATATAGTACGACAGAATAGAGATTGGTTGAGTCCCTGGCACTTAGTCAATGTTGAACTCAATTTCTCTTATCGGAGGTAGCCCAAGCAAATTATATAGAAATACATCAATAAACTCTCAAAAAATAAGAACACTATCAATAGAGACATCTTATGCTCTAGTGTCATGAATAGTAGAAATGAAATCCAAGCACCCATGATTAATCATCCGGAGTGCTTTAACATAAGATGTTATCTTTCCATGAGTCACAGGAGTCATACCTTTCCATAAAAAAGGTATTTCTCCAGGAATATAAAAACATATAATCTTACCATAGCAATCAACCAAAATTTAACATGAAGCCAACCAATCCATACCAATAATCATTCAAAGTCAGTCATTTCCAACACAAATAGATCAACTATGGTGTCCTTACCCTTAACAGATATCGTACAATCTCCCCCACCGGGGTCATAACAATATATGGCACAAAAAGAGTCTCAATCCTTCTTTATAATAATAAAGAAAAATATGGAGACACATAAGAGTATGTAGAACAAGAATCAATAAGAAAATATGCCTCCTGAGAATTTACAATAATAATACCTATAACTACTGTATTAGATGCCTCTATGTCCTATCTAGGCATAACAAAGAATCTCAGTGGTCCACCTGATGTCTGAGAACCCTGAGCACCTTATCGACTCTGTCCACGAGTACCCTATGGAGCGATCCTAGCTGGCTGAGTATGAGCATGAGTACCTACAACATCTCTCTATGTCTGAGGAGTAGCTTTACTAGACCTAGAATCTCCCTTAGGATAAAACTTAGCAATGTACCCTTTTTCACCACAAGTATAACAAGGACCGCCAACTCCAAAAAAAATGTCTAGTATAATTTCTGCCACAATTAGAACATTTCAAACATTGCCCGAACAAAAAGAAACAGCTACCCTTCCTCTGTATTTGTTATTGCTGACCATGTCTAGCTGGATAACTATTTTTTAAAGATTAGCCAACTGAACCTGACTACGTAGGCCTACACTTTCCACGATCAAAACCACTCTTGCTCCCAAATTAAGCACCACTAAACCGACCTGAGTTTTGTGCCTTCTGGTATTCTCAATTCATCCTCTCCATCTTTTAATAGAATTCAGAATGGAGAGCAGTGTCAACCACCTCAGAATAGGATCCATTATGCACATTCCGTATCACTGGACCATGATAACAAGCCTTAAGTGTAACCATAAATTTTATTACTTTCTCCCTCTAATCTGCAATTAAAGATGAAACATACTTGGATAACTCAGTAAACTTACCTTCATACTCAGTGACTATCATAGATCCCTAATATAACTCATTAAACTAGTGTTCATATTATCATGTTTTCTCAATGGAATAAATATGTCCATAAACATGGCTAAAAACTTTGACCAAGTGATCGGTAGTAGCCTTGCTTGTCTGTCTCTCAAAACAGAAGTCCACCAAGCCTCGTGAGACCCTATGAATAGAAAAGTGGTAAATTATACATCATAAGTCTCTTTTAATCCCATGGTAGTTTGTATCTTCTCTCAGTGATCTAAAAACTTTTGAGGCTCAATAAAAGATGGTGTAGCATTAAACTATAGTGGCTTGAGATCTATGAAATTCTTAAGATCCATATGTTTCCCTATAACTGCAATCGAATGATTAACTGGATGAGGTGCCTGAGAAGTTGCAACATTCAACTGAACATGTGCTTGCATCAGTGAAGTAGCCTGAGGAGCTGGTGTTCGACCTTGATTAGGCATCAATGCCTCAAGTACATTCAATATTCTTACCATTATGTTTCCAGGCAATGTAATAGTAGGTGCAGCAACTGGAACTGTAGCTAGAGTATTCTTAACAACCTGGTCGTATATTCGCCCATGAGCCACAATTTGAGGCTGACCCCCACTCCTAACTCCTTGTTAAGGACTGGTCTGTGCCCTAGTTTGAGGCTATATTGGATGATACCCAACTCAACCACAACCATGGGTAGGATCTTGTCCAGCACCACATCTAGCAGGTGCATTAGATCAACTAGTGGATGAAGAATGACGTCTCTTAACCATCTGTGAAACAATATTTAAAGGCTAGACTGAATTGAACATACATATGAATAATGAATAAAAAAGGAAACACTTCCTAGATGTTTTGTAGCGTCAAGTTCATATGTATGGTCTCCTACATACCCCTAAAAAATAATCTACTAAACACTACTCCATGACCCAGGACCAAAAGAATACACTTTGATACCAACTTTGTCACATCCCAAAAACTCCAAGGGATTGATTGGCTTCAGCTAACTCCACATGCCAAGAGAACTAATTTTCTGTACATTCACATTGTCTACAAACACTTAGATGAAAACATATACAACTCCACATGCATGAAATAATCATTAACGCAGGGTAATTATACATGAAGATGCCCCATAGAGATTTATAAAAATGACAATAATTTAGATAACAAATTTCTAACCCAAGTCCCACACTAAGTTCACGGAGCATCTAAACAGAGTTACATATGTTCAACTTTTAGGATTGCAAACCCAACAAAAAGAAAGTAATATAAAATATCTAAGATGAATGAAAACTTCATCATTAATAGGAAGGCTCACCTCAGCAATGTAATTCATATGTAATGATCGTCACCCATAAGTCTCTCTATCTACAACCGAATCTACAAGTAAGTAAGTAAGGAGTTCGCTATATGAATATAACCTAGTAAGATCCTCGATCTGCTACTTTAATACCCCTGGAACAAGTGTTAGAAAATACAAGGTACAAGAAAATACACAAATAATATATACATAATATCTCTCATAAGGTAATGTTAATAAGATCCAAAAGGAAGTTAAAATTGCCACTCTATATCTCAACTCAATCCAAAATCACGACTTGTCATAAACGGCAGTGAAGGTGATCAGCCTAGACCCCTGATATGTCCATGGCAACATATATAATGCCCCAAAAGTCTACTACAACAGCATGTACAAGCCCCTAACATATTAAGGCAGCATAAGTAATGCCCTTGACATATTACGACAACTATGTATGCCATTAGAATCTATAACGGTAGAGAATATAATATATTCAACACCCCAACCTTACCTCATATTTCATCCCTAAATGATTCTCAATATACTTTAAAAATAAATATCCATAGCTAGTCAGAGGCCATAAATTCAACCAAGTTCATGCTTGTCCCAAAACATGGACTAGGTAGAAAAATATAATAATTATAAAGAAAATTTGAAAAACAAGCATAAGCTTAAAGTATCACTTACCTCGCTAAAGACAAGTTCCACAACCTCACTATGGTTGAACACCAACCAAATAGACTTCAATGGCTTCAATCTATGCAAAAAAATTAAATAACGATATCAATTATATTCTTCGAGTTCAAATTCAAATATCCTTATTGTTCAAGGTTAATGATAAACCTTAATATCTTTATTAAAATTTTGGCCAACAATTTTATTACCCTTAATCAATATATGCAGAAGAATTGAAACAATAATAGAATAGCAAATTGGCACTCTGCTTTGTCAAACCCATTACTCACTATTAATCAAACCCATTAATAATTATTAACCAATAGCCAACTGATACTGCAACTATGCAGAATAATTTGGCGTAGTACACGTTATACACTCTGGTTACTGCTTTTTCTTTATTTTATTTTATTTTCAAATTCAAATTCAACATTAAAAAATATTAATCTCTTCACTTCATTAGCAGATAACTATCCATAACATCTCCAATATTGAATGATCAACTGACTAGTATAAAGAAATTATAACCTATTATTACACAGTTTTGACATAATACATGGATATACCACCACAAAGAATTTGTGAGACCATTACCTGAAGGCTAAAATAACTCCAAACAACAGCAACAATATTCTGTAAGCCACAACAAATAACCCAACACATAACTTTTCTTTTCTCAGAATAGTTAAGGGGTTAATTTCCCTAATATACTACTCCTCATTCGTTTCTTTCATGTTGTCGTGAAACTTATATAAGGGAGTGGATAAGGCCCAGTCTAATTAAATCCTCTTAACTAATAATAAAAATAGGCTAAATTACTCATTTACCCTTCATTAAAAAGTCTGAGTTATTACAATAAATTACGAATTGGGGAATTATTATCATTCTTTTGAATTAATTTGAGGATTAAAAATGGAGTAAGAGAGTTGCATGGGGTGAAAGGATATGTTTTCCCTTGATTTAATAAGGAAAAATATATTTTTTTTCTTAGAAGTGGGGGTCACTTTGCAGGCTAAAACTCACGGCCCCAGCCTTGCCTCGCGCGGCCCATCAAAAATAGTATCTCACTAAAATGCCATTAACATCTTTACTCCAAACTTGGATTAACAAATGTGTGAAACCCCAAAATAGGATTAAGGAGTCCCACATTGGAAATAACACAGAAGGGATGTTGGGTATATGAGTAACTAAGTAAGCAAGTCTTACTCCCTAGTGATGCGTATTAATGTCATGCGGGTCCAGGCCTACAACGGATAATATCACTAGTGGGTAGCACTAAAGGGTCTCTTAGGCCTTCGTGGTTCGGGATGCCCATCGCGGCAGGGCTTCAACTCAAGTAATGATAAGAATGGTATCAGAGTCACTCCTATGTCAGCCCTGTCAATATAGGTTGGAGTTTAAACTTATTTTAGGAAAATCCTGGTAAGGTCGGGAAAACCTCAATCCTGAGTCTAGGCAAATCCCATTCGATGGGGAAAACCTCAGTGAGGTCACTAATCTATTAAGAGAGGGTGTATGTGACACCCAACTTACGATTAAGGAGTCCATCATCGGCAAAAACACAGAAGGGATGCTGGGTATATAAGTAACTAAGTAAGAAAGTCTTCCTTCCTTGTG
Organism: Capsicum chinense; assembly: GCA_026120095.1. Taxonomy (NCBI): domain Eukaryota; kingdom Viridiplantae; phylum Streptophyta; class Magnoliopsida; order Solanales; family Solanaceae; genus Capsicum; species Capsicum chinense. Next base: position 235,507,804 of record JAPEIP010000012.1, read on the forward strand.
ACATATTTTGAAGATGTGCATGTCAAGGCCTAGAGTGGAAAATATCATTAGTGGGCTGGACTAAGGGGTCTCTCAGAACTTCGTGGTTCTAGATGCTCATTGTTGTAACGACCCGAGACTACCCCCTAGTCGTTACATGGTGCTTATAGTCCTGAGAGACCATAAGCTAACCCATGAGCTGGTACCTTCTGTGAGCACTAAATAATATATTCATCAATATGGAAGAACAGATGAAATTCCAATATAACTACTGAATTATAAATCTAATAAAATACTATAAATTGAATAGTCTGAATATCTAACTTTAGTTTCTAAAAAACCTCTAAACTAAATACTGTGAGTTGATGGGACAGGCCCCATATAACTCTACTAACTACCAAGATAAAGATATAAAGTAATATAATATGCCCCCGAATGATGAAGACTCACTAGTGCTACTATACTACTGATAATCTGAGAATCTAGGCATAATTTGGGAACTGAGCATCAGCACCTATGATATGAGACATCATAGCGCAAAGAAAAGGTATGCGATCAGTTCTTTGAATGTTTTGGTATGCTAAATGAGGTAGGCTAGTATGCATGGTCTCATTAATAGGAATTATAATAATTAACTTGTTATGCGCATAAAGCATGGAGTACTGAATAGAGAGCATTGAATCTGTAAATACTAAAAATGCATGAAAATCTATATATGCTGTAGATGCATGACCAAGCATATAACATGGACTGAGTAAAATCTGTTAATTGAAATACTGAGATAACTGAAATCTATATGCTTTGGTCAAACAATACTAAGACTGAATAACTGAACTAGGACTACAACTGAGACTATATCTGAGACTGCTGGATGTATCATCTAACTGACATCCCCTAATTTAAGCTAATCGGGGTCCAACCTATAACCCCAACTGGAAGAGTGTTAAAATCACGCAACGGTTAATAATAATTGTTGTGTGGATCCACTAAACTGCTATAATTTCCAAAGGACTAAGGGTGTCAAGTCTGAACTGATGGGTGACCCCTGCGAGATAGTCAAGTCTAATCTAATGGGTGACTACTCATATCCTACGCTGGCTACGTAGTTCTAGAGTATAGGGACTGCTACTAGTGACTCTGCCTATCTAACAGAGAAGCCGACATCCCTACACTCTCTCGGTGCTAAATCCTACTCCCAACTAAAAGATGCTGAGATAATAGACTGTTCTGAGTTGAAATGATATTTGACTATTTTGATAATGCTCATAATATAATCTAAAGACTATTCTGTAATGTATTAAGATTAAACTAAATAAAAATCTATGGTTTTTGGGTATTCAGTACCCTCAGGACTCAAAACAACAATACTATAAAGACACTAAAGCTTGAAGGCCAAAACATGAAGGCTCCTATTAAATAAATCACTCTTGTAGGCATTTTATAAAACACTTGTACTTCATAGTTTACTAAATTCATAGGAATAGTATAAAACTTGAAATAATAGCATCACTTCAATATTTATAACACTAAATCATGATATAATTTGAACAATGAAAATATTAAAACATAGGGGATTCAATAACAACGAGAATTCCATTAAAGTATGGTATAAAAATCAATATTCAAGGAAGTTCATGGAGATTCATAGTTTTAAATCACAATTTAATATCATAAATCATGAAAAGATGATAGATTTGTAATTATAATAGATACTTCGACTATATGAACGAAAGGAATCCATGGATGAACATCTAACATACCTGGGATGATGAATTTGGAAGGATTGATGAAGAGTACTTAAGATTTGACCTTGATTCTTGAGAGGTTGGGTTTGTTATTCTTGAAAGAGGGGATTTTTAATTTGAGAGAAAGTGAATAATGATGAGTATTTAGGTCAATTAGGGGTTAAATTCCATGTTTAGGGTGAGTTTAGGAGTTAGGAAAAAGACCCAAATACCCTTAAATGAATTTAAAAACAAAATCTTGAAATTAAAATCCTAATTTTTAGCCTTAGCGCGATGCGCCACTATCGTGCCAAGCCACTGGAAAAGTGACAACCGAAACCAAGACAAACGCCGCGATGCACCACCACCGCGGTAAGCCTGTGAACGCCAATTTGGCTATCTCCGCGATGCTCCAGGATCGTGGAGGCCCACTGGAAATTGACAAATGTCAAATTGACCTATGGCGCGATACGCCAGGATCATGAACCCTCTCTTTCATTTGCCAAATGGGAGATTGGCCTACTCCGCGATGCGTTAAAGGTTAAAATGATGGGGTTTTGCGACTGAAACTTAGAATCGGCATAACTTCTTACCCGGTTAACGAATTTGGCAAATTTTATATTTTTGGAAAGCTAATTGAATTTCCTACGCAATGGTAGGCTCTAAAATAAAAAAATAATGAGCGTTTGAAATAATTCATGTATGAATACTCATATATTGGGACTTATATTATGCTAGAGAAATATGGGGTGTTACAATATCTCCCTCTAGGGATTATTCATCCCCTAATGAAACTGGTTAAGCTGAGAGAACTGATGGACTAAGCTTACACACTGAATATGCATGTCTGAAGCATGTAATGCATGACTGAACTGATTCATGAATGCAGGAGTGACATAAATATTATGTCCAACTGAAATTAAGCATGATAGAGAAATATCTTAACAAGATTTGGTACCTTTATACTAAATTTGTATTCGCAAAAAAGAGATGAGGGTACTTGGTCCGCATATCTGCCTTTGCTTCCCAAGTAGCTCCCTCAATAGACTGATTACGCCAAAGAAATTTTACTAGAGGAACTTCTTTATTAGTCTATGAACTTGATGATCAAGAATTTCGACTGGAACGTCCTCAAAGGAAATACTATTCTGATTATCTATACTGTCTAAGGAAACAACTATAGATCGATCACCAATGCACTTCTTCAACAATGAGACATAGAATACTGGGTTTATTGAGCTAAATCTAAAGAGAAATCTATCTCATAAGCTACCTTTCAAAAATGACTGATAATTTTGAAGGGATCGATATATCAAGGACTGAGTTTCCCTTTCTTGCCGAATCTCTTCACTCACTTCATCGAAGAGATTCTCAAAAACACAAGATCACTGACCTCAAACTCGAGATCCTTTCTCCTCATATTTGCATACGATTTCTGTCGGATCTGGCTGCCCTAAGCCTTCCTATGATCAACTAAACCTTCTCTAACGCATCAAAAACCACGTCAAGCCCTACTACTGCAGTCTTTCCTACTTCAAATGAACCAATTGGAGATCTACATCCTCTATCATAGAGAACCTCAAATGGAGCCATACGGATACTAGAATGATAGTTGTCATTGTATGTGAATTCAGTCAAAGGAAAATGGTCATCCCAACTACCCTTGAAACCAAAAACGCATGCTCTCAGCATATCTTTAAGAGTTAGAATGGTCCATTCTGCTTGCCCGTCTATCTGAGGGTGGAAGGTTGTACTGAGGTAGACTTGGGTACCAAGACCCTTTTGGAATTCTTTTCAGAAGTGAGAGGTAAACTGAGTACCTCTATCTTAGATGATAGATAAGGGAACACCATACAACCTAACCAACTCTTTAAGAAAGAGATTAGTAGTCCTCGGCTGAATAAGAGGTATGTACGGGCAAGAAATGATATGATTTGGTAATCATTACTATGATAACCCAAATAAAGTCATGCTAATAACGGGTATGAGGCAAACCTGTCACAAAGTCCATGTTCACTTCTTTCTATTTCCACATAGGAATACTGAACTCCTGCATGGACCCACTAGGCTTCTGGTGCTCAATTATAACTTGTTAACATGTAGAGCACTTAGCTACAAGCTCTGACATATCTCTCTTCATCCTACTCCACCAATAGATCTCCCACAAATCGTGGTACATCTTAGTGGCTCTTGGATAAATAGAGTAATGCACAACATGCGCTTCTAAAAGAATTCATTGCTTCAAATCATCTACACCAAGCATACATAATCCACCCAAAAAAATGCAAAATACCATCTCCTCCTTAGGAGAAGACCTCTACTTTCTGATCTATGACTAATTCTTTAAACTTAACTAGACTGGAACCCCTATCTCACTTTTCCTTTACTTAGAAACTAGAGATAACTCTGACATACTCTACACCCATACACTACCTTCTGCTGAATCGAGTAAATGGACACCTAGTTGGGTAAGCTGATGGAATTCCTAAGTTAACTTCTTCTTACATTCCTAAATATGAGCTACACTACCCATAGACATTCTACTAAAAGTATCAGCCACTACATTGGCCTTACTCAGATGATACAGAACACTCATGTCATAATCTTTCAATAACTCTAACCTTCTTCCCTGATGCAAATTCAATTATTTTTTAGAAAACAGATAATGAAGGATTTTTTGATCTGTGAACACATCTACATGCACCTCATACAAGTAATGCCTCTAAATGTTTAAGGCAAACACTATAGCTGCTAGCTCAAGATCATGAGTCGGATAATTCTTCTTATGAGGCTTAAGTTGTCTGGAGGCATTGGCTATGACCTTACCGCTCTGCATGAGGACACAACCCAAACCTTCTTTGGATGCAATATAGTACACAAAAAAAACATCGAAACCGTTTGGTAGAGTAAGAATTAGGGATAAGGTGAGTCGAGTATTCAACTCCTGAAAACTCTTCTCACATGAATCTGACCACTAAAACTTAACTTTCTTCTCAGGACATAGGGGATGCAATAGATGAAAACCCTTCAACCAACCAATGGTAATAGCTAGCTAAACCCAAGAAACTCCTAATATCTGATGGAGAGATGGGTTTAGGCCAGTTTCTCCCCACTTCAGTCTTTTGAGGATCAACTCTAATGCCATCATCAAAAATAATATAACCAAGGAATGCTATTGATCTTAGCCAAAATTCACAATTACTAAATTTAACAAATAACTGATGAACTCTAAGGGTCTAAAGCACTATGTTGAGATGGTCTGAATGATCGCTTTCACTATGCAAATAGACAAATATGTCATGAATAAAGGCTTAGACAAACATGTCCAAGTACTGCTTGAACACTCGATTCATCATTTCAACAAAGGTTGCTAGGGCATTGGTAAGACCAAAAGACATGACTAGAAATTCAAAGTTACCATACCGAGTTCAAAAGGATATTTTCATAATATTACATGTTATGACTCTAAGCTGATAATAGCCTGATCTGAGGTCTATCATGGAAAAGTAACTGGAATCCTGAAGTTGGTCAAACAAGTCATCAATTCTAGGAAGTAGGTATTTATTCTTGACTATGACCTTGTTCAATTGGTGGTAGTCTATGCACATTATGAGAGAACTATCTTTCTTGTGAATGAATAGAATAGGTGTGCCCTACGAGGAGATGTTGGGCTTGATGAATCCCTTATCTAGGAGATCGTATAACTGTTCTTTCAACTCTTTGAGTTCAGCTGGATCCATTCTATAAGGCAGAATAGATATAGACTGAGTATCTTGGAGAAGGTCTATTCCAAAGTCAATATCCCTTTTGGCAGAAACTCCAGGATGATCTTTAGGAAATACATCTGAGAATTCTTTTACTACTCGACCTTACAAAAGAGTAGGAGTTTCTGAGTTAGAGTCTTTGACTAGTACAAGATGGTAGACACACCCCTTGGATATCATCTTTCAGGCTCTAGGGTATGAAATCAACTGACCCCTAAGAGTTGTAGTACTACCCCTCCATGCAAGGACTGGTTCACTTGGGAACTAAAAATAAACTATTCTATTTCTACAGTCAACTGAAGCATAGTATGAGTGGAGCCAATCTATGCCGGGATTGATGTTAAAATCCATTATCTCTAAATCCATGAAATCAACTAAGGTAAATTTCTGAGATATTGTGATCGGATAGTTCTTGTATACCTGTCTGGCTACAATGGAAATGCCCACTGGGGTAGACACTGAAAAGGGATCTACTAGAGTTTCGGGATTGACTCAGAAATTGATGGCAATATATGGAGTTACAAAACAAATTTAAGCTCCAGGGTCTAGTAAAGCATAAATATGTAAGTGAAAGACCTGCAACGTACTAGTAACTACTTCAGGAAAATTTTCCTAATCTTGGAGGGACTGAAGAGAATATAATCTATTCGGATGTTGGCCTCTAGTAGCACTGGAAGTGGCACCCTGCTTAGTTGGGTGGTCGGATAAGACTGACAACTGATGAGACTTGCCC
>JAPEIP010000012.1:235514103-235544556 GCA_026120095.1 Capsicum chinense
ACTGGAACCCCTATCTCACTTTTCCTTTACTTAGAAACTAGAGATAACTCTGACATACTCTACACCCATACACTACCTTCTGCTGAATCGAGTAAATGGACACCTAGTTGGGTAAGCTGATGGAATTCCTAAGTTAACTTCTTCTTACATTCCTAAATATGAGCTACACTACCCATAGACATTCTACTAAAAGTATCAGCCACTACATTGGCCTTACTCAGATGATACAGAACACTCATGTCATAATCTTTCAATAACTCTAACCTTCTTCCCTGATGCAAATTCAATTATTTTTTAGAAAACAGATAATGAAGGATTTTTTGATCTGTGAACACATCTACATGCACCTCATACAAGTAATGCCTCTAAATGTTTAAGGCAAACACTATAGCTGCTAGCTCAAGATCATGAGTCGGATAATTCTTCTTATGAGGCTTAAGTTGTCTGGAGGCATTGGCTATGACCTTACCGCTCTGCATGAGGACACAACCCAAACCTTCTTTGGATGCAATATAGTACACAAAAAAAACATCGAAACCGTTTGGTAGAGTAAGAATTAGGGATAAGGTGAGTCGAGTATTCAACTCCTGAAAACTCTTCTCACATGAATCTGACCACTAAAACTTAACTTTCTTCTCAGGACATAGGGGATGCAATAGATGAAAACCCTTCAACCAACCAATGGTAATAGCTAGCTAAACCCAAGAAACTCCTAATATCTGATGGAGAGATGGGTTTAGGCCAGTTTCTCCCCACTTCAGTCTTTTGAGGATCAACTCTAATGCCATCATCAAAAATAATATAACCAAGGAATGCTATTGATCTTAGCCAAAATTCACAATTACTAAATTTAACAAATAACTGATGAACTCTAAGGGTCTAAAGCACTATGTTGAGATGGTCTGAATGATCGCTTTCACTATGCAAATAGACAAATATGTCATGAATAAAGGCTTAGACAAACATGTCCAAGTACTGCTTGAACACTCGATTCATCATTTCAACAAAGGTTGCTAGGGCATTGGTAAGACCAAAAGACATGACTAGAAATTCAAAGTTACCATACCGAGTTCAAAAGGATATTTTCATAATATTACATGTTATGACTCTAAGCTGATAATAGCCTGATCTGAGGTCTATCATGGAAAAGTAACTGGAATCCTGAAGTTGGTCAAACAAGTCATCAATTCTAGGAAGTAGGTATTTATTCTTGACTATGACCTTGTTCAATTGGTGGTAGTCTATGCACATTATGAGAGAACTATCTTTCTTGTGAATGAATAGAATAGGTGTGCCCTACGAGGAGATGTTGGGCTTGATGAATCCCTTATCTAGGAGATCGTATAACTGTTCTTTCAACTCTTTGAGTTCAGCTGGATCCATTCTATAAGGCAGAATAGATATAGACTGAGTATCTTGGAGAAGGTCTATTCCAAAGTCAATATCCCTTTTGGCAGAAACTCCAGGATGATCTTTAGGAAATACATCTGAGAATTCTTTTACTACTCGACCTTACAAAAGAGTAGGAGTTTCTGAGTTAGAGTCTTTGACTAGTACAAGATGGTAGACACACCCCTTGGATATCATCTTTCAGGCTCTAGGGTATGAAATCAACTGACCCCTAAGAGTTGTAGTACTACCCCTCCATGCAAGGACTGGTTCACTTGGGAACTAAAAATAAACTATTCTATTTCTACAGTCAACTGAAGCATAGTATGAGTGGAGCCAATCTATGCCGGGATTGATGTTAAAATCCATTATCTCTAAATCCATGAAATCAACTAAGGTAAATTTCTGAGATATTGTGATCGGATAGTTCTTGTATACCTGTCTGGCTACAATGGAAATGCCCACTGGGGTAGACACTGAAAAGGGATCTACTAGAGTTTCGGGATTGACTCAGAAATTGATGGCAATATATGGAGTTACAAAACAAATTTAAGCTCCAGGGTCTAGTAAAGCATAAATATGTAAGTGAAAGACCTGCAACGTACTAGTAACTACTTCAGGAAAATTTTCCTAATCTTGGAGGGACTGAAGAGAATATAATCTATTCGGATGTTGGCCTCTAGTAGCACTGGAAGTGGCACCCTGCTTAGTTGGGTGGTCGGATAAGACTGACAACTGATGAGACTTGCCCTATCGGCGTGTATCCCTACCTTTTTAAGAAACTATGCGACACTCTAATATCAGATTACCTGGCTTGCCACACCCAAAGCACATATTACTATTTACTCTATACTCCTCCTAAGAATGTCTGCCACACTTCTGACATAAAAGATTGGTACGAGCACTACTAACACTAACCTTGGACTTAGAGCCAGGTTCCCTATCCCTATTATCATTTCTAAATTTAGGTACTAGGGCACTGGCTAAAGAATTTCCTAGGGATGAAGACCTCTGATGAAACTAAGAACGGTTACCACCTTCAGACTTTGGCTGATTGAAATTAAAACTACCCATCCTAGCTCTCTTGTTTCCTCTTTCCCTCTCTTTAATCTTTTGCTTCTCTATCTATTGAGCATGGACTATTAGTCTAGCCAAGTCTATCTCACTAATCAGTATTTTGGTCTGACACTCTTTGACCACATTATCAGACATGCCAAACATAAACTTTCTCATCTTAGACCTACTGTAAGCTACCACATAAGGAACATATCTAGCTAACTTAGTGAACTTAAGAGAATACTCACTCACACTCATGCTGCTTTGCCTCAAAGAAATGAATTCTAACACCTTAGCCTCCCCTAACTCTAATGGAAAGAATCTCTCCAAGAAAGTCGTGGAAAACTCTTCCTATTCTAAAAGCCCTGCATCAACACCTCTATCAACTTTCAACTGCTTAAACCAAGTATGACCTACATCCTGTAATTGATATGCAGGCAGCTAGACTCTCTAACTAGACATCACCCCTATAGCATCCTTTAGCTTCAGAACAATATCTACGAATTCCTATGGATCCTCTTTAGACTTGGATCCTATAAAATAAAGAGGATTTAACCGAGTGAAATCTTCAATTCTAGTTGTAGAAAGATTAGCCATTGGGTTGTCCAAAATAGTGGTTAGCCATTCATTCTATGCTGCTATGGAGTTTTCTAAAGTAGTGAACACAGCCCTGAATTCTGCGTGAGAGACACGCTAATACATAGGATCTGCCTGGATGGGCTGAAGGGCTGGCTGAGTTCCTATTCTTCTTCCATTCTTCTTGGGAGGCATGTTCTGTAAACAAAACAAGGAAATGGATTAGACTGAGAGTTTAACTTGAGCTCATGCTCAATCTTATGATATGAATACTTGATAGAAGGGAAATTTTTTCCTAAACACCTTATAGCCTCTCATCCATTAGTGTGGCGCACTACACATCCATGCATAAGACTCTACTCAATGCGGCTTCAGACTTCCTTTGACACTTTAAAACCTTAGTCTTTGATACAAGGTTTGTAATGATCCGAGACTACCCCCTAGTTGTTAGACGGTGCTTACAGTCCTAAGAGACCATAAGCTAACCTATGAGCTGGTTCCTTCTGTGAGCACTGAATAATATAATCATGAATAAAGAAGAATAACTGAAATGCCATAATGTTTTAATAATGAAATAACTACTGAATTATGAATCTAACAAAATACTTAAAACTAAATAGTCTGAATAGATAATTGTAGTGTCTGAAAACCCTATACACTGAATACTGTGAGTTGATAGGACGAGCCCTAAATGACTCTATTAACTACCTAGATAAAGACATGAAGTAATATTATATGTCATCGGATGATGATCACTCACCACTCCTACTGTACTATTGATAATCTAAGAATCTAGGTGTGATCTGGGAACTGAGAGTCAGCACCTATGATATAAGACGTCATAGCACAAGGAAAAGGTATGTGATCTGTACTTTGAATATACTAGAATGCTATATGAGGTAGGCTGATATGCATGGTCTTATGAAAAGGAATAATAATAACTAACTGGACATGCACATAAAGCATGGAGTAATGAATAAAGAGCATAGAATCTGCAAATACTAAAAATGCATGAAAATCTTTAAATACTATAGATGCATGATCAAGCATATAGCATGAACTGAGTAAAATCTATAAACTGAAATACTGAGATAACTGAAATCTGTATGCTTTGGTTAAACAACACTAATACTGACTAACTAAGCTGGGATTGTAACCGTGACTATATCTGAGACTGTAGGAGGTATCATCTAATCGACATTCCTCAATTTAAGATAATCGGGGTCCAACCTGTAACGCCAGCTGGAAGGGTGTTAATAGCATTCCACGGGTACTAACAACGGCTGTGTGGATCTACTAAACTTATATAATGTCCAAAGGACTAAGGGTGTTGAGCCTCAACTAATGAGTGACCCCTGCGAGATAGTCAAGCCTAATTTGAGGGGTGACTACTCATATCCTATACTTGCTACATAGTTTTGGAGTATAGGGACTTCTACTAATGACTCTGACTATCTGGCGGAGAAGCTGCCATCCCTACAGTCGCTTGGTGCTAAATCCTACTCCCAACTGAAAGACACTACGATACAAGACTATTCTGAGTCAAATAAATAATATCTAACTATTCTGATAATGCTCATACTATAATCTAAAGACTATTCTATAATGCACTGAGACTGGACTAAATAAAAATCTATGGTTTTCAGGTATTCAATACTCCCACGACTCAAAACAACAATACTGAAAAGACACTAAAGCTTGGAGGACAAAATATGAAGGCTCTTATTAAATAAATCACTCATGAAGGCATTTTATCAAACACTTGTACTTCATAGTTTAGTCAATTCGAGGGAATAGTATAAAACTTGAAAAAATAGCATGACTTCAATATTTGTAACACTAAATCATGATCTAATTCGAAGAATGACAATATTAAAACATGGGGGATTCGCTAACAATGATAATTCCATTAAAGTATGATATAAAATAAATATTCAAGGAAGTACATGGAGATTCATAGTTTTAAATTATAATTTAATATCATAAATCTTGAAAAGATGAAAGATTTGTAATTAAAATGGATACTTGGAATCCATCGATCAAAGGAATTTATATATGAACATCCAACATACCTGGGATGATGAATTTGGAAGGATTGATGGAGAGTTCTTCAGATTTGACCTTGATTCTTGAGAGATAGGTTTTCTTCTTATTGAAAGATGAGATTTTTAATTTGAGAGAAAGTTAATAATGATGAGTATTTAGGTTAATTAGGGGTTAAATTTTGTGTTTAGGGTTAGTTTAGGACTTAGAAAAATGACCCAATTACCCTTAAAAGAATTTAAACAAAAGAAGCTGGAAATTGAAATTTCGATTTTTGGCCTTGGCGTGATGAGCCACTATTGCTCTAAGCCACTGGAAAAGGGACAAACAGAACCTGAACAAATGCCGCGATGCACCACCATTGTGGTAATCCTTTGGATGCCAATTTGGCCATCTCCGCGACGCTACAAGATCGCGGCGGCCCACAAGAAATTGAAAAATATCAAATTGACGTACGACGTGATGAACCAAGTTCACAAACCCTCACTGGAATTTTCCAAATGGGAGATTGGCCTGCTCTGCATCGTGCTAAAGGTTAAAATAATGGGGTTTTGCGACTGAAACTTAAAATTGCTATAACTTCTTACCCAGTTATTGTATTAGGGCAAATTTTATATCGTTGGAAAGCTAATTGAATTTTCTATGTAATGGCAGGCTCTAAACTTAAAAATAATGAGTTTTTAAAAAATTTTATTTATGAATACTCATATATTGGGAGTTAGATTATGCTTGAGAAATATGGGGTGTTACAATTGCGGTTAGGGCCTCGGCTCGGGTCGTGACAATAATATTGTAACACCCTGAACTTTCGGGCTAAAAAAAAAACAAATGGACCACACTTCATGTGTAATTAAACCTGAATCTAAACATTTATTGTATCTAGGTGTAAAGGTGATATCTTAAGTGTAGGGGTGTTGGATATGAATTAAGGGTATAAGAAATATCTAAATAAATTTTAGTTGAAAGGTCCTTTAATGATTAAGTTTTCATATATGTTCATACAAGGATCAAACTTAAACAAGCATTTATACAAGAATACTTAGAGTTACATGACCCATTACCTTACAAATTAAATATTTTTTAATTTTTTTTCCAACGCCATCAATAACTAATAAATCAGAGTCTCTAGTAAAAAGTTACGTGTGTTTTGCTAAAAAAAAAGTAAGATAAGCCTACCAGATGAAAATTTTCTATTTTTTTCTTATTTTTTCACATTCTAGCAGGGTTATTTTGTCCTTTCCTTTTTCCATATATAACTCTCATTACCTATTAAAAACTCTTTCTTATAAGTTTCAAATGTTTTTTAGCCCTTAACACCTCTATCCTTTCTCTCAAACTCAAGCTGAAGAAATATAGGAGAATTGGCTCAAGAATCAAGCTTAGTTCACATCCTTCCTATCAAAAATTTCTCTAATGTTTGAAGGTATGTAAGACCAGATTTATGTATTCTTCAAATATCATGTTCACCAATTTAATTTGTTCAAGATAATCTAGAGTTGAAGAAACTCTCATACTCCTATTCCTCAGTATAAAGCATAAATATGTTTTCCCCAGAACTTTGGTTAGAAAGGAAAAGTAAGATCTTTCTTTGTTCATCATCTTTCATCCTTTTAAATGTTGATATGGTATGAACCATTTGTACCTCTATTATCATTTGTATAATAGGTTGTATGACTATTGCATCAGTTATAAGTCTGCTTCACTGGTTTCTTTGTATGTTTTTCTTCTTATTTTTGAAAAATGACCTATTGGCCTATTAAATAGCTCTTTGAAAATTGAACTTCCTATATTGATATTGCCAGATTTTTATATTGGGAGTTTGAGTTCACTTTTACTGTTAATAACTTCGTTTTCTGCTATTGGGATCTCTTGTCAATCTATTTTCCAGAATCTCAGGCAGTAGATGATTTGTAATACAATATCTTAGCCCAATCTTCCATGTCAAAATCTCCGTCAGGACATCATGTGAGTGTTTCTATTAAAGTTATGAGATAAGTACAATTTCTGAAACTCTTAAAGTTATAATTCTTGTTCCATAATCCAAAATAAGGTAACCTTCCCGCAACATTTGTAAAACTCTTTACACTGTGATTTATACATTATGAATTTTCAAATCTCAGTATTATTGTACCAACTTCCCAGGAATCCTCCATTGACCTAATAGATACTTTAAAAATTTTAAAATGAGAAATTTTAACAAGAATTCTTCCAATCATTTACATGAATTATATCATATCGAACCATGAAATTACCTATCATGACTCTCCAATATTGATAGTGTTAACTCATGAATATGAACCTATTACGATTAACTCTCACTATGAGCGTAAAGTGGCTATACATAATTATGAGCCTAAGAATGTTGAACTATGAGTATGAACATAACAAGACTAATATTTTGATCAAAATCTAATCAGATAAATTAGATAACTTCATGCGCATAAAGAAGTTAGTTAGCTGACCGTGAATGCATAGGTTGAAACGACAAATACCCGAAATTATATTTTCTGACATAGGATAGAGATTATTCTGGAAGTCAGATGACTTTTTTTTCATGTGTCCCGAAAAGGGTCTAACCATGGACACATTTTGGAAAATCATGTCATGTCGTGTCCTATGCTCGGCAAGGTATAGGAAAGGTTAGCTAATCGGGCCGAGATCAGACTCCATGCGCTCACATGGTGGTTTATGACGATTATAAATTTAAAAATTTACCTTACTTGGTCAATTATAAATTTATTTTATATTCTTGTTCCTTTCCAGTTGTCATCATTTACATTTGAATTTAATTGTCATTTCTAATCTCTTGATGTACTACCCCCCTGAAATGGTTTTTCATACCAATAAATCCCACGTAATCACTGTCTTTGGCACTACATCGTTTCATGTTGTAGGTTCAGGATCTCAAGTCCGCGGGGAGTCGCATCATTTGGATTATCATCTTCTGTTATTGGTAAGCCGCCTTTCTACCTGGGCGAATTTAGATATGAAAATATCTCTATATTCTTTTCAGTATAAAGGTATGTCGGTGCCTTTTCCCGACAGTTATACTTAGTCATTAGAGGCTTCACAGGCTAGTTTAGTTGTCAAACAGATCTTGTAATTCTTAGTCTTATTTATCATGAGTAATGTATCTTCATATGTTATGCGATATTAATGGACATTGCTGAAAAACTTTCTCTTTTAAGAAATTTTATTTTATACTATTTCTTCTCTATTCATTAAGTTAGTTGTATGTTCAGGTGATATGCAATAATGTTCTCTTGTACTAGAAATAGTATCGGGTACGTGCCACATCTAGGGCCTCGGCTCGGGATGTGATAAACTTGGTACTAGAGCACAACGTTCAAGTGTCCTAGAGTGTCTGAGACGGAACGTTCAGTTGATTTTAAAAGAAGACAAAGATATTTAATTTGGTATATAGTAGGAATCCTAACTCATAACATTCTAGGAGTAATGATTGTTGGGAGTTGACCCAACTAAGAACATCTACCAAACATTAATAGGTAGGAAAGTTCTTAACTCAACTTTGAGTTAGGAAATTTTTATGATCTCAATTCATCTCCACAGATGTTCCCACACTAAATAATTGATCATCACACTTATATTTAGATTGTAATCAATGGGTTTGGGTCTAAATACGTTGGAAGGATGGGTTCAAATTCTAGCCCAAAAACATGTGGTATTAAATAGGAATTACAGTTCTCTTAGGAGGAGGAAGAAATAGGTTTATATCTAGAAACACTAGTATTATGACCTTTAAGATGTGTGTGACCAAGAAGAAGATGCCAAAGTGTACGATATGAGAGATTTGCAGCAGTGATGAAGTAGGTAGCCGGAGGTTAAGAAGAGCCAGTCCGCTCATAAATACGCAACCTATTCGGGCTTTGATCCAGAGGTGCTCTTGTTCTCAAATCCTTCAGAACAAATAAAGTAGGGGGAAATTCAATTGAAGTTTTATTTTTCTCACAAAATAGAGGAACAGAAATAAGATTGAAATGAATAGTTGGAGCGCATAAACATCTTTTAGGATAAAAGTATAAGAGGGAGTGGGGGAGTAGTATGTCCTGTGTGGGTTATTGTAATACTGTTATCACCACAACCTATAACATCATCCCTCCCTGTGTATCCAGATTAAGCCAGCAAATTCTGAGTATATGAGGTAATGTGATATGATGTACCACTATCCATGACCCAATTTGGATTGTTGATACAGTAGTGGATGAAAAAATAGCCTGCAGCTCAATCATATTGGTGACTCTGAAAGCGACAAAAGCGAGCAATATTTTCATATTTGTCACACAGTTGACACTGTACTTGACTTTTATTATTGAAGTTTTGAGGGCTCCTATTATTACTAGAGTTACAGTAATTTTCTGTGTTAGATCACACATTTAAAGTTTAAGTCATTGTTGTAAATTGAGGTGTTATCGCTGCATAATTGAGTTTGTCGTGCTTCAAATTTAGTTGGAAATAAACTTGGAATGATTCATTTTTGTTTTAGAGGTTATAGAGGTGTAAATCGTACCATGGGAAGAAAGATTTCACTGCTGCAACATCACAGCAGTGCAAAGGAATGAAGAAGGGCAGCAAGCAATTAGCTACTGCTTATTAATTAGCCAAGTCCCTTCATGGGAAATTTTGTCCCTTCCTTTTTATATTTCCCAAGCAATTAAAACCCTTCTATTCATAAAGTTTCCAGATGTTTTTTTCCAGTAAAACATCATTTTTCTAACTGATAAAATCCTTTTTTCATCCATCAGTTTATACGTTAGAAGTGCCTCTATTTTTCTCAAGTTCACACGTTAAAAACCTCATTTTCTCCATCAGTTTTTATTGAATTTTCTCCATCAGTTTTTCGTACGATAATCACCAACAAATATACTTATTCTTCCTCTAGATCTCATACTCCTAAGAAGCTCCAGAAAATTAGCTCAAGAAATAGAGCTTTGTTCCCTCTTTGGTATCTAAATTTCTTCAACGGCTTATGGTATGTAAAACTACTCTTTCGTTGTAATTCTTTGAACTACATGTTCAATGATTCAATTTGTCACAAATAAGCTAGAGTGATGAAAGCCCCATATTCCTATCCTTCAATTAAAGGCATAAACATGTTCTCCCAGATACTTTGGATAAGAACACAAAAAACAAAAATCTTTCTTTCTCCATCATCTTCCATCCTTTTGACTGTTGAATTGACCTAAACCAATTGTAGCTCTTCAAACATTTGTAAAACTATTGTACTGGTTGTATGACTTATTTGGCAATTGTTTTGAATCATTTTCTTGTTGTTTTCGCAAAATATTGACCTGCTTGCCTGTTAAATGGCTCTTTCAAAATTGAAATCCCTATATTGACCTAGTCTGATTCTAGATTGGGAGTTTGAATTCTCTTTTTACTACTAATAACTGCTTTGTCTTCTACTGGGGTCTCATGTTAATCTGTTTTTCAGAATCTCAGGTAGTTGATGATATGTAATACAATATCTTAGCCCAATCCTCCTTGGCAAAATCTCAGCCATGCCATCATATGAATATTTATATTAAAGTTATAAGATATAATTGTATGAAACTCTTAATGTATAATTCATGTTCTATAATACATAAGAACATCACTTTCCAGCAAAATTCGTAAAACATTTTGCACCGTGAACCATACATTATGAATTTGCAAGTCCTAGTAAAATAATACCAACTTCTCAGGAATTCCCATTGACCTAATAGATACTTATTAGAATTAATATGAATATTTTTACAAGAATGCTTCCATTCATTCTCTTGAATTATATCATATCGAACCATGGAATTACCTATCATGCCTCTTCAATAGGGATGTTAACTAATGATTTATGAACCGATTATGGTTACTTCTCAATTGAGACCTTAAGTGGAATTCCATGACTATGAGGCGAGAAAGGTTAAACTATAAAAATGAGCCTAACAAAGCTAAACTCTAAATTGACTAACAAGGCTAAAAGTTTTATCAATAACTAAGAAGACAAACACATAACATTATGTGATAATATCCACATTTCCTTTGGATCTTTTGAAAGGATGCTTATGATTCTAGAGGCCCTTGACGATTCCTTGGTGCTATCAAAAGGTTCCAATTGGATGGTGATGATCTCTAGAGGGGCCAAGCGACGTTAAAGAGTCAAAGGGAAGGCAACACAAAGCTAGAAAGCCCCCGAAAGATGACATGCGCCCCACAAACTTTTGAGGTCCAGCCAACCTATTCTAGATCTGCTAAAGCAAGTTCAAAAAGACCCATATTCCTTTGAGATGTGCCCATGTGCACCCAAGATGCTTAAGCGGATGCTAAGTGGGCTACCATGTTTTTTTCTTTCCAAGTGTGTAACTTTTGGGCCCAATGTGTAATAATTAGACATAGACTATAAGTAGGAGCTCTTCTTTAATTTTAGCATAGTATTTTATGATTATGAATGTATATACTTGTGTGATTGTGAGGCAAGCTTAGATTAGCTTGTGTTGATACCTTGTTTCTAAATGTGGATTGATTGGGAATCCAATTTCTTGAGGACTACATAAGAATTTGGTGCTTTGTGTGACATTGAATAGAGGGTTAAGGGTTTAATATACCCTTAGTTTTCTATTCATTCATTATTTGCATCTATCTATTTCTTGCTTATCATCAATCCTTTTTCTTTTCATTTCCGTATTGTAGTTTAGTTTTCAGTTCCATAATATGTTCTAGTATTATTTGGTATCAGAGTCAAGCTTTATTTCGTCCTAGGAAGTCAATCTTGGGTTTTGTAATCTTGAAAAATCGAAAAAACATAAAAAGAATTTACAATTCACATTTTTGGTCTTACGTCAATTTTTACGTTTTTGATTTTTTTTGTTTTCTTGTCTTTCTTATGTTAGATTTGTGTTCTCTAACACTATAGGAGTCTCTAAATAAAATTTGAGTTAGATCGGACCTTTATGGAGTGTTCTATCCTTATTGAAGGCTTAGGCTGAAGATGTTTGAAGTGGGTTGTAAGATTTGAAATTGGTGAAGAATTTGAGAAAAATGTTGTTTAGAATGGGGTTAGAATCTTAAAAAGTTCCTAGCTTCAAAATTTCAACTCATTCAGAACTAAGAAGCAAAAGTTGGAAAATGTAACACCCTGAACGTTCGAGGTAAAGATATAACAAATATGACCGCTCTTCATATGTACTTGTACCTAAATCTAGGAATTTTATTGGATCTAGGTGTAAAGGTCATGTATTAATTGTCGTAGGGACATTGAGTACGAATTAAGGGCATAAGAAATCCCTAAATAAATTTGAATTGAAAGGTTCTTCAATGATTAAGTTTTAGTACAGGCTCATACAAGGATCAAACTTAAATGAGAATTTCTCTAATAATACATAGAGTTACATGAACCACTACCTATCGAATTAATGTTTTTTTAATCTTCCTTCCAACGTCAACAACAGCTCATAAATCAGAGTCTCGAGTAAAAAGTTACATGTGTTTTGCTAATAATAGTCAGAACAACCGACTAGACAAAAATTTTCTATTCTTTTATTATCTTTTCACATTTGGGGGGGGGGGTGTATTTTGTCCTTTACTTTTCCCATAACCCCCAATAACTTGTGAAAACTCTTTCTTATCGGTTTCACACATTTTTTCAGCCTTAATATCTCTCTCCATTCTCTCAAACTCAAGCTTAAGAAATATAAGAGAATTAGCTCAAGAATCAAGCTTAGTTCTCTTCCTTCCCATCACTAGTTTCTCTAACCTTTAAAGGTTTGTAAAACCATCTTTATGTATTTTTTAAATTTCTTGTTCACGAATTCAATTTGTTCAAGATAAACTAGAATGCAATATAATCTCATACTCCTATTCCTCAATTAAACGCATAATTATGTTTTTCCCAGGTACTTTGCGTAAGAAAAGGAAAGTCACATCTTTCTTTTTCATCATCTTCCATCCTTTTAACTATTGATATCGTTTGAACAAATTACAACTCTATAAGTGTTTGTATAACTGGTTGTATGATTGTCGCACTCGTTGTATTATTGTTCCACCAGTTGTAAAACTGCTATACTAGTTGCTTTGTATGATTTTCTTCTTGTTTTCGCAAAATATTGACTTGTTGGCCTGTTAAATAGCTCTTTGAAAATTGAACTTCGCAGATTGATATTGTCAGATTCTTAGATTGGAAGTTTGAGTTCACTTTTTACTGTTAATAATTGTTTTATCTCCTATTGGGATCTCATATCAATCTGTTTTCCAGAATCTAAGGCAGTAGATGATTGTAATGCAATATCTTAGCCCAATCTTCTATGTCAAAAACTCAGCCATGCGATCATGTGAATGTTTCTATTAAAGTTATAAGATATAATTTATGAAACTCTTAAAAGTATAATTCTTGTTCCATAATCCATAAGAAGGTAACTTTCACGCAACATTCGTAAAACTCTTTGCACTGTGATGTATAAATTATGAATTTGCAAGTATTAGCATAATAATACCAACTTCCCAGGAATCTCCCTTCAACCAAATAGATACTTAATAATTTGTACATAAATATTTTTACAAGAATGCTTCCAATCATGTACAAGAACTATATCATATGGAAGAATGAAATTACCAATCATGACTCGACAGTGTTAACTCATGAAAACCTATAACGGTTAACTCTCAATATGAGCATAAAGTGGCTATACATAATTATGATCCTAGAAAGGCTAAACCATGAGCATGATCCTAAAAATGCTAAACTATGAACATAAACGTAAAAAGACTAACATTTTGATCAAGAACTAATTAGATAAATAAGATAACGTCATGAGCATAAGAGAGTTAGTTAGCTGACCGTGAAGGTATAGATTAAAACGACAAATGCCCGAAACTATACTTTCCAAAAAAGGATAGAGATTATTCGATAGGTCGGATGACTCTTTTTATCATGTGTCCCAGAAAGGGACTAATCATGGATACTTGCTAGAAAATTATGTCATTTCATGTCCTATGGATGGCAAGGTATAGGATGGCTTAGCTGATCAAGCCTAGAATCTACTAGAATAGACTGGCCAACGCAGATCTATGCTACCCAATGCATATCAAGGCCCCATTGCAAAATTCAAGCCTCCAAACACAATTCAACACTTCAGTTACTCCATGCTCAAGGTTTGATTCCTTAGTTTCATTTCTTGATTCCTAAATCCATCTCTTTATTTTTAAACTACTCAATAACTAGTAATTTATCTACATAGTTGATTGATTAGTTCTTGAGTCCTATTTGTTTCGTCATCCCATTTCATTCAAGCTTTTCTCTTTATTGATTTGTTGTTAGTTCTTGATTTAAGTTCGTACTTGATTTGATTTATTTGAGTCTTTCAAACAAGAGTTCATTCTGACCTCAAGCAACAATTGTTATCAAGAATTCTCACTGAAGTATAAATGATCTATCAATGCTTGCGACGCCAATTGAGAGGAAAAATTGTTAGCATGATGTAATTATTGTATATATTAATGTAACCATATATTATTTGTATATTAGAGTTCATTCAGACCTCAAGCAACAATTGTTATCAAGAATTCTCGCTGAAGTATAAATGATCTATCAATGCTTGCGACGCCAATTGAGAGGAAAAATTGTTAGCATGATGTAATTATTGTATATATTAATGTAACCATATATTATTTGTATATTAGTGTAATTACATAGATTTGATCTGGTAGTTAAAAAGAATAATAGTGGCTTTAGCAGAGCAGATTTGGTGGGATAGAATAGCGAATTTAGATGGATAGAAAAACTAATCTTTAGGGATAAGAAGACAAATCTTTAGGGATGTAATCATTGAATATTTTCTATTTAATGGCAAGACTCTTAAGATTGATAGGTATTCATCTGAAAATTAACATAGTATGAGAGCTTTCTCTTGGCTGTCTTATTTTATAAAGTTCATTTGTGGTTCCTTTCAAAATTTATTTTGAAAATTTTGGTTTTTTTTTCACTGTTCCTCAGAAATTAACACCTAGGACTTTGATCTTTATCATTTTGGTTGCTCTTTTTGAGTTAGTGTTTATAGTTTTCATAAATATGAGTTCATATCAGTTTGAATTATTCAGTTTTCGTTTTACTAGAAAGAATTTTTCTTTATGGGAGTTTTAGTTTTAGTTATTTGTCATCGAAAAAGAATTATGGGGCTATATAGATAGAGTTGAACCTACTCTTACTAATCCTACAAAGTTAGGACAATGGAAGATTAAAGATGCTTGGGTGATGACATGCCTTTTAGGGTCAATTGACCCTTTTATTTTATTAGTCTCAGGCCGTACAAGATAACTAAGGCCATGTGAAATTATTTACAAAAGGTTTACAAGCAAGATAATAGTGCCTGAGCATGAAATTGTTAATTAATCTAAAGGAGGTCTTTCTTTTTAGGATTATTATTCTGTTTTTTCGAACTGATGGGCTAAATTTATAGATATTGTTTATGCCAAAATACCTGCCGAATCTCTCTCTATAATTCAGTCAGTTCATGAGAAAAGCAAGTGAGATCAATTTTTGATGAAGTTATGTTGTGAGTTTTACAATGTACACTCTAACTTATAATCGTGACCCGTCTCCCTCCCTGGATGTTTTTCTGAGGGAATCACTTCATGAATAGTAGCATTTTGTTACACAAAATGCTTTCAAAAGAGAAAATGATGTTGTTGCTGCATTTGATGCTCAAGGTAAAGGTATGAGTAGGGATATGACTAGAACTCAATGCTATAATTGAAAGGAATATGGTTGTATTGCTACAAATTATGGCAAGAAGTACCATAATTATTGTAAAAAACAAGTACACATTATCAAAGAGTGTCCCACACGCCCTTAGAATCATAAGGTAAATGATTTTCATACAATAATAAATGGTTCCACTCCTGAGAACTCATCTTCAGGACCAGCAGGACAAGTTCTTACTTCTGAAATGGTATAACAAATGATCGTATCAGCCTTTCAACATTGGGATTACAAGGTATTGATGTTTAATATAATATTTGGATTGTTGATTCTGGTGCATCCAATCATATTACCAACACAACAAGTATGCTAAAAAATGTTCATAAGTATCAAGCTTCATCACAAATACAAGTTGCTAATTGTAATGCCCCATAATCTCATCCTTAGACGTCACATGGTGCTTAAGGGTACTAGTAGCCCTAAGCTAACCCTTTGATCCTACTACTACGTCTAACACTTACTTTAAGATGGATAATCAAGAAATAATGATGTATCAAGTAAAATATGAACAGAAATAACTGCAAAACATATTCTGAATATCAAATATTGAAAAGTCTGAAACACAACTGATAGTCTAGTCTGACAAAGCCTCTACTACTCATACTGGAAAGCCATTGGGACAGACTCCTAACTGACTCAAACTAGTCTGAAAGTAATACTAAAAACACTAATAAAGTAGGAAAACTACATATATAGGTCCTCAAACCATGAGGACTCACCAAAGGTAAAGATGTATATAAGATGCCCGGAGATCACTATCACTACTAGGATTGACCACCTGAACCTACATTATAAGATAATATAGCACACAGACGTATATATGGATTAGTACTTTGAGGATGTACTGAGTATATGGGGGTGTATGGAATAATCAAAACAATAATATCATCAAAGTTTATAGAAATCATGCATGCTGATATAACTGACTCGCATAGCTTGAGTAACACTAAAATTAAATCTCTTACATTATGAATAATGGAATGCATAGTATAAATCTCGTGTGTCAATATACTTGTTTCGGAAATCTATAGTTTTATTCCCTCCTCAAAACATAGAGACTAAGTTAACCAATGCTTACCTATGTATCTAGAAGCTAAGACTGTAACTTTAAAACTTAAATCTAAATTAAAAAAACAATATTTGGATAAGTATGTGAGCCTTTACATTTATGTAACAATAACTCATCTAAAAAGATTGATGATATGATTGTTTTATTTATTGCATACACCCCTATATACTCAGTATATCCTCAAAGTACTGAGCCACATATATGTCTGTGTGCTACATTGTCTCATAATGTAGGTTCAGGTGCTCAATCCAAGCAAGGATAGTGATCTCCGAGTATCTCATCTACATCTTTACCTTTGGTCCTTCCCCATTGTTCGATAACCTATATCTGTAGATTTCCCACTTTAATAGAGATTTGAGTATTACTTTTAAACTAGTTCGAATCAGTTGGGGGTCTATCCCAATGGCTTTGCAGTTTGAGAAGTAGAGGCTTTATTATACTAAACTATCCGTTGTGTTTCAAACTTTTCAGTATTTGATATTTAGAATATCTTTTCTAGTTATTTCAGTTCAGATTTGACATGATACAACTTTATTTCTTGATTATCCATCTAAAAGTTAGTGTTGGATGTAGTAGTAGTCTCAAAGGGTTAGCTTAGGGCTACTAGTATCCATAAGGACCATATGATATCTCGGGATGAGATTTTGGGGTGTTACAAACTTGGTATCATACACTGGGCGTTAGGTTTCTTGTTTCCACTGAGGATGATATTTTGGTTCAGAGTAGTTTTGAATTCTCTTTAGTTTCAGAAGTGAAGGAGAAGAAAGACAGGGATCCATGTTTGGTCAGACTAAAGGAGTCAGTTAACAACCAAAAGGTAGAGGTTTTCCCTAGGGAGAGATGGTGTGTTGAGATTATAGGGTAGAATATGTGTTCCTTGTGTAGATGATCTAAGGTAGAGAATTATGGTTGAAGCACATGGAGCATGGTATTTCATTCATCCTAGCGCCACTAAGATGTATCGCGACTTGCGGGAAATCTATTGGTGGAGTGGTATGAAAAAGGATATAGTAGAGTTTGTGGCAAAATGTGCAGTATCCGAACAGGTTAAGGTAGAGAACCAGAGTCCTGCTTGTGTAATATAATAGTTTAGTACACCCACATAGAAGTGGTAAGAGGTGAGTATTGATTTTGTGACTGGTTTACCTCTTTCGCGCCATCATCATGATTCTATATAGGTATTGGTAGACAGGCTAACTAAGATAGTTTATTTTTTGCCCGTGCATACATATTATACAATTGAGGATTATGCTAGATTGGTTATTCGGCAGTTAGTCAAATTGCATGGAGCCCCCTTGTACATCATCTCAGATAGGTCTAATCAAATCATCTCCCAGTTTTGGAAAGCTTTTCAAAGGGGTCTTGGTACCCAAGTGTATCTTTATTCTGCTTTTCATCCACAGACAGATATGGCCAGGATGAGAGGACCATCCAAACCTTAGAGGATATATTAAGGGTATGTGCTCTTAATTTCAAGGTTAGTTGGGATGAGCATTTGCCATTGATTAAGTTTACCTATAACAATAGTTAACATGCTAGCACCAAGATGGAACCATTTGAGGCTTTGTATGGAAGGATGTGTAGATTACATATAGATTGGTTTGAAGTAGGTGAATCTGCTTTTGTTGGACCTAATACAGTGTTTGAGGCTATGGAGAAAGTGAAGTTGATTAGAGAAATATTGAAGACAGCTCAGAGTCATCAAAAGTCATATGTAGATATGAGAAAAAGAGACCTAGAGTTTGAATTTAATGACTTGGGGTATCTGAAAATTTCACCTATGAAAGGGATGAAAAGGTTTGGCAAGAAGGGGAAACTTAGTCCCCAGTATGTGGGCCCCTATAGAATCCTATGTTTTGCGACTAGAGTTTCCTATGAGCTTGAGTTTCCCACAGAGTTGTCAGCTGTGCATCCTATCTTTCCTGTATCCACGCTTAAGAAGCACATAGGTGATTCCGTTTTAGTGGATCCTTCAGAGAGCCCAGATATCCCGACTAGCCTTTCATTTAAAGAGATTGCAGTTGAAATTCTAGACCACCAAATTCGTAGACTGAGGAACAAAGAAGTTTCCTTGGGCAAAGTGTTATGGCAAAACCAGTCAGTGGAGGGTGCTACTTGGGAAACCGAGGCAGATTTATGATCCAAGTACCCGCACCTCTTCTCCGCAAGTTCAGATCAAGCCGAAGGTACTATTCTTCCTTAATTCATCCCCTTTTCCAATTAAAGTTTTAGCTATATAGCTATTCTTAATATGAGTTCATGAATTCTTCGAGATATTCAAGAACTTAGAATGATGTAGAGTTAGTTTACCAAATTGTTTCAGTTGTGCATACTCAGTTTTCTCTGTATCCTTAGCCTAGCTAGCGATATTTGAGGATGAATGTTCCCAAGGGGGAGCTATTGTAATACCCCAAACTTTTCCTTAAGCCTAATTTCGTCACAAGAAGGTTAAGGAATGACTTCCTAAGTGAGTAACATTTAAAACATATAGAGTTTCCCAAATTGTGACTTTTTATCATGTGGAAAATTTAATTAGCTTTCCAATGATATAAGATCAGCCCAAATCCAATAACCAGGCAAGCAATTATAGATAATTTAAGTTTTAGTCATAAAACACCATCATTTTAGTGTTTGGAGCTTCGCGGAGAGGGACTATTTAACAATTCTCAAATTCCAATGGAAATCTGCGATAGTGGTGCATCGCAGAAGACCCTAATTTCTCAATAATCAATTTCCAGTGGCCTAGCATGATTGT
Source organism: Capsicum chinense (assembly GCA_026120095.1). NCBI lineage: Eukaryota > Viridiplantae > Streptophyta > Magnoliopsida > Solanales > Solanaceae > Capsicum > Capsicum chinense. Next base: position 235,533,739 of record JAPEIP010000012.1, read on the forward strand.
GATGCGTTGCGCTAATTTCTAGGTCCCAACTAGTGGGACAATGCAATAGTTTCATGTCGCGGTGACTCTCTGATTCCCATTCGTCAATTTCCAGTAAGCCACTGTGATAGTGGTGCGTTGTGGTGGCCCATAAAGTCGAGTTTGTAGTTCAATTTTTTCAGCTACGTACAGAAGTTAAAAAGGGCACTTTGTAATTTTTCCAAGCCTTTTAAACCATACAAACAGCAGAATTAAGGTCACTACAAGAGTCATATGACATTTTTCTTAGGATTTTCCTCAGCCAAAAACCCTAATCATCCAAATCCTCTTCCAAGAATCTAAAGGGTTCACCATAGATTTTCTAAATCAAGTCAAGATTCAAGGTTCCCAAGTCAAAGACTTCAAGAACCCTAATTCAAGAGTACGAATAGAGTCCCAAAAGCTAGAGTTCATACAAAACTTTTAATTCAAGGTATGTGGGGTTTGAACAAGTACACTACTTTCATCCTTGTGCCCAAAAATTGTTTTAAATACAAAGAATTATGGTTTTACATATTTTCTTATGAAATTAAAGTATGGGTTTATACCCTATGTTATTATTTCTTGAGATTATGATGGTTTCAATGTTTTAGAAATTGAAGTACATGAGTATGTTGAGATTATAATGTATATTGCTGAAAAATTTTCAGATTTCAATATGATTAATGAATCTTTATGATATCTAGTATGAATTTGGATACGTCTTAACCTGATGTTGAATTATGTGTCATTAATCCCTTCTTGAGATTGTAATTTTAAATATTTTGGTGCTATAAGCACCCATGACTTGATTATTTTGAGATTATTGTGAAAGTTTTGACCTTGATGGTCATAGTAGCTTTGAAATCCACTTTACTAAATAAGATCACAAATTTTATTGTGTGGTTCTTTATATACCATGAGATTATTGTATTTCCATGAGATAAGCATTTTTAACTAAAGGGACTAGTATTGAGCACCGATTCGGGTAAGTTACTACGATTTGATACCTCTGAATTACGTACCACCGTAGGATTGAGATTTATGGGCCCAAGGTAGAGATAGTGATAACTGAGTTGAGGTTATACTTCCTGACAAGAGTATGATGCCTCTCCCCAACGTGAGGTTTCTTTCTTAGGAGGACAAAATGTTGTACTCCATGTACCTCACATGGTTTATGTTGGTTAAGAGAACCCCCTTGCTTGTAAAAGTAAATAATCTGCTTTTGACTATTTTTCCCTAATAGTAAGATTTTCAGAGTAGTTTTCTGAAAAATATATTTTTCCTTAAAGAAAGTATTTTTTTTCTACTAGTAAGAGTAAATAATCAGTTCCTAAAGTAAAGTATGTTCCTTTGAGATGATTTAATGTTTCGTAAATGTAAAGGCTCACAAACTTATGCAAATATTGTTTTTACTTTAGATTTCAGTTTTAAAGGTATAGTCTTAGCTTCCAGATACAGAGGTGAGGATTGGATCACTTAGTCTGTATGTTTTGTGGAGGGGATAGCACTATAGATTTCTGAAACAAGTATATTGACTCACGAGATTTATACTATACATTCCATATTCATAATTTATGAGATTTACATTTTAGAGTTACTCAAGCTATGTGAGTCAGTTAAATTAGCATGCATGATTTCTATAATGGTTGATGATATTATTGTTTTAATTATTCCATACACCCCCATATACTCAGTACTTACTAAAAGTATTGATCCACATATACGTCTTTATGGTACATTGTCTCATAATGTAGATTTAGGTGCTCAATCCCAGCAGCTATAGTGATTTCTAAGCATCTCATCTACATCTTTACCTTTGGTGAGTACTCATGGTTCGAGGACCTATATCTGCAGTTTTCCCGCTTTAATACTGTTTCTAGTATTATTTTCAGACCAGTTTGAGTCATTTGGGGGTCTGTCCCAAAGGCTTTCCAGTTTTAGTAGTAGAGGCTTTGTCAGACTAGACTATTAATTTTGTTTCAAACTTTTTAGTATTTGATATTCAGAATATGTTTTCCAGTTAATTTAGTTCAGTTTTGATGTGATACAGCGTTATTTCTTGATTATCCATCTTAAAGTAAGTGTTAGATGTAGTAGTAAGCTCAAAGGGTTAGGTTAGAGCTACTAGTAGAGAATTACAATTTTTAAGGAAAAATATATTTTTAAGAAAATTACTCTGAAAATCTTACTATTAGGGAAAAATACTCAAAAGTTGATTATTTACTTTTACTTGCAGGGAGGTTCTCTTAACTGACATAAACCATGCAAGCTACATGGAGTCCAACATTTTGTCCTCCTAAGGATGAAACCTCACGTTTGGGAGAGGCATCATACTTTTGCCAGGGAGTATAACCTCCACTCAGTGATCACTATCTCGACCTGGGGCCCGTAAATCTCAATCCTACGGTGGCACGTAGTTATGGGGTATGAAACTATAGTAACTTACCTGACTCGGTGCTGAATACTACTCCCTTTAGTTAGCTATGTTCATCTCATGGAAATCCACTTTAAAAAAATCTCATGGTACATAAAGAACCCAACTATAAAATTTGTGATCTCATTTAGTAAAGTGGATTTCAAAGCTACCATGACCACCAAAGTCAAAACTTCAAAACTTTCTCAATAATCTCAAAATACTTAAGTCATGGGTGCTTATAGAACAAAAATTCTTAAAATTACAATCTCAAGTAGGGATTAATGACCCATAATTAAACCTCAAGTTAAGACGTATCAAAATTCATGCTCGATATCATAAAGATTCATAAATCATATAGAAATATGTAAATTTTTCAGCAATATGCAATATAATCTAAACATACTCATGTTCTTCAATTTCTAAAACATTGAAACCATCATAATCTCAAGAAATAATAACATAGGGTATAAACCCGTACTTTAATTTTATAAGAAAACATGTAAAACCATAAATATTTGTAATTAAAACAACTTTTGGGTACAAGGACAAAAGGAGTGCCCTTGTTAAAACCCCACATACCTTCAATTAGAAGCTTTGGATGAACTCTAGCTTTTGAGACTCTATTCGTACTCTTGAATGAGGGTTCTTGAATCCTTTAACTTGGTAACATTGAATCTTGACTCAATTTAGAAAATCTATGGTAAACCCTTGAGATTCTTGGAAGAGGATTTGGATGCTTAGGGTTTTTGGTTGAGGGAAATCTTGAGTAAAATCTCATATGATGCTTGTAGTGACCTTAATTCTTATGTTTGTATAGTTTAAGAGGCTTGGAAAAAGTCCAAAGTGTCCTTTTTAACATCTGTAAGAAGCTAAAAAAATTGAACTCGAAACCCGACTTTATGGGCCACCGTAACGCGCCACTATCACGGTGGCTTACAGGAAATTAACAAATGGGAATCTGGTAGTCATCGTGATGCGAAGCCATCGTGTTGTCCCATTGGTTGGAACCTGGAACTTCAATGCGATGCGTCACAATCACGCTAGGCCACTGAAAATTGACTATTGGGAAATGGGGTCCTCCGCGACACGCCCGTTACTGCGGAGTTCCACTGGAATTTGACAATTGTTAAATAAACCCTCTCCGCGACGTGCCAAACACTGAAATGATGGTGTTTTACAACTAGAACTTAAATTAGTCATAACTTCTTGCCCGGTTATCGGATTTAGGTGGATCTTATAACGTTTGAAAGCTAATTAAATTTCCCACATGATAAAAAAAGTCAAAATCAGGGAAACTCTTTCTGGTTTAAACGTTACTCACTTAGGAAGTCATTTCTTAACATTCTAGAGATGAAATTAGGCTTAATAAAAAGTTTGGTGTATTACAATATCTCTCCTTGGAAATATGCGTCCTTGAGTGTTACTAGCTAGGCTAAGGATACGGAGAAAAGTGAGTATGTACAACTGAAAAAACTTGCTAAACGGACTCCTCATCATTCTAAGTTCTTGAATATCTCGGAGAATGCATGAACTTATATTAAGAATAGCTATATATCTGAAACTTTTATTGGAAAAGGGGTTGAATTAATGAAGAATTGTACCTTTGGCTTAACCTGAAATTGCAGAGAAGAGATGCAGGAACTTAGATCGCATATCTGCCTCGGCTTCCCAATTAGCACCCTTAACTGACTATTTTTGGCACAACACTTTGACTAAGGGAACCTCTTTGTTCCTCAGTCTACGAATCTAGTGGTCTAGAATTTCAACTGGAATCTCTTTAAATGAAAGGCTAGTCATGATATCTGGGCTCTTTGAAGGATCCACTACAACGGAATAACCAATGTGCTTCTTAAGCGTGGAGACATGAAATATAGGATACAAAGTTGAAAACTCTGTGGGTAACTAAAACTCTTAGGCTACTCTCCCCATATGACTTAAGATTCTATAGGGGGCCATATACTGGGGACTAAGTTTCCTCTTCTTGCCAAACCTTTTCACCCCTTCTACAGGTGAAATTTTTAGATACACCAAGTCATTAACTTCAAACTCAAGGTCTCTTCTTCTCATATCTGCCTAGGAATTTTGACGACTCTGAGTTGTCTACAACCTTTCTCTAATCAACTTCACTTTCTCCATAGCCTCAAACACTGCATCGGGTCAAACAAAAGAAGATTCACCTACTTAAAACCAACCTATAGATGATCTATACCTCCTCCCATAAAAAGCATCAAATGGTGCTATCTTGATGCTAGCGTGGTAACTATTTTTATAGGCAAATTCAATCAATGGCAAATGCTCATCCCAACTACCCTTGAAGTCAAGAGTACATGCCCTCAACATATCCTCTAAGGTTTAGATGGTCCTCTCACCCTGACTATCTGTCTATGGATGAATAGCGAAATTAAGATGCACTTGGGTACCAGGACCCCTCTGAAAAGCTTTCCAAAACTAGGCGGATAACTGAGTACCCCAATTTGAGATGATGGACAATGGGCTCTATGCAATTTGACTAACTCCTAAATATACAATCTATCATAATCCTCAATTGTATAAGATGTATGCACATGCAAGAAATGTGTTGCCTTAGTCAGCCTGTCTACCACAACCTAAATAAAATCATAATGACGATGCGAACGAGGTAAACTAGTCACAAAATCCATATTCACCTCTTCCCACTTTTAAGTGGGTATACTAAACTCTTTCATTACTCCACCAGTTCTCTAGTACTCCACCTTAACCTATTGGTATGTTACATATTTTGCCACAAACTTTGCTATATCCTTCTTCATGCCACTCCACCAATAGATTTCCAGCCAGTCGTGGTACATCTTGGTGGCACCGAGATAAATGGAATACCACACGCCATGTGCTTCATCCATAATTCTCTGCCTCAGATCATCAACACAAGGAACACATAATCTATCTGTAATACCTCACATTTTAGACAAAAATGAAAATCCATCATTCCTATGCGTAATTATTTCAAAAGCCTCAAATCCTATATAAATTTAGTGTGTTAATCAATTATTTAGTGTGGGAATCTATTTGAGCATGAATTTTGATCATAGAGGTCCCCAAACTCAAGTTCAAGTTGAAAGCTTTCCTATCATTCAAGTTTTAGTGAGCGTCAAAACTTGGGTCAACTTTAATCAACCATAACTCGTTGTGTATGACGAACTGGGTGGTTTACTATATATCAAATGAAATATCTTTGAATTAGATTTCCAATGATACAAATTTCGCCTAAATTCGATATCAGAGCAAAGAGTTATGCCTACTTTACTCTAGTATATTATCTTATCATATTTGTGATGCCCTATCACGAAGGTCGTCAGCCTTAGGCAAAAACCAGCTCCTAAGTGATGACATTCATGATAGCTGATCACATTTGTGACACCCTATCACGAAGGTCGTCAGCCTTAGGCAGAAACCAGCTCCTAAGTGACGATATTCATGATAGCTTATCACATTTATGATGCCCTATCACAAAAGCAGTCAGCCTTAGGCTGAAACCAGCTCCTAAGTGACGACATTCGTGATAGCTTACATATTTGTGATGCCCTATCATGAAGGTCGTCGGCCTAAGGCAGAAACCAGCTCCTAAGTGATGATATTAGTGATAGCTTATCACATTTGTGATGCTCTATCATGAAGGTCGTCAGCCTTAGATAGAAATAATCCCCTAGGTGATGACATTCGTGATAGCTTATCACATTTGTGACCCCCTATCACGAAGGTCATTAGCTATGATTTTTTGCAACTGGGAAATTATTTCATAAGGGTATGTTGGTCTTTTTCTTCACCTTCCATGACTTATAACCCTAAAGAGGAGTAGTTTTTCCCATTTTAATGCAGTTAAGCATCTTAAAAACCCTTTCTTACACTCTCAATCACAAGATTAGGGTTTCCATCAAACTCATCTCTCAAAAGGGAGATTCAAGCCTTTTTCCAAGATAATCAAGAATTAAGTTTCCTAATCCAAGAACTCTCCAGCAAATCATCAAGGTTTCCTTTCTAAGGTATGCATGTGTTCACTCATGGACTCCTTTCATCCATGAAATTCAAGAACCTTTTTTTTCTCTAAAATTGTATATTATGGTTTTCATGTTTTGAATGTGTTGTTGATCATGTTTATGTGTTCACTGATGCCAAGATAGAATCTTTATGTGCTATTATGAATCTATGTCATCACATGAGTTGAAAACATGTAAGTTTGATTATTTATTATGACTAATTGTATGATTTACACCTATGCCTAAGTTGTGCATGTAAGGTGTTTGATAAAATACCTAAGAGACTAGAAATCATTCATTATAGATAAATTATGACTAAGTGAAGGATTCATGATAGGCCTCTATGATTCAATGTCATCCATGTTGATAATGTGTATTGTGAACACTGTTGGATTACTCATGAACTAGTCTTATGGAATTATGCTATGCTTACTTACAAAGACCACTCATGTACAAGATGTAGAATACCCATGTACTTCATGAAATTCCCCAAGTTATGATATTATGGATTGTGGTTGTAATATGCAATGAGCATGATATTGAAAGATACGTAGGTATATACATGTCATATGAAATTTCCTTCCATGAAATAGATTGTTGAGAACCATGCTTAATATGAAATCCCTTATTTATGATATTATTGATTATAAACTCTACTCTTATGATCAAGTCAGTCATGTATGCCAGTATCCTTCCATTAAGTCCTGGGGGAACTTGTACCCGAAAAATATAGATGTGTGCCTAGAGCTACATTATGTTATCACGATACTCTCAGTCAAGCCATGATCTATAGAAATCAGTCAGTCATATAACTTATGAAAACTCAATTATCTTAGTATTTCAGTATTCTCAGTAATCTCAGTGCTCAGAAACCACAGTAATCCCAGTAAATCTCAATAACTTCAGTATAATTAGTCCTCAGAACTCATTATATTCCATCCGTCATTAGAATCCAGTAAATTCAATTTTAGCTCCGCTAAATAATATCACAATTTTAAGTTCAGTCAATCAGTATCAGTTCAGCAAAGCACTTCTGTTAAGTTATTTAGTTCAGTCTAGTTATTCTGTTTAGTGTCATTCAGATGGGAGTAGGATTCAGCATCGAGCGAACCTGAGGATGGGGGCTCACCCACTAGAATAGGACTGAGATCCCTAGAAGTAATCCCTAAGTTCCATAACTATGCTTCCAGTGTAGATATGATATGTCACCTGTTAGATAGGACTAACATACTCAGGGGTCACCCGTTAGGACATTTATATGTATAGGATTGATCCGAGGAGTCACCCGCTAGATTACGACTGAATCCACAATAGATGTATTTACTGGTGGCACGGTACTGACACTCTTACTGTCAGGGAAGATATTAGACCCCAGTCAGCTTGTCTTGGGGCATGTCAGTTAGATGAACACATCCTACAGTTTCAGTTACAGAATAGGGCATTCAGACATAATCAACTTAGCTTAGTAGTACAGATTTAGTACTGTCAGATACAGTCAATGCTTATCATTGAAAATAGACTTCAAGATCACCCATTAGCTTGGAATGATCTCAACTATGATTAATCAGTATCAGAATTATTAGATTTAAAGATAACCCACTAGATAGGACTGATCTCAAACTAAGTCAAATCATCTTTATTATTAGTATACTTATGATCACCCGCTAGATAGGACTGATCTCAGATTTAGTTACTCTAAGTAGAACAAAACTCAAATAGTTCCATCAGAACTTATACTATCAGATACAGTCACTAAGTATCGGTTATATCAGTTAGTCCAATCTTTTTAGTTATATTAGCTATATTAGTTGTCATAGCTCATATTACCATTACTTACTTTTAGAACTATTGGACACAGTCATTCAAACCAGTTCTTCATAATTTGAACCATCAAAAATAGCTAATAATCTATTCAGTGCCTAAGTAACAGTAAAGTCATGTCGTCAGCATTCAGACTAAGTAGTCAGCATAATCACGAGTTCAGTTACAGTTGTTTATGCATATATGTATTCTCACATTCATATTAGTTAGCATTGCTCATACATATAACCCTTTGCATTTAGCCTACCTCACTCGTATACTCAGAACATTCAAACGTACTGACATATTTGCGCTATGGTGCTTTCCCTTATATTACACCATAGGTTCAGAGACACGAGCTTCAGATCAGCAGTAGTATTCTAGTGTTCAAAGTTTACAGTGAGTCCTTCTCATTTGAGGACGATATGATTATTGGTACATTTACTATTCAGTTGCTACATAGAGTTAGTTGGACACTTGTTCCTTCAACTCCTTATTCAGTTTAGTTAGAGCCTTTCAGACTAGATGTCAGATTAGATATTCAGATCTTATTATTTTCAGTATTTATGACTTATTATGGTATTGTTATACCTTTTTTAGACATTTTGTTATCACACATTTATTCTGTTCGAACCATATGTCCTTTCATGTTCATGTTTCTGCATTTTATAATATATTATGCAGTATATAGGTAAAGATATCAGTTATGGGTTAGCTTGTGGTCCTTTAGGGTCATGAGCACCAGGTAGCATTTCGGTTCAGAAAATTGGAGTGTCACAAATTTTGTATAAGAGCCTAAAGTTCAATAGAGTCCTAGGAAGTCTGTAAGCCGCATCTAGTAGAGTCTTGTACATGCGTGTGTTGTGCACCACACCTATGTGCAGGAGGCTATGAGATGTTTTAGGACCATTTTCCCTTCTTTCAGTATTTATGTCGTGCCAGTGAGAAGTCAGATTTGTATAGCTTGTTTTCTCATCCTTGCATCTATTCATGCTATCCAAAATCTTAGAGAATATAACTATTTCAAGGTAGAACATCCTACTAGTTGCAAGTTCAGTTCATCTCATGCATAATGCATTAGTTTCAGACTCCTAAAATTTAGTTATAATCTAATTTGTAGATGCCCTATGCATTACCCAGTTTCTCCGTAAGGTAAGCGTTCTTAGAGGGACATAGCATCCCAAGGGGAAGATACCCCACTTTCTCTTAACGCTCCTATGCTTTAGATCCATCAATTTCTCCTTGTATAATGAATTCAGTGTAGAATAAAGGGTACTCATAAGTTGACATTCAAGTTATACCTCAGCTGTAAGTCATGTATTCAGAGGTTCAGTTCAGTTCATGATGTTTAGTCTATATGTCACGTAGCAGAATTGGTCATGTTCTCATGTTTCAGTTCAATCTTAGTGCCTTTACCATTGCATGTTCAGTCGCATATTGGTGAGTCAGTTCAGTCATGTATTCACGCATCAGATATGTATGGTGAGCTTATAAGTACTTTCAGTCATGCATTCATGTATCATGTCAGTCATATAATCATGCATCAGATATGGATGGATTCAACTTATCAGTTAAGCATCAGATATGCATTCTTAGTTTGAGAAACTCAGTTTATCAGAATACTTAGTCCTACATTCATAAATCAGCTACCCATGCATCAGATATGCATGTACAGTATGATATGCTCAGTTTTTAGTCATGTCAGCCATGAAATCATGATCAGTAATTCATGCAATATATTCGTGACTGTTGTATTTTCTCTCATCTCAGCCAGTATTATTCAAGGACGAATGTTCCCAAGGGGGAGATATTGTGATACCCAACATTTTGGACTAGAATGAAAATCTGGCATTCCTATGCATTATATAAATTTAGTGTGCTAATCAATTATGAAGTGTGGGAATCTATTTGAGAAAAAATTTAGATCATAGAGGTCCCCTAAATCAAGTACAAGTTAAAAGCTTTCCTATCGTTCAAGTTTTAGTGAGCGTCCAAACTTGGGTCAACTTAAATTGACCATAACTCGTTGTATATGGTGAACTGGGTGGTTTACTATATATCAAATGAAACATATTTTAATTAGCTTTCCAACGATATGAATTTCGCCTAAATCTGATATCAGAGCAAAGATTATGCCTATTTTATTCCAGCATATGAGGCTGGAAACAGTGTGATGACATTCGTGATAGCTTATCACATTTGTGACGACCTTTCATGAAGGTCGTAAGCCTAAGGCAGAAACCAGCTCCTATGTAATGACATTCGTGATAGCTTATCACATTTGTGACACCCTATCACGAAGATCGTCATCCTTAGGCAGAAACCAACTCTGAAGTGATGGCATTCGTGATAGCTTATCACATTTGTGATGCCTTATCATAAAAGTCGTCAGCCTAAGGCAGAAACCAGCTCCTAAGTGATGACATTCGTGATAGCTTATCACATTTGTAATGCCCTATAACGAAGGTCATCAGCGTTAGGCAGAAACCAGCTCCTAAGTGAAGACATTTGTGATAGCATATCACATTTGTGACACCCTATCATGAATGTCGTCAGCCATAGGAAGAAACCAGCTCCTAAGTGGCGACA
>JAPEIP010000012.1:235546074-235567302 GCA_026120095.1 Capsicum chinense
GTTTGATTATTTATGATGAGTAATTATATGATTTACACCTATGCCTAAGTTGTGCATGTAAGGTGTTTGATAAAATACCTAAGAGACTAGAAATCATGCATTATAGCTAAATTGTGACTAAGTGAAGAATTCATGATAGGCCTCTACAATTCAATGTCATCTATGTTGATAATTTGTTTTGTGAACACTGTTGGATTACTCATGAACTAGTCTTATGGAATTATGCTACGCTTACTTGCAAAACCCACTCATGTACAAGATGTGGAATACCCATGTTCTTCATGAAATTCCCCAAGTTATGATATTATGGATTGTGATTGTAATACGTAATGAGAATGATATTGAAAGCTACGTAGGTATAAACATGTTGTATGAAATTTCCTTTCATGAAATAGATTGTTGAGAATCATGCTTAGTATGAAATACCTTATTTAGGATATTATGGATTATGGACTCTACTCTTATGATCAAGTCAATCATGTGTGTCAGTTTCCATCGAGTCCTAGGGGTACTTCTACCCAAAAAAATATAGTTGTGTGCCTAGAGCCATGTGATGTTTTCACGATACTCTCAGTCAAGCCATGATCTATAGAAATCAGTCAGTCATGTAACTCAGGAAAACTCAGTAATCTCAGAAGTTTAGTATTCTCAGTGATCTCAGTGCTTAATAACTTCAGTAATCACAGTAAATCTCAATAACTTCAGTACTCTTAATCAGTCCTTAAAACTCATTATATTCCATCCGTCATCAGAATCCAGTAAAATCAGTTTTAGCTCTGATTAACAATACCACTACTTTCAGTTCAGTTAATCAGTATCAGTTTAGTAAATTAGTTCAGTTAAGTATTTTAGTTCAACCCAGTTATTCAGTTCAGTGTCTTTCAGATAGGAGTAGGATTCAGCACCGAGCGAACCTAGGGATGAGGGCTCACCTGCTAGAACATAACTGAGATCCCTAGAAACAATCCCTAAGTTCCAGAACTATGTTGCAAGCGTAGGTATGAGATGTCACCCATTAGATAGGACTGAAATACTCAGGGGTCACCCATTAGCACATTTATATGTATAGGACTGATCCCAGGAGTCACCCAATAGATTAGGACTTACTCCACAGCAGATGTCTTTACTGGTGGCTCGGTACTGACCCCCTCCCTGTCAGGAAAGAGATTGGACCCCAGTCAGCTTAGCTTGGGCCATGTTGGTTAGATGAAGAGATCCCACAGTTTTATTTACAGAATTAGGGCTTTCATTCACAGTTAACTTATCTTAGTAATAAATATTCAGTACTGTTAGATACAGTCAATGCTTGTCATTGCAAATAGACTTCAAGATCACCTATTAGCTAGGAATGATCTCAAATATGATTAATCAGTATCAGAATCATTATATTAAAAGATCACCCGCTAGATAGGAATGATCTCAGAATAAGTCAAATCATCCTTATTATCAGTATACTCATGATCACCCGCTAGATAGGACTGATCTCTGATTTAATTACTCTAAGTAGAATGAATTTCAAATTGTTCCATCAGAACTTAGACTTTCAGATATAGTCGCTCAGTATCGGTTATATCGATTAGTCCGATCATTATAGCTATCTCAGCTATATAAGTTGTCATAGCTCACGTTATTAGTATTCAGTTTCAGGACTGTTAGACACTATCATTCAAACCAGTTCTTCATAATTTAAACTTCCAGAAATAGTCAATAATCTATTTAGTACCTCAGTAACAATAAAGTCATGTTGTCAGCATTCAGACTCAGCGGTCAGCATCATCACGAGTTCAGTTATAGTTGTTTATGCATTTATGTATTCTCACATTCATATTAGTTAGCATTGTTCATGCATATAACCTTTTGTATTTAGCCTACCTCACTCGTATACTCAGTACATTCAGATGTACTGACGCATTCATGCTATGGCGCTTTCTCTTATGTTACACCATAGGTTCAGAGGTACGAGCTGTAGCTTAGTAGTAGCATTCCAATGTTAAAGTTTACAGTGAGTTCTTCTCATTCGAGGACGATATGATTATTGCTACATTTACTATTCAGTTGCTAGATGGAGTTAGTTGGAGACATATTCCTTCAACTCCTTATTCAGTTTAGTTAAAGGCTTTCAGACTAGATGTCAGATTAGATATTCAGATCTAATTATATTCAGTTCGAACCGTATGGCCTTTTATGTTTATATTTCCACATTTTATGATATATTATGTAGTATGCAAGTAAAGATATCTTAGCTTGTGGTCCTTCGAGGTCATGAGCACCGTGTAGCATTTTGCTTCAGAAAATCGGGGTGTTACACTACCCTGTAATCTCAACACACTATCTGCCCCTTAGGAGAAAACCTCTACCTTTTGGTCCTTAACTAACTCCTTTAGTCTAACCAAACTAGGATCCCTATCTTGCTTCTCTTTCACTTCCGAAACTAAAGAGGATTTAGAACTACTCTGAACAAAAATATTCCCCTTACCGGAATCAAGTAATCTAACGCCCAGTCTAGCAAAATGAAGCACCTCATGAGCTAACTCTTTATTATCTTGCTCTACATAAGTAACACTACCCATAGACATCCTGCTAATGGTATCCGCCACTACATTGGCCTTTCCTGGGTGATATAACACACTCATATCATAGTCCTTTAGCAACTCTAACCATCTCCTCTGTCTAAGATTTAACTCCCTCTGAGTAAACATATTACTACAAGCTTTTGTGATTAGTAAATGCATCAACATAAATACCATAAAGATAGTGTCTCCATATTTTCAAAGAAAAGACCACAGCAGCTAACTCAAGATTGTGGGTTGGGTAATTTTTTTTCATGCGGCTTCAACTGTCTAGATGCGTAGGCTATAACCTTACCCCTTCAAATCAACACATAACCCATGCCAACTCTAGTGGCATCACAATACACTGTAAAACCATCCGTACCATCAGGCAAAGTCAACACCGGGGCTAAAGTGAGTCGAGTCTTCAACTCCTGAAAACTCTTGTAATAGAAATCTGACCAAAGGAACTTAACTTTCTTTTTGGTCAATCGGGTCATGGGAGACGCAATAGATAAGAAAACTTTAACAAAAAGTCAGTAATAGCTATCTAGACCCAAGAAACTCCTAATGTCAATGAAGAGATAGGTCTTGGCCAATTTCTTAACACTTCTATCTTTTGGGGATCGACTCTAATGCCTTCGGCTGAAATAATATGACCCAGAAAAGCTACGGACCTTATCCAAAACTCACACTTTTTTAATTTGGGGGACAAATTATGATCTCTAAGAGTTTGAAAAATGCTTCAAAGATGATTTTCATGGTCATTCTCAGTACGGGAGTAAAAAAGGATATCATGTATGAACACTATGACAAACATCTCAAGATACTGCTGAACACTCGATTAATGAAGTCCATGAAGGCCACTGGAGCATTAGTTAGCCCGAAAGACATGACTAAAAACTCAAAATGGCCATAGTAGGTTTGGAAGGCTGTCTTCTTATATCATACTCCCTTACATTAAGTTGATGATAGCCGGATCTAAGGTCTATCTTGGAGAAATAACTTGCACCTTGTAATTGATCAAACACGTCATCTATTCTCAGAAGAGGGTACTTATTCTTAACTTTGACCTTATGAAACCTTTATCTAAAATATCTTTGAGTTTCTCTTTCAACTCCTTAAGCTCTACGGGTGCCATATGGAAAGGATGAATAGAAATAGGTTGATTGTTGGGAAGAAGGTTAATCCTGAATTCTATTTCTCTATTGGGAGGTACCCCCAGGAGATCTTCTGGGAAAACATCTAGAAACTCAGTAACTATATTAACTGACTGGAGAATTGGTGTCTCAGACTTAGTGTCTTTAGCTCGAACTAAGTGATAAATGCAACCTTTGGATATTAGCTTTTTGGCTTTAAGATAGGATATAAAATAACTCTTGGAGATACAAAATTCTCAGACCACATAAATACTGGCTCATCTGGAAATTGGAACTTAACCACACGGTACGATAATCTATAGATGGATAAAAGCAATGGAGCCAATCCATACCCAGGATAAGATCAAAATCGAGCCTCCTCTGAAAAGATTTCCAAAACTGCAAAGAGAATTGCATACCTACATCGGATGTAATAGATACTGGTTTTCCATGCAAGCAAACTATTTCCTCAATGTATAGCTTGGCATAATCATCTCTCAAATAGTTAGTCCTTACCGACAGAAAGTAAGCGGACTTGGTCATCCGGTCCATAACTGCCCAAAAGGAATCATATTGGTTTCGGGACCTTGGAAGTCCAATGATGAAGTCCATATTTATCATCTCCCACTTCCACATAGGCAAATCTATCTCTTGGAAAGTGCCACCTGGTCTTAAATGTTCCACTTTAACTTGTTGGAAATTCAAACACTTGGAAACAAAATCAGCAACATCACGTTTCATACTATTCCACCAATATATAGGTTTAAGATCATGGTACATTTTAGTAGAGCCTAGGTGAACAACATACCTCAAAGAGTGAGAGTCATCAAGGATTCTCTCTCGCAAACAATCCACATTCGGTACACACAGCCTGCCTTGGTACCTCAAAATACTATCACCTCTAATTTCAAAAGCCATCACCTTCTGCTGACCCACATCTTTATTAATCTTCATCAGCATGGGATCCTCGGCCTATTTCTACTTAACTTCCGCATATAATGAAGACTTAGCTAATTCCTGAACAACTACTTTGCCAATTTTGGAATCCAAAAGTCGTACCCCAAGATATATAAGCCGGTGAATATCTTTCACCATCTATGTTTGTCCTTCCTTAACATGAGAAAGACTGCCCATACATAATCTGTCGAGGGCATCGACTAATGCATTTGCCTTACCTGGATGATAGTACAGGCTCATGACATAATCCTTTGATAGTTCCATCTCCCGCCATTCCCTAAGGTTCAACTCTTTCTATGAGAAAACACACTGCAAACTTTTATGGTCAGTAAATATATCAACATGTACCCCATAAAAATAATGCCACCATATTTTAAGTTCAAATATCACAGCCACTAACTCCAAGTCGTGAGTGGAGTAATTTCGCTCATGCACCTTCAACTGCCTAGATGCATAAGCTACCACCTTGTCATCCTGCATAAGTATACACCCAAGTCCCACTCGGGACACATCACAATATACAACAAAACCCTATGTACCTTATAGAAGAGTCAAAATAGGTGCGGTAGTCAACTTGTCTTTCAACTTCTCAAAACTATTTTTACAAGAGTCAGACCACAAAAATTTTACCTTTTTATGTGTCAACCTGGTAAGTGGAGAAGTTATGGAAGAAAAACTCTCTACGAATCTTCTGCAATACCCTGCCAAACCCAAGAATCTCTGAATGTCGGTTGAAGTCGTGGGTCTTGGCCACTTCCTCACACCCTCAATCTTTTGGGGATTAACTTTAATTTCCTCACTAGACATAATATTCCCCAAGAAAGCAATAACATCAAGCCAAAATTCACGCTTGGAAAATACTGCATACAATCTATGATCTTTGAGGATCTGAAGAATAATTCGGAGGTGATTGGCATGATCCTTCTCACTCTTAGAATAAATAAAAATTTCGTCAATGAAGACTATGACAAACATATCTAGAAACTAATGGAACACCCTATTCATTAGGTCCATGAAAGATGTAAGGGCGTTAGTCATAGCGACGGACATAACTAAGAATTCATAATGGCCATATCAAAGGGCGTTAGTCAAAGCGAAGGCCATAACTAAGAATTCATAATGGCCATATCAGGTTTGGAAAGCTATTTTTGGAATATTAGCCTCCCTAACCTTCAACTGATGGTACTCCAAATAAAGGTCTATCTTTGAAAAACACCTAGCACCCTGAAGTTGGTCAAAGAGATCCTCAATTCTAGGAAGGGGATATTTGTTTTTGATAGTGACCTTATTTAACTAATGATAGACTATACACATACAGAGGGAACCATCTTTCTTACGTACAAAGAGTACAGGTGCACCCCATGGAAAAACACTAGGACGGATAAAGCCTTTGTCAAGTAAATCTTTTAACTACTCTTTCAACTCTTTCAACTCTGCTGGAGCCATCCTATATGGCGGAATAAAAATAGGAAGAGTGTCTGGCAATAAGTCAATACCAAAATCTATCTCCCTATCAAGTGATATTCCTGGGAGATCATCGGGAAAGACTTCTGAGAATTCATTTACCACAGGGATAGACTGGAGAAGAGGACTCTCAGCACTGGAATCCTTGATCCAAATAAGATGATACAAATAACACTTAGATATAAGTTTGCAGGATCTGAGATAAGAGATGAATTTTTGTTTTGCTACTAAGAAATACCCCTCCCATTCTATCACAAGTTCATTCAAAAAACAGAAAGTAACCTTTCGGGTTCTACAGTGTAGGACGGCATAGCACGAGTGAAGCCAATCCATTCGTAATATAGCATCAAAATCAATCATGTAAAGATTTATAAGATCTGCGATAGTATCATGGTCACAAACTGTCACTACTCAATTTTTATACACTCTCCTAGCTACCACAGAGTCACCAGCAAGAGTAGATACAGAAAAAGGTTCCAAAATAGATTCAGGCTCAAACGCAAAACTAATTGCCATATACGGAGTCACATAAGACAAGGTAGACCCTGGGTAAAGAAACAAATATGCATTACCAAAAAAGATTTGTAACATACCTGTGACTAATCTGGGTAAGCGTCTACATCCTGATGGTTGGACAAAGCATATAACTAGTTGTGACCACTTTCGGTAGCTGAAGTAGCGCCCTTAAGAGGAGGGGGAGCGGTGGAATTTGCCTTATACATGGCTCTTCCAAGGTTTTCTTTTGACGTGGGGAAATCCCTTTTTATATGGCTTGGCTGGCCACAGGCATCGCAAATAAGAGTACCAAACTGACATGATCCAGGATAATCTTTCCCACATTTTCCACAACATGGGTAAGGCTGAGGATTATGATATACACTCCTCTGAGACTGAGTTCCTTGCATTCTCGATCCATGGTTAGGCTGAAAATTCTAAAACCGCAGATCCACTAGAGGTCTGGACGCTGGAGAACTGGCTGATTATTAGGCATGACTTTAAAACCTTTTCTTCAGCCACCTATTACCCCAATTACCATCATGGTGCTGACTATAGTTCTGGTATACTGGCCTGGCACTCTTGGCCTATCTATATTTCTCCCTTGCTTCAATAACCCTCTTTTTATGATCCTCAACCTTTTGCATATGAATGGACAATCTGGAGAAGTCTATATATCTGTTCAAAATTGCCCATTTATACTCTAACACCAAGTTATCTGAAAAGCTGGTTGCAAACTCTCTCATATGGGCCCTCATGTTTCTCGCCTATTAAGAAGCATAACGGGATATTTGATTAAATTTCAGGGTGTACTCCTTAACACTCATCTTCCCCTACTTCAAATTCATGAACTCTTTATCCTTGGACTCCCTCAACTCCTGGGGAAAGAATCTGTCCAAGAAAACTACCAGTAATTCACCCCACATAGAAGGTTCAGTATTTTCACCTCTCGAATATTCCCACTCATAGCACTACTAATTTTCTACATCCTTAACTTGATAAGCCACTAGTTCAACCCCTTCAACTTCATCCACAAGTATCAATCAAAAAATTTTCTCTATCTTGTCTACAAACTCTTGTGGATCCTCCTCCATCTTTGTACTAGTAAACTTAGGTAGGTTCATCCTTATAAACTGACCCACCCGTGTAGTATCAGATGCACCAGACGCAGATCCAATATCCTCTGACTATCGGGTCTGTGAAGCCATAAACTGTGCAATCATATGCATCGACTGTCTTAACTTATTAGTTGATATCTCTCTCTAGGAGGTTGGGTGTGATTAGTCCAAGATCGGGGAGCCCCAGGTGCCCTAGGCAGACTGGTCTAAATGTGAGGGACTCCTGAAGTAACAAAAAATTCAGTAGTGTGAACCCTTTTACATGTCCTCATACCATGGGTAGGACAAACATCTTCAGTTTTAAGCAATCTAATCGCTGGAGTGACGTAGAGGCATGATAGCTTTTCTGAAATACAATAGACCATTAATTAGGGGGCATTTTAGACTCTACAGCACAACTAAATAACAAATAAGGGAGACATTCCTAAATGCCTTGTAGCCTTCTATTTATAAGTGTGGCACGCTACACACCCACAAACAAGACTCTACCCGATGCAATTTTGCAGACATTCTGGGACCATGAACCGTGATGTGATACCAAGTTTTTCATGACCCAAGTTGGGACCCTAGCCGCAACGAGCATCGTAAACCACAGAGGCCCCAGTGCCCTTCTAGATATGATAATCATGCACATTACTCACAACATAAAAATAAGATACGGAATTATAAATCGTTACGAAATCATTGTCATAATTTGAGTTTTGTTTAATAGTACAGAAATAAGTCTATCAACATCTAGACACCATCTGATTCAGTTTGCGAAATCTCTACTACATATGAAACTAACAAACTATCTAAAAATGGGACAAGGTCCCCAGCGGACCTACACCAAAGTAAACAACAAATGTCTAAAAACACACAAGCCTTCCGAAAAAAAGAAGGCTCACCAATGCACTCTTCAATACTGATAACTCTACAGCTTAGCAGGACCTCTAGACTGATCCTCAGACCCTAAAAAATAGGTGGTTAATACAATTGTACTGGTATGCAGAACAATCAAAAAATAAAATATACATTTTTATAACAACATAGGTAAGAGCATTTCATAAATCACACATATCATCTTGAAATAGTTGAAAACATGTAGGCATAATCTAAAACTTTCAAAACACATTCCGCAAATTATGACTCTACTCTTTACCTTACTTCTAAGCTAGAGGTATACCCTACAACTCTATTATTCTATGGGTTATATGGAATCGGCCCTTAACTTGGGGGCCAAGCCCCCAACCCAAGTTTGCTGCAAGGATTGGAGTTTCTGCTTCTCTACTACGCTGCAGGGCCGTCTCCAGCATATAATATCCCTTTCGTGTGTTATAAACCCTTGTCAGCAAATCACATTTTTTGGTAATGAGTCATTTCACTCGTGCCTTCTTCGAGTAACCATCTAACTCTCTTAAGCCCAATTTTAGATTCTTTAAACCATATCTTCTATTTAAAAGTTCTTTCTTTCATAATGTCATTCGAGCATATCAAAAATAAAGTATCGTCATATCCAGACTAGCAAGTCATATTACACATCTCTACTGCCTTTATCTTACTTCAAAGATACTTATTGACCACCCAAAATAATTCTATTATCTAATGAAAGTTCACCTTTCAAAATATTCATAAACAACAATTTTCTCTGAAATATTTTTATCTACGGTGGTCATCTTTTCCAATCACTTTTAAACCAATCTAAACATGAATCATGATCATCATAAAATAAGTAAATCACTTTTTCATTATCTCATGAAAACAATTCAATCTATATGTAAAAGGCTCAAACACTTAACATTTTTTCATAACCTATTCTCGACATGTGAAATCAATACAATTTCATAGTAAAAGATGGAATTACATACCCCATGCTCTTATTTAAGTTTACAATCTAAGCATCATCATTGTTACACAAAAACAATTAAAATTTAGGGCTTGATACAATAATTTCCACAACACTTCATCTTGATGTAATAATCTCAACACAATTTTATCAATGATCTGGGAACAATTTCGTCTTTACATATATATATCCTTGAAAATAAATTGGAAAACAGAAATATCAATGCCCAAGGGGTTTAGAGTAGTCTCACATACTTTAGATTACTTGGGAGGAAAAGTAAAACCTAAATCTTGTTTACGTTCATGAAATTCTTGACTTCAAAGATGAACTCTTAATCTATGGCGAAGGAACTAGGGTTTTCTTTTGAGATAATTAGAGTAGTTTTTAATGATATTCTCCCTAAAAACTCTTTAATTTCGTATTTTGGCCAAGTTATGATGAGGGAAAAATGACTAAATTACCCTCCCAAAGGCAGGTTATTTAAAACAATTAACAAACTGGGCAACGACGCATTACCTGACACGACATGTCAAGATTCCATCGGTCCACTATTTCATCAATGCTATCATCGACGTGTTGCATCGACTTCGCATTAAAATACTGTTTCCAATATCCAAACACATCTCTAATGATGTCCGAACAATCAAATATTTACCGATACATCCCCCTTACTCCCCCGAACATGAATCAATTTAAAAATCCATATCTCAAGGTTGGAAAATTTGATTTAGAGGTCACACAAGTTTAGAAGATTAAAATATGACTAAGTCCTTTTGACCCTTAGGAAATTTTCCAGGTGATTAATCCCTTAAGCATGCTACGATGTGAGGTATTAAATCAAGGAACCACGGGGTGTTAAGATATCCCCCTTAGGTCAAAGTCGACCTATAAAGTATGTGGACCTATTCTCATATCGAGCTATCATCACTTTACTCCCCCAATAGACTATATCTTTAGGTACACAACCCTTGTTAGGACCTCTTTTTTAGAAACTTCTCTTAACTTCGTAGTCATCATTGTATAATTTATGTCGTTAAGGCTATACATAACCACTTCCTCTATACCCTACCTTCCCTTTTTAGTTTACTAGCATCACAGCTCCAAATTCATATCCACCCACTCCAATGGAAATTAAAATTATACTAAGAGGCTCAACATTATCCATTTATAATTGCTTCAATTCATCTCTTAAGAGCACCATATATGACATACTTAGGCTTCTCCACACTTAGAAACTCAAGGGTATTAACAAGGCACACATAGCACTATATAACTTGGAATCTCGTATAATAGCTTACTTCCTTGGTTACCACTTTATTATTATAAAATTTAAGGATCTTTTTCATCTATGGAACTCAACTACAACTCATCTTTTCACTTCTATTCTATATATGTATTATTTTTACACATTCGGACTATCCCAAAATTATCAAACATAAGCTCTTCCACACACAAAAAATAAGCCTACTAGATTTATTTTTTCAAAAGTAGTGTGATCACCCTTATACTGCCATTCATTCTTCGTTGTGGTCGTCTAACGTTCAAGCTTAGTGTTGAGTACTAAACACGGATGGAAACACTATATGATAATACTAATTCAAATTGTATCCTACAAAAACCAAGAACCATTTGTCCATTTAAATTTCATGACAACTTAGTCGATCTAAATCACACTATCTATCTTATTACAGCCTACAAGGACATTCTCCTTCGCCACATTACTATCACTTCTTACTAACACAAACTTAAACCATAATAAAATTCTTTCATAAATGAGTATACTCCAAGTTATCTTATCCAATCACTCTTTCTCTATTAACTACTCTAAAATTTTGTATGTCTTCATACACCCTAGCCAACGCCGAAGGACATTCCATCCCATTTCTCGCTTAATAAATACATGACTCTTGCTACATACTCCAAACAATTGTTATCCCCACATTTAAGCCACTATACTTTTGAATTCATATTTCTAGCTCTAGAATATATTCTGCTACTTATGACTTACAACCCCCAAATCACACTATCTCTCAGGTGATAATACTATCCAAGCACTGAAATACATACCATCTGGATAAAGATGTCATTTTTAACAAGGTTTTTCTAAAATGAAAAGAGAAAAGAAAGTGTGAGAGTATATCTTAGTTTGACATAGATGCACGATTTATATGAACAAGTGTGCATTCTTTCAAATCAATGGGATTAAAAAGACTAATTATCTCTTCTTAATCCCTCACGTAGTCTTTTAACCTTTTCTTTGGCTCTATTTTAGAGAACGACATCGATATGAATATGAACTTTAATACTTATAGCACCTCAAAGTTGAGGCATAGTAAGAGGAATTGGAATAATGCACGAATTCGCGTAAGTTTCTTAGTGTAGCTCTATTTCACGATCTAGAAGTATGAAAATAGAAACATCTCCTAAATCTCTTATAGTCTTCTAATTATGAGTGTGGTGCGCTACATACTCATAATAAGAACTTTACTAAATGAGGATTCATAGACACCCTAGGATACTTGAACCCTGTTCTCTGATTGTAATAATCCTTACGGTCATTTTCCTATATTTTCATATAATTTTAGTACTATCTAAATATATCGTGGATTATTTAATTTAATTTTGGCATTTGGTAAAAATATAATTTAGTACTCTTTTAGAATATTTTCGATATTGGTCAAATTCATTAAGTGATTATATATTTATATCACCTTATAATAGATTTTTATAATTTATTAACATTTTAAGAGGAGATAGTAATTTTTAAAATATTAAAATATTATTATTATATAATAGAGATTTTGTTAGAAATAATTTTCTATTTATTATGTTATATTCAAAATATTATAATTATTTTACCGCAAATTTATACGGTACCTGAATATGTACGCAGTGTAGAAAAAAATTTTAATTGTGGCAACATCACCACATGTGGGGGAAGAGATGTGTACAACAATATGGTGTTAACTGGCAGCCATACACTTGTCCCATATTTTGACCATTTGGAAAGGTCTTTACTTTTTATATATATCTTTACTCATATATATCGATACAAACATACTTAGTAGTGGTGATATACAATAAATATTCTTTTTAACAAAAGCAAACCATAGGGCTCTTATGCATATACTGCATGTTTATAAAAACTTTTTATCAAAGATTTTGGGCGATAATATTTTTGGCACCATTTGACCATTAAATTAAAATTTGATTATTCAACGCTTGGGTTCTAGTAACGTTATTTTGATGCTTTGCAGAAAGGCCTTATAGCATTGGCGTCCAGGTAGGTTAGGTTTACCTTACTTTTAAATTGAGCTTACATACTGAAACTATGAACTATTATGCTAGCTTTGGATAAGTGCTTATAGTTGCGTATTATTTGATATATATACCCTGTCTTATTCATCCAAATTAGGACCCCGTTCTAGTGAATATTGGAATATTATCTATTAATATAATATAGCATCTATTACTTTAGGACGTAAAAGTAAATGGCAAAATTTTGAATTTAGCCCTTTTAGATTAAGATTAGCGGATGATTATTTATATGTTGACATTGTTATGATATGATATGGATTGTAATATTACCATTGGGTATGGTTACTATGAGTTTCAGTTCGAGTCCAGCATTTGATTATTAATATTACTATGAGTTCTGATTATGGTTGTGGTTCCTCTGAGTTTTGGTTTGAGTCCGGCATCTAATTATGGCTATGACTTCTCTGAGTTTCGGTTCGAGTCCGGCACATGTCCTCTTGTTATTATCCATTACTACCAGTTCGGGTTCGGTGTCTGGCCTCTCGTTACTACCCATTGGTGCCAGTTCAAGTCTGGTACACATCTTGATGACGATAATGATTTTTTGGGATCAGCACAATTACAGATTATTCATGGTTATTTTCATTACTAGTGTGTCCCACCCATTTATGGGGATATAGGTGGATTAATTGTCTTCTTCAGTGTGCCTAGCGGGCTTATAGGGGCTCAACTAGGTTATGTTTGACTTTTCTATCATTGCTGCATTATTTATTTTCTGTATCGCTTATATTTATTCCTTTATCTCATTGGTGTATCTTGGCAGTTGTTCACCCTTTCTGTCTCTTTACTATTGACTTGGATTACATTTTCTCATTGTAGTTATACCTTTTCTGTATTGAGCTCAGCCGGTCGATGATGCCTACTGAGTACCCATTTCTTTGGTACTTATACTACACTTTTGCATCTTTTTTCTGATATAGATTTGGGTATAAGTAGTCGACATTGATGTGATTCCTACCTTTTATTACTGATTCAATACAGGGTGAGCTTGTTGTCGTCCAAGGATGATCCTCCTCTATCTACTTTAGTTAGTTTTTTTCACTCAAGACTGCTTGTATATATTATGTACATTTTAGATTTTTGTCTAGTACTTTGAGTACCTGTTAGTAGTGGCTCTAGTACTGACCTTATCAGATCTTGGGAGATATTAATTCATATATACTCCCTTCTTAGTTTTTACTTATTATTGTTGTTGTTATCATAATACCTTATCTTTTATTTGGTCTCTGCCTGTTAGACTGTTACCTATTATTTCAGACTATGGCTTGGCTTGCCTACTGGTGGGTTATAGTAGGGGCCATCACAATTTGAGAAATCAGGTCGTCACAGCTTGGTATTAGAGCTTAGGTCTTACTGGTATTGTTAGTAATGGAGCTGATATTTAGTAGAGTCCCGCGGATCGGAACGGAGATGTCTGTATCCTATCCTTGGGAGGCTATCAACTATTTTTAGGAACTAAAATCTCATTTTCTTGATCCATTTTTGTGCGTAGGTCTGGGTTGGTTGTAACTCTCTTTATGGGTCACTCTCTATTAAGATGGCTAGGATGCGAGATTCAAGAGTAGAGGTTCCAGGCCCCGAGTCAGCATCTAGAGTTATAGCTAGGGGTCGAGGTCGACCCAGATATTTGGGGTAGGTTAGAGCAGCAGCCTCTGTTTAAGATTAGGCCTAGGATCCATTACCTGATCCTGTTATAGCTCTGGGGATTGAGAGAGCTCCAGATATTCTGCCATATCAGCAGGTGGCCCAGGGGGCTTCCTAGGCTTCACCCGGCTTTATATCTTCATTGATTCTTCGAGATACACTAGTTTAATTATTGGGGTTAGTTGATGGTCCACCAACCATGGGAGCTTAGTTAATAATATGGAGTGGTGTTGATTTAGGGGCATAGCTTACGGCAGCGCTGTCTAAGGTGGAGGTTCCACCAGCACCAGTAGTCCCGTAGCCAACAGTAGCCCAACCAGTTATGTCTTCAGAGGAACAAAAGATGTTGGATCATTTTTTTAGATTGACTCAGCCCAGGTTTACCGGGACCCCAGGAGAGGATGCTCATGAGTTCCTATCCAATTGCGAGGAGTGGTTACTAATTTTAGGGCTAGTTGAGGTACGAGGAGTAGACTTTGTCTCTTATCAGTTCAACATGGCAACTATGAGGTGGCGGAGAGGTTATCTTGATTCCAGGCCACCTAGATCTCCACCAGTGACTTAGACTCGGTTCTTTAAGGTTTTCTTGGGGAAATATATACCTCGTAGCATGCGTAAGCGTCTCTAAGATTAGTTTACCACATTGAGACAAGGATCTATGACTGTGGCTGAGTATGAGACAAGATTTCATGAGTTATCCAGACACACCACTATGATTCTGGATATGGAGTATGAGCTTATTCGATGCTTTGTCAGGGAATTGAGATTGTCACTCCGTAGGGATACACAGAGTTTGATGACTTTAGGGAAGTCTTTTTTGGAGATAGCCGAGCATGTTTATTCCATATAGGAGATGGATCGTAAGGCCCAAGATAGCTGTAATAAGAGACCATGCTACCAAGGCAGTTACAGTAGTTCACAGTTATCAAGTTGAGGATTTCACAGTAGGTACCCTCATCAATAGCCTTCCCAGCATCAGGGTTAGCCTAGTTGGCAAGTTTAAGCATTACATCAGATATCTTATAGGGGTTAGCCCATCTATAGAGGTTTAGTGGTCTGAGCACCAGCCAGCCGCAAAGAGTTATTCAGTCAGGATCATCGAGTAGGGTGGTCATTTTGGATCCGCTTGACCTTCTAGACAGATCAAGGCATCCGGGGAATGTTATGACTGCGAGTTTGTTGGTCAGTTCTCCTGTGAGTGTCCTTAGCATAGGATAATTAAGCCTTCAATTCTAGTTGTGCAGCCAATCAGATTAGTGTCACTATTAGGTAAGGGTGGTGTACAGGGTCGTGGAGGTAGTTACCAGGGTTGTAGAGGTGGTCCACAGAAAGATAGGACAGTGGTCTGGCAGGAACCCAGTCCAGTAGTGGATAGGGTCATTTGTATACTGTACCAGGTAGACTAGAGACTGAGGCTTCAGATGCCATGCTCACAGGTATGATCTTCATATCCCATCAGTCAGCTTCTACTTTGTTTGATCTTGGTTCCATATTTTCCTATGTTTCTGCTTATTTTGCATCACAATTGGGTTTATGTTCGGAGTCCTTATCTGTGCCATTATGTATGGAAACCCTAGTGGGTGATTCTTTACTAGTGGATTGGGTATATAGATCTTGTTTGGTGACTATTCGGGAGTTTGATACTCATATTAACCTCATTGACCTAGATATGGTAGATTTTGATATGATTCTAGGCATGGATTGGTTATCTTCTGACCATGCGGTCTTAGATTGTTTTACTAAGATTGTTATTTTAGCTTTTACTGGCATATCACCAGTTGTGTGGTAGGGTTCTCTTAGCCATGCGCCGATGGGGATTATTTCTTATATTCAGGCTAGGAGACTAAGATCGAGGGGTTATGAGTCATTTATTGCATATGTTCAGGATCTTAGTATTAAGAGTCCCCCGCTTAACCTCGTCCCTATTGTTCGCGAGTTTTCTGATATATTTTTGATCGAAAAACCTAGGCATCCTCCTGAGCGTGATGTAGAGTTTATTATTGACCTCGAGCTAGTCACCCATCCAATTTCTATGGCTCTGTATCATGTGGCTCTAGCTGAGTTGAAGAAGCTGAATAGTCACCTTCAGGATCTTCTGGGTAAGGGCTTTATCAGACGAGTGTATCTTCTTGGGGTGCTCCCATTTTGTTTGTAAAGAAGAAGGATGGCTCCTTGTGTATATGTATCGACTACTGGTAGTTGAATATGGTGACTATGAAGAACAAGTATCATATACCTTGAATCGATGATTTGTTTGATCTTCTTCATGGTGAGACAGTGTTTTCTAAGATAGATTTGAGGTCTGGTTACGATCAGTTGAGAGTTAGGGATGCGGACATCACCTAAGATAGCCTTCAAACTCGTTATGGTCATTATGAGTTTTTGATGATGTCTTTTGGGTTGACCAATGCTCCAGCAGTATTTATGGATCTGATGAATCGCGTGTTCAGGCCTTATTTGGACTCCTTTATGATAGTATTTATTGATGACATTCTTGTATATTTGAGAAACTAGGAGTAGCATGAGCAGCATTTGAGGACTGTACTTCGCACTTTGAGAGACCACAGGCTTTATGCCAAGTTCTCAAAGTGTGAGTTTTGGCTTGAGTCTGTAGCTTTCTTGGTGCACGTAGTGTCCAAGGATGGTATTATGGTGGACCCAGCCAAGATTGAGGTTATTCATAGTTGGGCTAGGCCTCTCTCACCTTCTAAGGTTCACAGCTTTATTGGGTTAGCGGGTTACTACCGGTGGTTCATTGAGGGTTTTTCTTCTATTGCAGCCCCTATGACTAGATTGACAAGGAAGGAGGTTCCATTTTAGTGGTTTGCGAGTTATGAGGCGAGCTTTATGAAGCTCAAAGATTTGCTTACTTCAGCTCCTATTCTGACTCTTTCTGTTGAGGGCGAGGGTTTTATTGTCTATTATAATACGTCTGGTGTTAGTTTAGGGTATGTTCTAATGTAGTGTGGTCGTTTATTGCATATGCATCGAGATAGTTGAAAGTGCGTGACCGAAAATACCCCACTCATGACTTAGAGTTGGGAGTAGTAGAATTTGTGCTTAGGATTTGGAGACATTATTTGTATGGGGTTCGTTGTGAGATATTTATTAATCACCACAGTCTTCAGTATATTCTGACCCAGAAAGAGCTTAATTTGAGACAGAGTAGGTGGATTGAGTTGCTTGAGGACTATAATATCTTGATTCTCTATCATTCGGGCAAGTGATAACGCTCAACTTACATTTCAATTTAGTGCAAGGCGGTCGTCGTTAATATATTTACCCAACTTTGGAGTCGGGGTCGAATCCACAGGGAATAATGTGAGTGGCGATTAAACTAATTTGAAACTAAAGATACAAGTTAAATTCAAACAACTGACACGAAAATACAAAAGGGTTTTTAATGTGTGGACAAGTGATTGTTGGTAATCAAGAGTTTATAAAATAACCGGAATTATGTTCACTAGGGTTTACGGTACATGAAAGATGATATAAATAACTCAAGGTTCTCACGGTGGTTAGGATGACAAGCTATCTTTATCGATGGTATGCTCAAATGTCTCTCAACCTATTCAAGCTTCTAATTTCCTAATCCTCTCGAACCTAGGGAATCGCAACTGACAGCCCAGATTTTACCTCAAGTTAATCAACCTTGTTACAATGCTAATTATTAAATGAAGCCTTTCCAAGTCGCTGTTGATAATTCACTTCCTACTGTTTATGATTTCTTCCTCAAGCAAACTAAAGTAGGTACACCTATTGTTTGCAACCAACAGACATAAATTATAATCTCAGAATTATCAAGAAATCCTAACACTTATTAAACCTTGATTATTTAACACCTTATCATGACCTAACCCTAGATTCCATAATCCAGGTTAAAAGAATTTAGCTACTCATGACGCATAAAACAAGCATGCAATTTGAATTCATAATTGAAAGGATTAACATACAATGATGAATGAAATTGAAAGTGAACTTGTATTTGAATCACACGGCAAAACACTTAAATATTTTTCTTGAGATATGTAGGAAAGAATATCGTTTTTTCTCCTCAATAAAAGATGAATTATGCTAAAAACCCTAAAAGTTATATAAATACTTAATTCTAATTAAGGAAACAAAAATTAAGGTTTCAGTTTTCTCTTCGGAATAAACGACAGTGATCTTGACGGTGTGTCAGACGTCTGACGGCGTGTGCAAGATGTCGTCAAAGATTTTAGTGAATTGTTATCTTCTGATTACTCTCTGACGGTGTGTCAAATATGTGATGGTGCGTGAAAAATGTCGTCACATCTTCACTAGAAATCAGAATGATCTGCTTTAGGTTGACGGAAATTTTGATGCCTCATCACATATTTGACGGCGCTTCCGAAACGTCGTCACATTTCATCTCAACTCCTCAGGTTCTGTCTATGCTTGACGGCAACTTTGACAGCCTGTCCCATGTCTGATGACACTTCAGAAATGGCGTCAGCTGCACTTTAGCTTATTCGCACCAGATTTCAGCTGATTTATTCTTCTTTTCTTTGGTTTCCTCCTCGATCACTTGTATCTGCATTAAAACAATAAAAAAATCAAAAACAACAGAAGTTTCATAAGGCTTCACAATTATTTAGAGTTAAAATCCTCAAATGTGTTAGCACCTGCTCACACATCAACACCCTCAACTTAAAACAATTACTTGTCCTCAAACAACCAAAACATAACTTAGAAAGATACAAAGTACAATTGTCAGTCACTCATTCACATAAGCTTAAACATACTTTACCTTCTCCAAGGTCAACTATTTCCAACTCAACTGTGTATACTATTGAAGAACAACACAGGACTCAAGAAATGGAAATAAGTTAGTTATTTGTAACATACCTAGTGTTCCCTCACAACAAAGAAATCCCTTTCTCACTCATACCAGA
The DNA here is from genome assembly GCA_026120095.1 of Capsicum chinense. NCBI lineage: Eukaryota > Viridiplantae > Streptophyta > Magnoliopsida > Solanales > Solanaceae > Capsicum > Capsicum chinense. The sequence continues at coordinate 235,565,500 of JAPEIP010000012.1, forward strand.
CATCAAATGTTTAACATAGGGATAATCCATAGATCCTCACTCTCATAATAAAGTTCCAATCATTGTATGTCATTTGCCATAGGTTTGCCCTTATTTTTATTGCCAAGGTCTTTAGAAATGTCAGCTAGGATCACTATAGGACTTTTTCTCGACTTGTAATGTAGGCTAGGGGCTGGTATGATATTCAAGGGTATTTAAAGTGACTACGCCTCCTTGACACTACACTAACCTCTTGGGTTTTTACTTCTTAACCTTTTTCTCTTCCTCTCTTTTATTGATCACACATGCTCAAAATGGGTGCGGTCGTTTCAATAATCAAATTATCTTTTTGTCATCTTTTGCACAACTTTTTCTTTTCTTATTCTTTTTAGAACACACCCGGCTTTTTATTCTTTTCTCTTGTTCTATCTCTCTTCATACTCATTTTGCATCACACACCCCTATGATAGCCACCCTCAACTTAGGTTGTTTGCCTAAGTTAAGGTGAACAATGTCCAAGGAGGACTAGTGCCAAAACAAGTTCATTACAATATTAATGTGAAGGTGATAGGTGTCTCAAAAAGAAATAGGCAATTAAGGCTCAAAGTAGGGATCAAGGGATATCATGCACACTGCGAAGGTCATTTAGGCTAAAAGTGGACTAAATAAAAAAAAATGGCCTATGATCCTTTCCTAACCCCTATCCTACAACCTAGGCAAGAAAAATCGGGCAAGTTCTAGATTTAACACACAAAGAGAACTAGGTAGTTCTCACACACACATGGCACAAAGGTACATCACAATCCACTACCTATCCGATTCATGCAATTGTTAACAATGATTATTATGTCCCTAGCACTAATGACATAAAAAGATTCACAGTAGTCACATACAGATTCACATCACACAGTTAACATAGACAATTGGAGAGGTAGTTATCATTCCAAGAAAATTCAACAAAAATATGTCAACTGCTGTAGATACTTATTTTTCTCCCAGTTAACCACTACACATCACAACGTAAAATCAACACACCTAAACATGCCGGCTCTACTAGGAACAAGACTCTGGGAAAAAGAGGCACGAAAACAAATACCCCAGTAGTACATCAACACCCACAAGTAGCCCCAACACCCTCAACTTAAAATCATACAATGTCCCCAATGCGTCAAACCAGAACAAGAGAGTTAGAAACATACCTATGGCACCATGGGTGCGAAGATCTAATGTCAATCATATAATACGAATACAAACAACAAAATACCTTGGGTTGCCTCCAAAGAAGTGCCTAATTTAGTGTCGCGGCATAACAACATCCAGTCATCCTTTATCCCTCCACTTTGATGATTTACATTGTCGGCCCATCTTTTGATATTTACATCTTTTATGTCTGTTAGGAAAATATGAGGGAATATAAGGAATGTTCTATCACGCCACTTCGAAGACTTAAACCGCTTGCCTAATTTTGCATCGAACTTTCGTGTGGGATCATTAGGCAACGATGAGGATCTTAAAAAGCCACTAAATAGATATCAATTTTTAAGCTTCTTGGCCTTCAAGACTGGGGTTGTAGTATACCCTTTTGGAAAGATAAACTCCAAAATGTAAGAATTTTTCTCCTCATTTTCAAAATTCATGATTTGCTTGGATGATTCGAATTTCATCAAATCCACCAAGCATAATGTTGAAAAGTGGTTCGAATTAGGACTAACTCTCAATTTTGGAGTAGCATCCTTATTAGCATTTTTACCCCTAAATGGACTAGAGTCTTCACAAGGATTGTGCCTGATTTCTTCTTTTGACATTAGTACCATCTCCTCGTCT
>JAPEIP010000012.1:235586162-235600543 GCA_026120095.1 Capsicum chinense
TTGATGACATTCTTTTGTATTCGAGGAGCTAGGAGAAGCATGAGCAGCATCTGAGGACTGTACTTCGCACTTGAGAGACCACAGTCTTTATGCCAAGTTCTCAAAGTGTGAGTTTTGGGTTGAGTCTGTAGCTTTCATGGGGCACGTAGTGTCCAAGAAAGGTATTATGGTGGACCCAACCATGATTAAGGGTATTCGTAGTTGGGCAAGGCCTATGTCACCTTCTGAGGTTTGCAGCTTTATTGGGTTGGCGGGTAACTATAGGCGGTTCATTGAGGGCTTTTTTTCTATTATAGCCCCTATGATTAGATTGACCAAGAAGGAGGTTCCATTTCAGTGGTCTGCGAGTTATGAGATGATCTTTATAAAGCTCAAGGATTTGCTCACTTCAGCTCTTATTTTGGCTCTTCCTGTTGAGGTCAAGGGTTTTACCGTCTATTGTGATGAATTTAGTGTTGGTTTTAGTTGTGTTCTGATGTAGCATAGTCGTATTATTGCATATTCATCAAGACAGTAGAAGGTGCATGAGTGCAACTACCCCAATCATGACTTAGAGTTGGAAACGGTAGTATTTGTTCTTAGGATTTGGAGACATTATTTGTATGGGGTTCGGTGTGAGATATTTATTGATCACCACTGTCTTTTGTATATTCTAACCCAAAAAGAGCTTAATTTGAGGTAGTGCAGGTGGATTGAGTTGTTAAAGTACTATGATATCTCCATTCTCTATAATCTGGGCAAGGCGAATATCATAGCAGGCGCCTCGAGTTAGAAGTCAGTGTGTATGGGTAGCTTAGCTTTTATTTCAACTTCTCAGCGTCTGTTGGATTTTGACATTCAGTCCTTAGCTAACATGACTATTTATTTTGATATTTCTGACCCGCGGAGAATAATTGCTAGTGTAGAGGCCAAATCTACCTTGTTGGAGCAGATTTAGAGTCGTAAGTTTAAGGATAGTAGGCTTCATAGCATTCAAGAGCAGGTGTTTAGAGGTGAGTCTCAGTGGGCTACCCTAGATTCTAAGGGGGTATTGAGGTTTGACGATCGTATTTGTGTTTCCAGGGTTGGATATTTGATCCAGTTAATTCTTCGTGAGGCTCATAGCTCCAGATACTTTATTCATCCCGGGACAGCTAAGATATATGGGGATTTGAGGTAGCATTACTGGTAGAGTGGTATGCTGAGAGATATAAATAGATTTGTGGCTCGATGTCTTTTTGTCAGCAGGTAAAGGCCGAGCATCAGAGACCTGGTTGATTACTTCAGTAGCTACCCATTCTCGAGTGGAAATGGGAGCGAGTTACAATGGATTTTGAGGTCGATTACCTCAGACTTTGTATGGTTTTGATAGAATTTGCATCATCGTGGATCGATTGACCAATTCTGCACATTTTATCCCCGTTTGAGTTTCCTACAATGCCGATATTTAGCTCATGTTTACATTCAGGAGGTGGTTCTCCTACATAGGGTCCTTGTGTCCATTATTTCTGACTAAGGCTCTCTCTTTACTTTTAGCTTTTGGAGGGCATTTCAGAAGGAGCTGGGGACATAGGTTAACCCAGACAGATGGGCTATCAGAGCAGACTATCCAGGTCTTGGAGGATATGCTACACACTTGTATGTTAGATTTTGGAGGTTAGCGGGACAAATTTCTTTCTTTGGCAGAGTTTGCATATAATGACAGTTTTCACTCGAGTATTCAGATGGCCCCATCTAAGGCATTGTATGGTAGGCCATGTCGATCTCCTACTGGTTGGTTTGAGACTTCTGAGGCTATTCCATGTGGCACATATTTGATTCGTAATTTGTTGGACCGAGTTCGAGTGATTTAGGACCGGCTACGAGCAGCTTAGAGTAGACAGAAGAGTTATGATGATCATAAACGTCGTCCATAGAGTTTCAGAGTTGGTGATAGGGTCTTTCTGTGAGTATCGCCCATGAAGGGTGTGATGAGGTTCGGGAGGAGGGGCAAGCTTAGCCCTAGATATATTGGACCTTTTGAGATCCAATAGAGAGTTGGGGAGGTAGCTTATGTGTTGGCATTGCCACCCGCCTTCTTAGCCATTCACTCGGTGTTTCATGTATCTATGTTACTGCAGCATATTCCAGATGAGTCACACGTACTTTAGTGGGACTCGATTTAGTAAGACGAGGGATTGGCATTTTTAGAGGAGCCAGCATCTATTTTGGCAAGGGATGTCAAGCGGTTGCGCTCTAGGGATATTCTGGTGGTTAAGATTCAGTAGCGTCACCATCCAGTTAAGGAGGCTACTTAGGAGATCGAGTGTGATATGCACGCCCAGTATCCCTACCTGTTTGACCCTTCAGGTATGACCTTATCTTTTACTTTCGCGGACGAAAGTCCTTTTAGTAGTGGATGTTGTAATAACCCTTACAGTCATTTTCCAGTATTTTCAAATAATTTTAGTACTATCTAAATGTATCGTGGATTATTATATTTAATTTGGCATTTGGTAGAAATATAATTTAGAACCCTTCTAGAATATTTTTTATATTGGTAAAATTCTTTAAGTGATGATAGATATATATCACCTTATAATATACTTTTATGATTTATTAATATTTTAGGTGGAGATAGTATTTTTAAAAATGTTAAAATATTATTATTATTATATAATAGAGGTTTTGTTAGAAATAATTTTATATTAATTATGGTATATTAAAAATATTATAATTATTTTTACCACGAATTTATACAGTACCTGAATATGTATTCAGTGTAGAAAAACTTATTAGTTGTGGCAATATCACCACACGTGGGGAAGAGATGTGAACAACAACATGGTGTTAACTGGCAGCCATACACTTGACCCATATTTTAACCATTTGGAAAGGTCTTTACTTTTTTTTTATATATATATTCACTCATATATATTGATACAACCATACTTGGTAGTGGTGATATACAATAAATATTCTTTTTAACAAAAGCAAACCATGGTACTCTTATGCATATACAGCACGTTTATATAAACTTTTTAGCAAATGTTTTGGGCGATAATATTTTTGGCACCATTTGACCATTAAATTAATATTGATTATTCAAAGCTCGGGTTCTAGTAGCGTTATTTTGAGGCTTTGCGGAAAGGCCTTTTAGCTTTGGCGTCCAGGTAGGCTAGGTTTACCCTACTTTTAGATTGAGTTTATCTACTGAAATTGTGAACTATTATGGTAGCTTTGAATAAGTGCTTATAGTCTTGTATTATTTGATATATATAACCTGTCTTATTTATCTGGATTAGGACCCCATTCTAGTAAATATTGGAATATTATCTTTTAATATAATGTAGCATCTATTACATTAGGACGTGAAACTAAATTGTAAAATTTTGAATTTATCCCTTTTTGATTAAGATTGGTCAATGATTATTTAGACGTTGACATTGTTATGATATGGTATGAATTTTAATATTACCATTGGGTATGGTTACTATGAGTTCTAGTTCAAGTCTGGCATTTGATTATTAATGTTACTACGAGATTCGGTTCGAGTCTGGCATCTGATTAGGATTGTGGTTCCTCTGAGTTCCGATTTGAATCTGACATCTGATTATGGTTGTGATTCCTCTGAGTTCCGGTTCAAGTCCGGCGCGTGTCCTCTTGTTATTATCCATTACTACCGGTTCGAGTCCGATGTCTAGCTTCTCGTTACTACCCATTGGTGCCGGTTCAAGTCTGGTACACATCTGGATGACTATCATGATTTATTGGGATCAGTGCAATTATAGATTTTTCATGGTTATTTTAATTAATTGTATATCCCACTGGCTTATGGGGTTACGGATGGGTTAACTGTCATCTTCAGTGAGCCTAGCAGGCTTATGGGTGCCCAGCTAGGTTATGTTTTACTTGTATGTCATTACTGCATTGTTTATTTTCTATATCACTTACATTTATTCCTTTATCTCATTGGCGTAGCTTGGCAGTTATTTACCCTTTCTGTCCCTTTACTATTGACTTGGATTACATTCTCGCATTGTAGTTATACCTTTTCTGTATTGAGCTCAGTCGACTGATGATGCCTATTGAGTACCTGTTGCTTTGGTACTCATACTACACTTCTACATCTTTTTTTGATACAGATCCGAGTACTAGAAATCGACATTGACGTGATTCCTACCTTCTTGTACTGATTCAGAGTAGGGTGAGTTTGTTGTCGTCCGAGGCTGATCCTTCTCTATCTACTCAAGTTATTCTTATGCACTCTAGACTGCTTGTGTATATTGTGTACATTTTAGATTTTTGTCTAGTACTCTGGGTACCTGTTAATAGTGGCTCTAGTACTGACCTTATCAGGTCTTGGGAGGGATTCATTTGTATAGTTGGTCCTTTTTTCAAATCTCATTTTGATATAATATATATGTTCCCTTCTTAGTTTTTACTTATTATTGTTGTTGTTATCATTATTTGTGATCTTTTATTTGGTCTCTGCCTGTTAGCCCATTACCTATCATTCCGGACTATGGCTTGGCTTGCCTACTAATGGGTTAAAGTAGGTGTCATCACTATTTAAGAAATTGGGTCGTGACACTGATACCAAGTTTTTCACGCCCCAAGCCAAGGCCCTGGACATGACACGTACCCGATACTATTTCTAGCACGAGCTAACATTCTATCATAACACATTACAATACAACCAACATGAAAGAATATAACTGAAACAATATGAGATTACAATAATATTTCTTAAAGGAAAAATATTTTCATCAAGGTTTATTAACACCACTTAATATTATAGATTACTAATAGTTATGATAAAGACTAGAAACTAAAAAGTTTGTTTGCAAACTACACTAGTCTGTGAAGCCAGTAATAAGTACCAATACTGAAAGGAAAGAAAATATAAGAAAGTCATCATATCTCGTCCAATCTCTTGGTAGGAAAGAGGCTCACCAATGGCAGAAGATAGAGATCCTAATGAGGCGCCTGACAGCAAACTTCAGATCCAGAACCTACATTATGAAACGATGTAGCACCAAAGACGATCAATATGTGGAATGTATTGGTATGTAAAATCATTTTACGAGGGTAGTAGATCAAGAGATTAGAAATAACAATAAAATTCAAATGTAAGTAAAGACAACTGAAAAGGAATAGGAGTATAAAGTAAATTTATAATTGATTTAATTCTTTTGATCATTTGTGGAAGAAAGTAGTAAACCGTCATAAACCACCATGTGAGTGCATGGAGTCTGATCTCGGCCCGATCAGCTAAGCCGTCCTACACCTTTCCAGACATAGGATGTGACATGACATAATTTTCTAGCAAGTATCCATGGTTAGCCTCTTTTCCGGACACATAAAAAAAAGAGTCATTCGAATTGCAGAATAATCTCTATCCTATGTTGGCAAACATAGTTTCGAGCATTTGTCATTTCAACATATTCCTTCACAGTCATCTAACTAACTCCCTTATGCTCATGACATTATCTTATTTATCTGATTAGTTCCTGATCAAAATGTTTGCCTTGTTAGGCTTATGTTCATAGTTTAGCCAATTTAGGCTCATGTTCATATGTTTGCCATTTTAGGCCAATGATCACGAATTTGTCCTTTAAGACTCATGCTTGGAAAATCAACCTCTTTGGGAACATACCTCATGAATGATTATAGTTATTAAGCATTTTTGGTGTGACATGAATAGTAATGTGATGTTACATAATAACAATATATCATGTCACAGCTTCCACCACACTTAACGAAACTAATGAACAAATTGTGAAGTGTTGTAGTTGAGGTTCGGAGTTCATAACTAAAAGTTAGAGTTTCCATTTAAGAAGTATTATCAAAATTAATTAAACTTTTGTATATTTCAAATTAAGAAGAACTCCCAGAGTTTTATGTTAAAGATTACAAAACAATGTACCACTTGATTATTTGGTTGCCAACATGGAAGAGACTAGCTATAATGGAGAGACTTCAGGGATTTTGGATAAATGTACCACTTGATTGTATATTTTGTGTCTTAGGTATTGAATCTCTTGATCATTAATTCTTTCTTTCTTTCTTTTTTCTCTGTTGCGTTACAAAGGATATGTAGAGAAGAATATTCACCAGGTTGGGGTACATGTAAATGTGGGAAGTTGGCAAGACAAACTCTTCTTGACATGCTTCTGGGCTAAGAATAAATCCGGCAGAGGTGCAATCAATATTAAGGCTGGTCATTTCCATTGTGACAAAGTCAGCTGAGAAATTGAAGTTAATTTTTATAGAGAAAGAGAAAGGGCTAAATAGTAGGCTTCCTTACACAACTTAGATGGAGTGCCTTGAATAGAATACTGCTTTTACTTATTGTGTAATGTATTTATTTAACAATAGAGCAGGATAGATTTGAATAAGCAATGTAATAGTATGAGTTTTTTTGACCGAACGTCGCAGCGACAGAACAGTAGTCTGTGAAGGTTTTTATTTCATAATTATGCTCTGGGAAAAGTAAGGAAGCATATTTCAACTACAAGGCTGGGGGCATATGTGTATCAAATATAACTACTATAAATTGGATAGTGTAACTGAAACCACGTTATAGACGGAGATACAATCTCGAAACAAATACAAAATGAAGTCAAAGAAAGAGTAGATATACTTAGAAGTTCAAAAGGGACTGAGAGATGTCGTCTTTGATCAACAGATTATGTAATTAGTTCCCTTTGTTGAGGTCTCACTTCTTTTCAAGAATGGGGTGCTCTCTAGGTTTATTCACTATACGTTGCAATTGAAATTTTTCACATTTATTAACAAAAAGATTTATGATTCTCAAATCCAATCACAAGAGACATTAGAATTCACGAAATTTCGAAAAGAACATGAAATGGAGAGTTATCTGTACATATCCCCACAGGTCACTTTAACCATTTAATCTCATTGATAAGATTGTAAAAATTCTTGTAAACTTTAATTGTTTGAAAGTAATTTGAATTGGAGAACAATAAAACATCCAAAAATATGAGCAAGAAATGGTTCTACATACCTCTAAATGTTGAAAGAACTTGAGATCAGAAGAAAGGATTTAAACTTGCTTTCTTGAATCAATTCTCTCCAGACTGCTGAGAGCAGCATTTTAGAAATGGAAGAAAATATTTAGTTGTGTAAAAACTAAAGGAGAACATGGAGTTTTTAACCTGTGAAACTGAGAAACAGAAGGATTTTTTTTCTTCCTTTTTTCACGTATGTGAAACTAATAGAGGAAGGGGAGCTTTTAATTTGTGAAAGTTAGGAAGGCAGAGAGATTTGTAACTGATGGAAACTAAGGTACTTCTATCTGCTAAAATAACATCTGGCTGAGGAAAAAAATAAATGTTTGGATACTAATTAATAGAAAAGGTTCAAGTCACTCAAGGTTATGGTAAAAATGAAAGGACGAAATTTCCCTTGGAGTTACCTGGTAAGTTACTTAGTGCGAGATGTTACAATAACCATAGGATCACCTTGAGAGACTTCAAGAACCTCACCTTCACCTGAGTATTTGCTCCCAAAATATTCTAGAGTGTCCAAAGAGATCAGACATTTCTTCAACTGAGGAATATATCTAACATTGTGAGAGTTCTCACCATACAATCATGCATTTTCATTCAGACTACTGTACCTTTTCCAAAAAATTTGCAACAATCATTGTTTCCTACTAAGATAACTCCACCTTAAACAGAATAATATGTAAAAAAACAAATTCTTCTTAGGACATATATGAAACTAACAAGCTGAATCTAAAATCCGCGCATTGTTAGGACAAAAAATATTTTCAGTTACTAAAAATATTGCTCTTCAATCTCATCAATACAACACTTGCTTCAGCATTGTCAGAATCCTCATGCTTATTTTTCTATTCTTTTTCATTATTTCTTAACTTAGGATAATCAAACCTAATGTGGCCTTTTTTATAACAATAATAATATACTGAATTTTTATATCTGGGCTTTGAATTAGTTATACTCCTAACAAATAAGTCGGACGCCCAATTTTTACTACCTTCCCCTATGATATCTGTATCTATCTAATATTTAGATTTTAGCATAGATTTGATTTTTCTATAAGAGAGAGTTTCGTTTTTATAAAGTATAGTATCTGTAAAATGCTTAAAGGATTGGGGTAGGAAACATATTAGCAAAATAACTTGATCTTCTTCCCCATTCTTAACATCTATATTACTTAAATCCATAAAAATGGAATCAAATACATCAAAACATGTGAGTATGAAAGTATTTTAATGCATATGAAATGTTGCTTGCTTCAAGTAGAGTTTATTCTCTACTGTCCTTTTCATATACTAGCCTTTCAACTTTTCCCACATGCCTTTAACAATGGTTTTTGAAGCTACTTCGTTAGTACATCAGCAGAGAGATTTAGTATAATACTGAATCTTGCCTTTTTGTCAAGCCTATCAAACTCCTCATCCATAATTTTTTCTGAATTTTTCTTCTTTTCTTGTAGAGCCATATGCAAATCTGTAATGCCCAGTCAGTTTGGATCCTTTTTTATCTAGAAATGAGCCTACAAGACGATTGGATTGGGTAGGGATCGAGTGAGGATGAGTTTGGAAGTGTTGGGGAAAGTTTAGGATAAGGAAGTGTGTCATACGTCGCACGGGGGAAGCCATGCCATGGCCCCCACATCGCACAACCCTGTGCAAAAGTCCACTAGTCTACCCTTGTGATAGGCCATGCGCCACAAGGGGGAGGCACTGCAATGGCCATGCGCTGGATGCGGGATGGTCGCACAATGGGGTGCCCCCCTCCCCATAATAGTAGTACATAATCGGATTTCATTTTAAAATGTTATTCTAAGGTAAATTGGGCCTCTTACTCTATGAAAATCGTTCCCCTTCCATATAAAATTAGAGAAATTAAATACTCTAATATACCAAATACACCAAAAGAATAACCTCACAAGATCATTCCAAAGAAAGGTTAACTCTATTTCTTCCCAACACAACTCTCTCACTAAATACTCTCAATGAAGAAGAAAACAAACACAACTAACTCTTCTCAAATTGGTGTGTTTTTAAGGTGAAAGAACTCTCCTCTATTTATAGGAGGAGGTTCTTGGGAGGAAAGAGGGCCAAAAATATGACCACATTACATTAGACAATAGAGGTGAAAGGTTGATAGAAGTACCAAAACAACCACAATATGTTGATCCCCCAGCAGAACTTGATCTGATGTTGGCTAGAATTATTAATGAAAAGAGTAAATATACACCATTTGTTAGAAGACGAGTGTATATGCAACATTATTTTAATGAGAGATATATCCACTCTAAATTACCTAGTTGAAGGGAATATTTATTCCATTTCCTTTTATAATAAGTGAATTTTACTCGTGCAAAAAATATGTTAGAGAATTAAAAATTAATTAGCACGTTCTTTTCATGTCAAAGACAGGTTTCAATTCCCGTAAATAATAAGTTCTTAATCTAGGCTATTAACGAATTTAAATGTTATTACCTCTTTTCAAAGTTCAAACAACTCTCACATATATATAAATATATCATATATTTAGATAAAGGTCAAAGTATCAAAACACATCTAAACTATAATATAAATTTGTCAATTAACTCACCACTGTCTGCCCTTCACAAAAAACATTCTTCAGAGCAAGTTCATTGCCCAGAATTCCTGATGATGTTTTCATTTGTTTGTTTTCGGGATTGGATTTATCAGGTAATTCAGACGATTTTCCTTAAATTCCTCACTTTAAATTCCTCACTTTCATTTTCACTTCATTTTCACGCCATTTTCACTCCATAACTGAGATCATGTTAAGATTTACCCCTAAGTCATTGTCAAAATTCACATGTGTTTCAAAATCATGGAATCAATTGATTTCTGGTCCTGATTTTGTTAAGAAAAAACATCTCAAGTTAAACAAAGAATGCAGCCATTATAGAGTTTTATATCCAGGGATGAAAGCAAATTTCAAGGTGTGTTCTCTCCCTGCCCTATTTAACAAACAACAACACGCTGAGGAGCTATTTGACATGGATTGTCCCACCTCATCAGCTATCGTATTGGGGTCTTCCAATGGACTCATTTGTCTGTTCAATCAAAGGGATACATATATATGGAACCCCACCATTAGTAAGTCTAAGAAATTATTTAATTTGAAGTGGGGTTCCTCTTTTCCTGCCAAATATGGCTTTGGATATGATGAGTGATGTGATGATTATAAAGATCTATTTATTGGTTTTTGTCGTAATTCTTCCCATCATCTAGTCAACATTTACAGTTTGAGGACTGATTCTTAGACTACAGTCCATGAACAATTTCAGGGCATCTTATAATTAATCGTTTGGGTAAATTTGTATACGAAAAGCTTTATTGGGTTTCATCTATTGGCATTAGTAATTATGTCATGTGCAAAATCATTCTTTTTTACTTAGCAAATGAGAAATAGGGAAGCTTAGAGATTCCCATTGATGGACAAGTCAATTCACATTACAGAATGAGAGTTATTGGATGTGATCTTTCTATTCTTTATACATGTCGTCTAGGTGCTACTACCTCTGATGTATGGATTTTAAAGGATTGCGGATTTCGGATAAAATTGTTCACAATCAAATATCCTGAACTCTCTTCCCTATATATATTTCCTACACAAGGTTACACATTTTCTATGCATTTTCAACAGTCAAATAATGGTGACATTTTACTTTCGGTTACCCTATTTATCATGATATTCGATGGTTCAACCAGAAAACTAAAACACACTACTTATTTGAGGAATGCAGTCCTGTAGAAATCTATGTAGAGAGCCTTGTTAATCCTCTAATGATATCTGACCTGTAAGAAATCAGCTTAACATGCTCTTTTTGCACTTCTGTTTTTTGGTCAAATACAAGACAAGACATTGAATATAATTTTTTCTTGATAAGGTAACGAAACATATAATATAAATGAATCTTCACATCATATATGCTTGTATAGTGGTTTGAATCTCAATTTACTTGTTAAAAAGGAAAGAGCTTATGAAGAACACAAAGCAATAAAGAATAATAATCATAACTTTCTGTGTTTCGATGCTTTTTCTTATGTTTCCGAGAGCCACAGCAGCTGCTCCAAGATTATCCGTGAATGGCAAAATAAAGCAAGGGCAAATAAGTAGACTTAGTATGAAAGAAGACAAGATATTCTTGTTGTATTGCTTGCATTATATAATGTCTTTACAAGTAAAAATGGCAAACTATTTATCATCTATAAAAGTGACACCTCAGCCAATAAAAAAATTCTAGAGCCCTAAAGTACTAGAATCAAAGAACTGATGCCACATGGCAGTGTCGTTTGTGGTACCAGTAAATATTCCTCCTACAGTGTCAGATTGGTATGAGCTCGTCCATGTACCTGTGCTTCATGACATTTCTCTCCCCATCAAATTTTTCTTCCATGTTAATTGGTATAACTTCATATTATCTCTTTCCTAGGCGCCTTCCAAAGGTTCAATCTTTCAGAATTTCATTTATCAGAGAGATTAAGGAGATGTCTGATTGAGAGAAAATCTGGGTGAGGACAGTGAGAGGGGATTCAGTGTAGTCCCCAGTTTTGCCAGGGTTGCACCCAGGGATCAACTCTTAGTCTATTTTTTTTTGCCTTACTGATGCATGTTTTGATGTGGCATATTCAGGGAGAGGTGCCTTGATGTATGCTATTTGTAAATGATGTAGTTTTGATTGATGAGAATTAGGGAGGTGTTAATGATAAATTAGAGGTTTGGAGACAAACCCTGGAGTCTAAAGGGTTTATGTTGAGTAGGACAAACATGGAGTACGTGGAATGCAAGTTCAACTACGTGACATATGAGGAAGAGGTTGTAGTGAAGTTGGATTCACAAGTTATTTCTAGAAGAAATAGTTTTAAGTATCTAGTGTCTATGATTCAGGGGAATAGAGAGATTGATAAGTATGTGACACACCATATTAGGGGAGGAGTGGATGAAATAAAGGCTTGCCTCGGGAGTTTAGTGTGATAAGAAGGTGCTTTCCAAGCTTAAAGGAAAATTCTATGGAATGGTGGTCCATCATGCCATGTTGTATAGAGAAAAGTGTTGGTCAATCTAGAACTCTCATATCCAAAAGTTGAAAGTGGCAGAAATGAGAATGTTGCATTAGATGTGTGGACTTACTAGGGGAGATAGGTTAGAAATGAGATTATTCAAGCGAAGATGGGAGTGGCCTCAGTGGAGGAAAGGATGCAGGAAGTGAGGTTGAGATAGTTTGGGCTTTTGATGAGGAGGGGCATGAATGCCCCGGTTCGGAGGTGCAAGAGGTTAGCTTTGGTTGGTTTAAGGCAGGGTAGAGGTAGGCAGAAGAAATACTGGAGGGAGGTGATTAGACATGACATGGAGCAGTTACAACTTACTAATGATTTGACCCTAGATAGGAAAGTATGGAGAACACGAATTAGGTTGAAGGTTAGTGCAAGTGGGTGAGTCGCAACCAGTATTAGGTGTGCTTTGGAATAGCCTTGCTAGTAGTCGTAGGACTTTGCACGTAGGATGGAGTCTCTAGTTAGGTGGGTTGGGGGAGGTGGGTGCTCACGGTTTGTTAGGGTATAGTACTACTTTGTGGGTGCTTTATTTCTATTATTTCATCTTGTCTCATGTATTATGACTTTATTTACCGTCTCACTGTCTTGAGTTGGGGGATCTATCGAAAAAAACCTCTCTACTTCTTCATAGGTAGTGATATGGACTGCGTACATTTTACCCTCCCCAGACCCCACTAGGTGGGAATTTAATAGGTATGTTGTTGTTGTTGTAGCTAGAACTCTCTTCCCCATGTTCATCCATTGGTGCATCACGTGGTCTAATCAGGTTTTAACCAATACAGGTATATTGCTATGCAGTCTTAATTGACGTGACCTATGGCTATGGGGCTTTCATAACCGCTAAGATTAGAAATCTACTGGGAACTTGTCTAAAGTGATAAATTCTGATCCATAAAATCTTGTATTTCCATACGGTGTTGCGATTTGGAGATATATTATAAAAGAAGGAAATGAGAGATAATTAGACTATGGACAGTTAAATAGTTTGAAGATAAGGAAATGTGTCTTTCTTTATTCATTTTGGTCAGAGATAAGGATGGGACTATCGATTGAGAAGAAGGATTAATGACCGAGAATTGTCAGAAGTTGCCTTCATTTTGCAGAAAATGGAAAATGTGACATTAGAAGGTTGTGAGATGGAGGGTTCACTTTTAAGACTAAAGAATGACCCTGGAAATTGTTATGGAAGACTAAACTACCAACCAAAGTCGCTTGCTGCTCTCTAAGAGTGTTTAACACAGGATAGGCTGCAGAAGATGGGATTTATTCTTTGCAGCAGGAACGCGTAGCTATTACAAAATTTAAATGTATTCAGAATTTATTATTTTTGAATAGAGGATCTTTTGCGATTGATGTGTTGGATTTTCTAAACTTGCGAGAGTCTTTTGTCATGTAATTTGGTCGAGTCCAATTTGTGTAATCTTTTCAATACCATCTTGGTCCTAAGCATTAATGTCAGAATTTATAACATTATAGAGAAAGAAAATAGCTATCAAAATTGCTCATGAAGCACTCGGAAATAAGGGGACATTCTCCATCGTTGCTATAAACCATAATCATGATAAGAATCGCATTAAGAACTTAGTTTGTCTCTAGAATGTGAAAAGAACCCGATATTATTGAGTATCTGAGTGAATAAGTTACAAATGAAGCAAAATGTATATGGTAGATTCATATAACAGATTTCGACTTGTACACAAGAAGGTTAGAGGAAACCTTGTGGATTGTTCCTATGCTTTTAGGGTGAAAGTGTATTGTTGGCTCTTCCAGTAAACTAAGCATTTGACTTGAATTATAGAAAAAATAATCAGATTTGTTCATATGTTCACTAACTGTGAACACGCTAATGAAGATGACTGAAATTATGATGCCTTGTTCTAGTTTTTGTCTCTGATCTCATGCATGTGTTGTGCTGGTGCCATTACTTTGGAAAATAGTATTATTTGTATGTATGGAAATTTAAAGAGTATGTTTGGAAATTTAAAGAGTATGTTTGATTCCAATCGTTTGGAAAATAGTATTATTTGTATGTATGGAAATTTAAAGAGTATGTTTGAATACATGGACTATTTTAATTAATACATCCTACCAAACGTGTCTTTAAAGTATATATCCTCCTAATTTCAACAATTTATGACTCATCAAGAAATTATTCATCGGACTTCTTGTCGTATACCCCTCAACAGATTGGAGCAGCTGAGAGGAAGGATAGGTACCTCTTTGAGACTATACCTCATTGAGACTACTCACACTCTTCTCATTTAATATTGTGTTTTTGGGGCGATGCAGTTCTCTCATCTTTCATTCAAAATCAAATTCCTTATTCAGT
>JAPEIP010000012.1:235600665-235610914 GCA_026120095.1 Capsicum chinense
GGGTCTTTCGGAAACAGCCTTTCTACTTCATCAGAGGTAGAGGTATGGACTGCGTACATCTTACCCCCCCAGACCCCACTAAGTGGGAATACACTGGGTTTGTTGTTGTTGTTGTTGTTGTTTGATTCCAATCGTATTTAAAGGTTTTTCTCAAATCTGAGATATCAAATGTTTCTCGATTAATTGTATATGTTAGGCAATAATATGATATTTGAGTTTTAAACCATGAAAAAGCCCTTGTAACATTCAAAGTATGGATTGTCTAATATTTTGATAAACTTAAGGGCATAAACTTTTGTTGAGTCTGCATATGTAATCTCCCGTGGATAAATTGAACAGGTCCAATATTAATGACTACTAGTTGATGGAACAAGAATTTATAGCTATGTCTTCAACTAGAGAAGATGTTGATTAGCTTCAAAGTATGCTAATAGATATTCATCTATGGAGCAAGCCAGTACAACCTTTGACTATCTATTTTTATAATTAATCTGTTATATTTCGTGCTTCAAGTGATTGTTATAATGGCAAGTTAAGATAAGTACGTCTCTGTAACACCCCGCAACATTCTTGACTTGATACCACTCATAGTTGCATGTATAGGGAATTTGAAGCCTGGAATTTTTCTCTGTGTTGAAAGACTTAGTCATATTTTAAGCCCTTAATTTCATTGATTTCTAAATTGTTCTTCCCGTCCTCGAGACGTATATTTATGATTAATTTCATGTTCGAGGGTGTAAAGGAAATGTCTCGGGGAATTTTCAAATTTTTCGAACGAGGTTTGAGCAGTGTTTGAATCACAAAATTTGTAGGTCACCGCGATTGTACCGCATCACGGTGCCTATGGCGATGAGCCCTCTGGCGTAACGCAATGGACTCCAAAACTGGTATTTAGGTACGAAGTTAATTTCCAAAGGGAAGTCTCATCTTTTCCCCATATCGACAAGTCATAATAACAAGAAATTAAGTCGTCACTAGGGCATTATATGCCAAAGATTACTCAATTTCTTTCCGAACTAAACCCTAACTCCTCCCCCAAAGATCAAGAGTTCAACCTCTCTAAGTTAAAGATTCTCAAGAAAGTGTCAAGATTAGGGTTCCATTCTTCAAACTAAGTAACCTGGGGCTTTGAGCTAAAAGTGACAAAAGAGTTTGAAACTGAGGCTAAGGTGACTTATGTATTAATAATTGAGTGTAGGTGACAATTACTTTATTATGGATTAAGAAATTTTGGTAAGTTTGAGAATAGCCCACAAGTTTTTAAATTTATACTTTGATCCAAATGTTTACCCAATATAACGGAAAACGGAGGGAAAAAAGGCACCATTTCTCTCTTCTCATCCATTGTTGTTTCTCTCTTAGTAATTTTTGTTGTTCATTGTTGTTGCTACTTTATTAATTATCTTCTAATTCATTATCATAATTTTCTACTTCATTATCATCTTCATGTTCTTCTTGTTGACCATTGTTGTTGTTGTTGTTACCACTACTGCAACTATTTGACCAATTTCGTAGGTCAAATTTTGTTTCATACATCACTTTCCACTTTGGCATTATTTCACAAGAGACTTTGAAAAGTCACATTATGATTTTTAGTTGAATTTATCATCTAATAACTGTATTTGTGCTATTTTTTCAACAAAAGATAGCACGCGAACATGAATTAAAAGTAAGAGATATCTATTTAAAGATCAATCATCTGTTCTGACTAATGAACCATCTGTTGTAATGGAAGACATATGTTGGATTCTTGTTTATGGTTCTATAGTACCATAACATGAATCGAACAGATGGGTCATCTGTTGTAACCGACTAGTTATCTGATGCAATAGGGTAAGTATTTGTTATCTGTTGTAATAGGGTAAATATTTGTTGCACCAGATTAGTAACCTATTTAGCAGAACTTAAACTTGATTCCAACAAACGTGTCATATGTTGCAACAGGGTAAATATCTATTACAACAGATTAATAGCCTGTTGAAACAGAACCTGAACTCAATTCCAACAGATGCATCATCTGTTGCAATAGATGTATAGTCTGTTACAACATATGATTCACTTGTTACAACAGATGACTCATCAGTTGAAATCAGCTTCAAGAGCGTAACATGAATCCTAACAGGTAAGTAATCTATTGCGACTGATCACTTACCTGTTTCAACAGATTACACATCTATTGGGATTCTTGTTATGGCACTATGAAATCACTATTAACTTTTTTTAACAAATGACTTTATTTAGGTACCACTAATGGAGGGATCAATAACAATAGGGGTGGATTGTCATGGTCAATGGATTGAGAAGAGCAATCCATATGTATGGCATTGGAAGGAGTGTAAAATCCTAGAGACGATAGCTATAACAGTCCAAAGTGATGTTTCATATGATGATTTTGTGAACTTAATCATCAGTTATTGTGGAATGGATTGTTAAATGGAAGAACTCATCATCGGCTACATGCACAACTCCTTTGAAAATCATAGGGTACTACCTTTCAAGATAATCGATCAGGTTTGGTTGCGTGCTTATCTTAGTGATTTATCCAAGCTGGTGTTAAGAGCGTACGTGGTTGAAAAGATGAGAGAGAATAAGAAACAGAATATAGAAGAAGAACAACAACAAGACATCTTTGATGATTGGTTGGATGTCAAGACATAAACATTACAGATGATGATAAAACTCCTACGCCCGTTGATGCAACTAAGATGCTGGGCATTTCTTCTCGTAGACACAGTATGAAAATCTTCCAGACGATGAGACCAACTTTTACAAGGAAATTTCATTCAAGGAAAAGAAAGAATGATCTATTACTTTGTTTATTTCTTCCTTGAAAAAAGATTTCAGAATAACGAAGGTGATTAATTCGAGAAAAGTATTTTGCTACAAATGTACTAATTTGAACTTTAAGTTGTGGTTGAGAGTAGTGAAGTACTTAAGTTCTGACAGATTCATCATTCATAAACATAAAAAGTATCACACCTGTTGTTTGGAGCATATCTCGGGCCAAAATACTCACGCCACAGCAAAGGTCCTCGGTGAATATTTCACGAATAGATTACCCAATGGTAAAACCCCTTCTACAAGGGTTATGGCCAATCAAATCCTTACAAAATTGGGTGTCTTGGTGAGTTATTGGGAGAAATATATGGACATGGGCATTGCCAAGGACTTGGTTAGGGGGACCCACGAGCATAAGTCTACAGTCCTCGATGCCAACTATTACATGCTTGAGTCCACAAATTCTGAAAGTAAGACGGCGTTTCATGTTGATGAAAATGAAAGGTTCAAGTATTTTTTTGTATCCTATGGTGCTTAGATTAAAGGTTTTTGACATTTGAGAAAAAGCATAGCCATCGATGGTACCTTCTTGAGGAGCATTTATAATGGAGTTCTGCTAACAGCAGTGGCGCAGAATGCAGAGAATCACATCTTTCATGTCTCTTTTTGTGTAGCAAACAAGGAATGTGATGTGTGATATGAATTTTTTTTGAACAAATGCGAAGCTGCGTCAAAGATATCGAAGAGTTATGTTTTGTTTTGAATAGGAATCCAAGTATTCCAAAGATGAGTTTAATTTTCTTTACTTCAGCTCACTTTGCTTGTTACATCATGCATCTTGGAGAGAACATTCAGACTAACTTTCATAACGAAAGGGTCGTAACCCCTTTTTATAGAGAATATAGTAGGGAGGAGTTTTTAGACCATTTCAATCAAATAGCGGATATGCATCGCAAGGCAGCAAAACATCTCGTACGTGTCGATTTTAAGAGATGGATCCGGGAATTTTGTCGGGCAAATAGGTACATTATTATGAATTTAATGTCTTTTTTAAGTTACAAGGTTAGTATTATATTGTACTAAGTGATTCTTTTGTATAGATACAATATCATAACGATAAAAATAGTTGAATCGGTGAACTCATTGTTTGGTGATGAAAGAGAATTTTCCATCATGGCTCTATTTGAAATAATAAACAAGATGTATGACCAATTTTTTCACAAAAGATGTGTGGAGTATGAGGACCCAGGAACCCATTTATTCTAGAAGCGGAAAAATAATATCAACAAACATCAGTCTAAGGAATAGGCTATTATCTCATCAAATAGTAGATTACAAGTTCAGTATCAACGGTCATGGTGATATTTTCACAGTCGATCTTTAAATAAATCTTGTACGTGCAGAGTTTTTGACTTGGATAAAATACCCTATCCTCATGCTATGGAAACTCTTCGAGCTCAATACGGTGCAAAATATGGAACTAAAATTTATGAGTACTCGTCTCCATATTATTTCGTGGAAAAATATACAATGGAATATGGTGAAAATATTACTCCGATGCCTCCCGAAGAATCTTTGGTTGTTCCTGCAAAGCTTTTGGAGAGATTAATACCTCCTCCATATACTGATCCAAGCACTATCAAATCGCAAAGACTGTCATATAAGTGGAAGTGTCGAGTCGATGCAAAACCCCATACTTTTTCTAGCTCAGTTTAGATACTAGTGTGTCAAGGGTCAACTTCAAAAGTGTGTAACTCTTTATACGTCTAAAGAAGATATCAATTTCACCTTAATCAGTTACTCGATTGAGAAGTTATGTCAATTTTAGTGGAAACAGTATAGCACCGCGTCCTGGTAGAGGGTAAAAGGGAACTCATCCTTTTCTAGTGACGCAACGTGATTACGTCGTATTGCGTCAGAGGCCAAAATGGCAGTCGTCTTTTTCTAGTGATGCAACGCAATAATGCAGCGTCACAGCAGAGGCCAAAATAACATTTTTTTCTCTCTAGTGAGACACCAACATTGTACCGCATCGCAGTGGTATGCCAAATTGAGATTTTTCCAGTTCTGGGTAATTTTTACAAAGGGCAATCTAGTCATTTTTCCAAGCCCCAAATCGTGAAAAATAAGGAATTTAACCTATTCTAACCATATTATGCATGCTTTTCACATAATTTCTCTCCAAGAAACCCTAGAACATCACATTTAATTCCTCAAGAACTCCAAATTTCACCATTCTTTTTCCAAGACAACCCAAAATTCAAGATATTCTAGAAATCATCTTCAAAAGCACAAATAGGAATTTAAGTTTAAGTTTCTTTATCAATTTCATCAATTAAGGTATGTGAGGTTTTCAACAAGGATATTCCTTTCAACCTTGTACCCAAAAATTAGTTCTAAAGTTTAATTTTGTATAAAATTACATGAATTTCAGTTTAGGGTTAATTCCTAAATATTTATATTTTAAGATTATGAGATTTTAAGTGATTTAGATGATGAATTGCATTGCTATTCTAGTATTTTCACGCGTATAGAATTACTTTCCAGATTTTGAGTTGATTAGTAATATTTTCATTATCAAGCATGAACTTTATGATTATTTGACGTGAATTTGATGCATGGGTTATTAAACCCTAGTTTGAATGTTGATATTCCAAGAATGACTATACTTTAAGCATCCTATGATTTGTATTTTTAAATTTTAAATCAAGATTTGATCTGTTGATCGTAGCTTAGATATGGAATCCACTTTACATATTCAGATTACAGTTTAAGTTAAACAGATGTTCCATGCGTTTTCATTATAAAACTTTATGCTAGATTTTAAAGTGGATTTCCTATAGAATGAGTATATCGATTAAAGGGAGTAGTATTTAGCACCAAGTTGGGTATGTTTTCATGCCCCAAAACTACGACCCAATATAGGTTCAGATTATCAATTCCCATTTTTATATGGATGACAGATACAGATGTGATCACTTAGATTAGGTTATACTCCATGGAAAGAGTATGACACCTCTCCCCAACGTAAGGTTTTTCCATAAGGAAACTAGACATTGGACAATATGATATCTCACATAGTGTAAACAAAAAAAGAGTAATCCTAACATAAATGAATAACATAACAGCTTTTAGAAACTAAGTGTAAAGGCTCACAGTTCTATTCAGATATTGCTTCACATATGGCATTAGCTAAGATATTTCAGATTTTAGTTTACAAATACAGAAGTGAGTCCTTTCTACACATATACAGCATGATTTAAACACAGAATATGGATTTATGTAGCATGTTTTACTATTCATGATTATGATTTTCAGTTATCAATATTCTAGCTTATGTGAGTTATCTACATTTTAGCATGCATTCTTTTACAAATTTATTATAATATTGAGATATTTATTAACTTGTGCATTCACCCCATACACTCAGTATAATCCAAAAGTATTGATTCACATAGAGAAGTATGTGCTACATTGTCTCATAATGTAGGTCCAGGTGCTCAGTGTCAGCAACGTGAGTGATTCAGAGCATCTCTATCTACATCCCGACATTTGGTAAGTCCTCATAGTTCGAGGACCCAGATATTCAATTTTTAAGCTTATTAGTAGAGATGATTTAGTATTTTCAGATAGTTTGAGTTAGCCGGGGGTTTGTCCCAGTAACTCTCTAGTTATTAGTTGTAGAGGCTTGTCAGACTGCTATGAGTTGATTCTGATTTCCAGTATTGATTGTTCAGAGTTTTGAGACTAGTATTTTTAGATATTATATTCAGATAGATTTTTGTATCTCATCTTGATCTTATGTCTGTATTCCTCTATTATGAGTTTCAAATTTAGTAGAAGGCTTACAGGGTTAGCTAAAGGCTATTCATAGTATTGAGCACTGTGTGACTTCTTGAGAGATATTTTTGGGGTGTTACAAACTTTCTATTAGAGCCTAAGGTTATAAGAATCCTATAGAGTTGTACAAGCCACGTTGCATAGAGTCTTGATCATGGGTGTGAAGTGCACCACATTAATAAGCAAGTGGCTATGGGATATTTTTATGAAATTGTCTCTGTCTTTCATTATCTATCATGCTTACAATGTCTCTATCTTCTTTTAACTCGTGCTCTTACATGACAGTTGAATAATCCTCCTCACCGAGCTAATGCATGGAAAAGTGATAACCATCCATACTAACCCGCTAACCCTCTTAATGAGAATATATTCCTTGCTAAATTTTGGGCTGTCTTTCAGGCATTAGCCCAAGCAGTTACTGCCAATGTTCAGGGCAAGCATCAACCAACAGTCCCACTTTAGAAGAATGGGGACTTAACAGAAGCCAAAATTCATGACTTTATATGAATGAATCCACCAGAATTCTTTGGATCAAAAGTAGGTAAGGACCCACAAATTTGCTTTGATAAGGTAAAGAAGATCACCCAGATTATACATATTTCTAAAGAGGAGAGTGTAGAGTTGGCATTCTATAGATTAAAGGATGTAGCGTATGATTAGGTAGTTATGTGGAAGAATGGTAGAGGTGAGAATGCAGCTCCTATGAGTTGGCAGGTATTTTAGGATGGGATTCTAGACAGTTTCTTTCCGCATGAAATAAGAGAACCTAAGGTAGAGGAGTTTGTGAACATGAGTCAAGGCTCTATGACAATAAAGGAGTACTGCCTTAATTTCAATCAGTTGTCTAAATATGCCCCTTATATGATCGCTGGCTCTAGGGTGTAACACCCCATATTTTTGTGCTAGAAATCAAATGGTCATTACTACATGTGTAAGCTCTAATCCCATGATTTTTATTTAAATTCATGTGTCATGATCTTTCTCCTAGTGTATGAAGTAATTATGAGATGAAAAATTCTGATAGAAATTATTTAGAGCAAAGTTGAGCTAAGAATCTTTCATTAATCCAAAGTTTGATATTCGATTCTATAAGGGTCTACTTTGAACGTGAATAACTTTTGATATAAATAAAATTTTACAGCTCAAGACCAACCAAATTATAGATATTTTAATTAGCTTTCTAACTGTATCAATTTTGCCTTAATCTGATGCCTGAGGGAAATATTATGACATTTTTTGTGAGAAGCAGTAAGCCAACGCGATTGTTATGCGACGCGTAGGGTTGCACGTTATGGAACTGCTTCACATGCTATTTCAGTTCCCAAAAGGTAGAGGGGAACTTTGGTCACTTCTCCTCACCCAAAATCCATCCAAAACATAAAATTTCAGCCCCAAGAAGCATCAATTGCCTCTTTGATCAATTTTCACTCAAAAGAAAACCCTAGCCACCTCCAAGAACAAGATTCAACTTTTCTTCCCCAAAGATCAAGAATTCAAGTCTTTCAATTCAAGATTCTCAAGAAAGGTGTCAAGATTAGGTTTCCAATACTCAAACTAATCAATATAAGGTACGTGGGATTTTCCTAAAACTACACGGGCATGGTGAAATAGTTTTAATGGTATTTGAATGTTGAGAAGCCATTAAATTACAAAAAGGTTTTGAGATTTACATTAACAATTATGCTTTATGAACCCATTTTGATAATATTGTTTTGGTCTTGAGGGCTTTTCTTAAATTTGATTTTTGTTAGTATATATGTATGCATGTGTTTGGAGTGTTTAAACATGAATTGAGAGCATAAATTACCGAATTTTCCCCTCTCTCATTGTTTTACTTCTTGGTTTACAAGTTATGAGTTCCTAAATTACATGATTTAAAGACTGAGCCAAGAGCATTACTATCTTATATGAATTTTATGATGGTTGAGAATTTAAGAGGGGGATAGTATCATGTTTTAAATGCTAAATGTGATAATTGAAGAAATTTCATGATTTTTTGAGAAATTGATCACCATTTGTTGGAATGTTGAAAAGATGAGAATCTTTACATGGTTTGACATATGTTTTGAAATATGAATTCTCTTCTACTATTTGAATATTTTTAAGGTCTGAACATTGTTTTGAATGAAAGAGTTGTACATGAAAATTTATGGCTTAGAAGATATACCTTGCAAGTCTTGGTATGATGATACCAAATAGATTAATGCAATAGCAGATTCATAACAGACTAAAAATACAGATTTTACTCAGATTTTTAGATTTTGAATTCAAAAAGATGCATGTTTAGAAAAGTTTAAAAATGAAATTTAAGAGAGTTAGATGGTTACCCAAAGAAAGTGTGATTTGAAAGACACTATGCTAAAAATTATGATTTGACAACACGGGATTATGGTACCCTGCTTTGTGATCTAATGTAACTTGATTCATTTCATCCCAATTTGGGACTATGGTTAGGAGCCCTGCATTTTGATTTTGTACACTACCATGACATGTTGATTTGATTGGGGATTTGGACACTCTGCTGTGTGATCTTATATGTCCCTTTTATAGAAACTCCAATCTTGCGACAAACTTGGATTGGGGACTTGGCCTCCGATTCAAGAGAGGATTCTATATATCCCAGGGAATTATAGATTTTAGGGTTTACCATCTATCTCAGAAGTAATGTAACACCCAGCATTTCGAGCTAGAACGTAAACTGTTATTTCTATGCGTAAAGGTTCCAAAGGCAGCAGATCCAATGTAAATATAGTGTGTTAGTCTATTATGTAGTGTGGGAATTTAGTTGAGCCTGAATTAAGATCATAGAGGTCCCTTAAAGCAAGTGTGAATTGGAAGATTTCCTATCATTCAGGTTTTAGTGAGCGTCGAAATTTGGGTCAATTTCAATCGACCATAACTTTTGGTATATAATGAATTAGAGGACATAATATCTATCAAGTGAAAGATATTTGAATTCTATTTTGAATACCACTAGTTTTACCTTAATCCGATTTTGGGGGTAAAAAGTTATGCCCATTTTATAGTAAGGTACTTGGCTACCTAAGGAGCAACGGCCAGACCGATGGTCTGTTGGGCCCATGACGGTCCATCGCGGAGGCCGTCGCCTCAAAAATAGTGACTCACTCTCGGGAAATGCAGCGACAATTATAGTGATGGTCCGTCGGGCCCGTGACGGTCCGTCGGGCCATCGTCGTCCATCTCGAAGCTCAAAAATATGATTTTTTAAAGGATTGTTTTGGTATTTTTCCTCTTCAGAAAACCTCCCCAATGGATTTAATTACACCCTAACACATTATTAATTAATTCTATCAGTGCAACATTAAAAACTTCCTTCTTCACTCTTAAAATAAGATCAAAATAGGGTTTTTCCCCAAGAACAATGAATTAAGAATCAACCTTTAAGTTCAAGTTCTTTAAGGAACAAAGCAAGATTTGAGTCCTACTCTTTAAACCATGTAATCTAAGGTACGGGGGATTTTCCTAAACTACATGGACTTTTTGAAAACACTTCAAATAATATTTAAAGTTAATGAAATCATGAAATTTCAAAGGGGTTTTGAAATTATATTTACAGTCTTGCATTATGAATTCTTTAATGGTATTATTATTTTGGTCTTGAGGCTTATTC
>JAPEIP010000012.1:235611178-235622139 GCA_026120095.1 Capsicum chinense
TATATATATGTGTGTGTGTGTCTAAAGAGTTTGAATAATGAATTGAGAGCATGAACTATTCGAAATCTCTCTTGTTTAAAAGCATCTTGTTTTTGTAAGATTTGATTTATTCGAAATGTATTGTTAGGATCATAATATAAATTCCTTGATTTTGCTTATGACTTGATTATGACTTTGAATCGAAGAGAGGGTGTTTTACTTGGTGTTAAAGGTTCAAGATATTTACTAAGAATATTGCACATTTTGTTATAAATTTCATGACCATAACATGTTTATTGAAATGCTGTAAAGAGTAATCTTTGCACAACTTGATAAATATTTTGAAGTCCAACTCTTCTTGAATTGTTTAAAGTATGGTGGTCCAAACTTTATATTTTGAAAGAAGAGATTGGAACATAATATTTTATGTATCATAAATATGACTTGCAAGTCTTGGTATGACGATACCAAATTTAGATAATACCATAGCAGATTTAGAATAGATTAAAGATGCAGAGTTTTGCTTAGAATTTCAGAATTTTATTTCAGAAAGATGCATATTTAGAACATACTAAAAATGGTCTTAAGAGATATTAGGTGGTTACCCGAAAAAGGCATAAGCCATAAAATTCATTGCCCAAAATCGTGTTTTACCGATAGGGGTATATTATTATTGTATGCTGGCAATGGCCCTGGGGAGTAGCAGATTCAAATACTCCAACTCTTGCGGAAAACTTGGGTTGGGGGCTTGGACACCGATTTAAGGGAGGATCCCATATAGCCCATGATGTAGTAGATATGTAGGGTGTACCACCTAGCGCAAAAGTAATATAAAGCAAAGAGTTTCATTAATAAGATTGTTTTATGATCATTTGAGATGACCCATGTATTTCAAACTATTTCATGCATAATGTTTTGTGACTTTCTCTAACCTATGATTAATACATTTAAAATCATTATTTTGGATTGCTTTGCGTATTGGTACATTTGTATTGACCCCCTATATTTCAGGGTTTAAGACTCAGTCCAGGAGTCCCGTTAAGCCATATATATTTCTGACCAAAGTCTGTAGTTGTGAGCCTTTTCTGCCCTAGAAAGCCGGGTTTATTTAAACATTGTTATTTTTTTGTTTCATGGTCTAACTAGGGGCCTTGTCCCAGTTTTGTTTAGTCATATCTTGGATTTTGTAATATTAGAGATTTCGCAGACGGGTGTCATATGTTTTGAATTCTAAGAATTTATTTCCAAATTGTTCAAATGTTAAGAGATTGACCATGATTCCATTTATTATATTTCCGCATCTTTTCTTTATTATATGAGTATTGTAATTGTGCATGATCACCATATATAGAAGGGTGTCTAGCCTCCATGGTTTAAGATGCTTGTCACGGCCAGGGTCCCAGCTCTGTTTGCGAAAAACTTGGTATAAGAGCATGGTTCATAGTCTCAGAATATCTACGAAATTGCATTGGGTAGAGTGTTGTTTATGGGTGTGTAGTGTGACACACCTATAAGTAAGAAGCTATATGGCATTTAGAAATATCTCAGTTTCTTCATGTTATAGTTTGTGCTATAGAGTTAGAATGTTCCACTTTCATACTCTAATTTGTGCTATGATGTCACCCAATCGAAAGTAAAGTTTTCCCAGATCTTACTCTGATGTTCTTAGATATGTCTCATTATTGAGGTGATTCAAGTGTAGAAGTCTAGAATCTAAATGGTATGTTTCTTTCTGATTGAGTCATGAAAGATTATAAAATTATGCAAGGACTTGAGAGGAGTCTGTTAGTGCTTCAAGATGTGTTGATTCAAGTGCAAACTGTGTTTTTCAGCCTGAAGTATTTAAGTGTATCTAGTCTCTTTTAAAATTTTTGTTGCAGATGTCATGCATAAGGGGAATGATGTGTAGGAGAATGTTGGTACTGTATTTCCACCCGAGTAGTAGTGTATGTTAATGTGTTATGACCTATTATTACTGAGATTGGGCCAAGAAGTTGGTGATATAATGTCACTAGGTTAGAAGTCAGAGTGAGGGAGACTTTTGTTTTGTGTAAATAAATATTTTTGGTTTTATAACCATCGATTGAGGGATGATTTTTCATTTTATATTGATAGACTAATGTGATAGTGATATTGTAGATTGTAAGGTATTCAATGGAGGGGAAGTGTTTGGCTGAGATTATTATTTATTTAGAAATACAGAAGGAGCCTAGAGTGGATAGTTAGGGTAGTTGTAGAAATCCATTATAGGTTGTGAATAGAAATGGTTAGATTAGCCAATAAGTTATAATTATAGACTCATTGTTGTTGTGGAATTTGAAGGTAGTCTAAATATATGCTTGGGTAAGTAAGTATGATATGAGGAAGTAGAATATGTAGATAAGATCGTATTAGTATATACTAAAAGATTAAGATTGGCCATGTCTATTATGTGACTTGGCCATGTCTATTATGTGAATTTACCCCCTTGACCTTCTTTTCTTTAGTGGTTGTAAACTAGTATTACTTGTAAGAATGTATGTAGTAGATTTTGAGGGGTAGTATTAATGTCATGGAGGTGATTTGGTTGTAGGTAGTATCTAAGTGAAATGAGGTATCTGGGTTGAATTTCCCAATTTGACGGATTAATATATTATGTTGCATGCTTTATTTATGGTAAATGATTGATGCTAGACTATAGGCTTTATTTTTAAGTGTAGAATATGGCGGTAAGAATAGTAGCTTAAGATTACTGATGTATCTTTTATAGGAATGATTAATAGGCTTGATGTGATTTGTAAAAAAGCCTAGGCTATTGATTTATGAAAAAGTTTAAGTGGTAATCATGAGGTATATGTGTTTATGAGAACTAGTGTTAAAATGATGAATTATGTGTGAGTCATTAAGTGGATAACAGTGTTAGTATATAAGAATAAGTTTCACCCCTGGTAGTTTGGTTTTATGGAAGATTTTATGATATAAGCTATGTAATTAATGATCTAATGTTAGAAAGTTAAGTAGTAGAGAGTGTATTTTTTATGTAATAAGGAGTGAAGATGTGTATTCACATGAGACTGTGAGTTGTAGGTCGACGATGATAGAGGATAGCGAAAATTAAGAGTAGCATTCTTGGAAAGCAATGCCTTTAGAGTATACTTAAAAAGGAAAATTTTAGCATTTACGTGTATAAGTGTTTTACGTACCTAGTTTGTGTTCTTTAAATTGTAGTATGGAGAAGTCTGGTGAGTTGTTATATGGTGTTCATTAGAGTTAAATTGAGGAAATATAGGTAGGTAATATGAGCCTTGGGTATGGTTTTACAAATTTTGTTATGTTGTAAGTTATGTGATTAGAGGTGTAATGCGAGTATTCTAAGGAGTTGAAGATAGAGTGTTAAGTGTTTAGAAGCGTGGATGTCCATGCCCATAATGATGATTAGTCAGGAGTTGATAATTTTAGGGTTAGAGGAATTTATGATTAGTGTCCCTAAGGGGGAATGTCCCAAAAAGAATTAAGTGTCTTATGTTCAATTATTGAGGGAAGTTGTGTTCATGTGTATACCGATACACCCTATTGTATTAAGAATTGTGATTATAGATTGATAAGAAGTTACGTTCTCAAATATAGGATTGTGACTTTGATCCAGGGGGGAGATGGTGAGTTAAGGTAATTCCCAAATTTTCTCTTTGTGGCGAGTTAGGCAAGATTCATGATAAACCTACTCCTATTTAAGCATGTTTCTCCTACTTCAGTTTAAGAGTTCATTCTACCACAGTTTTATGTATTCAAGTCCTGCTGATGTCTAAGGTTTGAGTTCTCTATGTAAGTCATGTCATGTTCCGATGTCCAAACAAGAAGCAATAATGTCCCTCAGTGACCCAATACTCTAAGTATCCAATCCATATATTATGTTGCTTATGATCCAAACCTATGTCTCACAGCATGCTTGGTAAGAAAATATGTTTTTGTATGTCACTGAATTATTTTATGCTGAAATTAGCCAAAGCGATAAAGTTTTGCAAACTTATTACTATTTTAGCTCTGAAAATGAGAAGCAATAACTTCAAGTATTAATCTTTGTCTCAATCATTAACTTTATGAATTTGGCCCTTATGTTATACAAATCATGAGATATGTGCACCCATGTTTCTCATCATAGTCTGCCTTAAGAAATCATGTTGTGTTATAGTTATGCCAAACGACTCTTTACTTATGATCTAGACACTTGATATCTGATGCACTCCATGTCTATTATATCATATCTTCACTTCATGTCCCTCCTTGAGTAGTGCAATGAGTATAACCTTTAGTCTGGCAAGTGTTACTTCTCTTTATGATGATCGTGCTCGGGTCCCATAATAACCCTCTGTATGTTAGTGTTATAGTGGTTGTGGAAGCGTGTAATGTGTTAGGCAGGGGAGTAAATGCTCTTAAAGATGAAAATCTTGAGGTGATTTCTTGAGCTAAGGTTAAAACAAAAGAGAGAAGAATGAGACGAATTCTCGTTATTGAAATAGTTAAGAGTGAAGTATATATGGAGAATCTTTGTGAGAATGATTGAATTTGCTGGTCTTAGTGGAGAGATCCATGAAGTGGGGTGTCGTAATGATAGGCCTGAATTTTGTGTTTGGTGAATAAATAAACCAATGTGACATGTTGTTAGTATTCCTTGAATTAAGACTTGAGGTTGTGGAATTACAGTGATGAGGTGAGGTGATTTCTTAATCTGATGTAAACGACAGGGTCCCGTAGTTTAAGTTAGCTCCTCTTTCTTCTGAGTTAAACTTCAACATAGAAGTATTATACGGCGGAACATAAATTATAGTGAATAGAAGTGCTAAGGGAGAATTATAAGTTGGAAATGATGAAGTATGGTGATTAATGTTGGGGTATAGACAAGTAGTATCTCCAAGTTTAAGTCTATTCGATATATCTTTGAGTTAGAGAATGTTTCTAATCTAATCTAATATTATATCTCGCGGGAATCTCATCTCGTGTCTTGTACCGATCTTAATCGGGCTGAGGAGTCTAAAGAAAAAATTCCATGCTTTACAATGTTTCGATGCCATAGAACACATACCAAGATCATGTCGATGTCAAGCTTTGTTATCTCATGATGGTAACAATGTAAATCAGGCCTACTATCACCAAATTAACTCATCCCTTATGTTGTGGTGATAATGATTCGTAGAACTCATGTGCAAGGTCATCCCAGTGTAAAGTTTCATTACCTCGTGTTTTGTGCTTACGCGTTTCACTAGGGGTTATCATGAAGTTTTTTTTGATCCCTTGCATATTTATGGAAGAAAAACGTTCAATGTGAAGTTACATTCCTTATTCCATACCTTTGGAAATTCAAAAAGTCCCTAACTGTCATTCGGGGACGAATGATCCCAACGGAGAGATAATGTAACACCCCGTATTTCGGGCAAGAATGTAAACCGTTATTTCTGTGCGCGAAGGTTCCAAAAGTAATAAATCTGATGTAAATAGAGTGTGTTAATCCATTATGTAGTGTTGGAATCTAGTTGAGCATGAATTGAGAACATACAGGTCCCTAAACCCAACAAGGAGTTGTAACATTTCCTAGCGTTCAGGTTTTAGAGAGAGTCAAAATTTGGGTCAAATTCAATCGACTATAACTTTTGGTATATAAAAAATTAGAGGACCTACTACATATCAAATGGAAGGTCTTTGAATCTTCTTTCCAACGCCACTAGTTTTGCCTTAATCCGATATCAGGGTAAAAAGTTATGCCTATTTTACACTAAGGTGTCAGGCTGCCTAAAGAGCGATGACCGGGCTAATGGTCTGTCGGGCCCGTGATGGTCCGTTGCAGGGTCCGTCGACCCAAAATAGTGACTCAGTCACTGGAAATACAGCGACAGTTCTCGAGAAGATTCATGGGGCCCGTGATGGTCTATCGGGCCATCCCGAAGCTCAAAAATATGATTTTTTAAAGGATTGTTTTGGTATTTTTCCTCTTCAGAAAACCTTCCCAATGGATTTAATTACACCCTAATACATTATTAATCAATTCCTACAGTGCAACATCAAAAACTTTCTTCTTCACTCTCAAAATAAGATCAAATAGGGTTTTTCTCCAAGAACAATGAATTAAGTATCAACCTTTAAGTTCAAGTTCTTTAAGAAACAAATCAAGATTTGAGTCCTACTCTTTAAACCAAGTAATATAAGGTACGGGCGATTTTCCTAAACTACATGGACTTGTTGAAAACACTTCAAATAATATTCAAAGTTAATGAAATCATGAAATTTCAAAGGGGTTTTGGAATTATATTTACAATCTTGCATTATGAATCCTTTAATGGTATTATTGTTTTGGTCTTGAGGCTTTTTCCCCAAATTTGTTTTATAACCATGTATAAGTATATATACAAATGTGTTTGAAGAGTTTGAATGATGAATTAAGAGAATGAACTATTAGAAATCCCTCTTGTTTACAAGCATCTTGTTTTTGTAAGATTTGATTTATTCAAAATGTATTATTGTGATCATAATATAAATACCTTGATTTTGCTTATGACTTGATTATGAATTTGAATCGAAGACAGGGTGTTTTACTTGGTGGTACAGGTTAGACATGTTTACTAAGAAGATTGCATATTTTGTCACAAATTTCATGACCACCAAATGTTTATTGAAATGCTGAAAAGAGTAATCTTTGCATAACTTGATAAATGTTTTGAAGTCTGAATCTTCTTTAATTATTTGACGTATGGTGGTCCAAACTTTATATTTTGGAAGAAGAGACTGTAACATGATATTTTAAGGCTCAGAAATATGACTTGCAAGTCTTAGTATGATGATATCAAATTCAGATAATGCCATAGCAGACTTAGAACAGATTAAAGATACAGATTTTTGCTTAGAATTTCAGAATTTGATTTCAGAAATATGCATGTTTAGAATATACAAAAAATGGAATTCAGATATTTTAGGTGGTTTTCCGAAGAAGGCATGAGTCATAAAACTCATTGCCCAAAACCGTGTTTTGCCGATATGGGTATATTATTATTGTACGCTGGCGACGACCCTAGGGCATAGCAGATTCAAATACTCCAAATCTTACGGTAAACTTGGGTTGGGGGCTTAGTCACCGAGTTAAGGGCGGATCCCATATAGCCCATGGGGTAACAGATATATAGGGTGTACCCCCTTCTCAAAAGTAATTTAAAGCAAAGAGTTCCATTGATAAGATTGTTTTAGGATCATTTGAGATGGCCAATCTATTTCAAACTATTTCATGCATAATGTTTTGTGACTTGCTCTCACTTATGATTATATGTATAAATTCATTATTTTTGATTTCTCTGCGTACTAGTACATCTGTATTGACCCCCTATATTTTAGGGTCTAAGGCTCAATCCAGGGGTCCCGTTAAGCCGTATATATTTCAGAACAAAGTATGTTGTTGGTGAGCCATCTCTACTCAGGAAGGCTGGGCCTTTTTAAACATTGTTATTTGTTTATTTCATGGTCTAACTGGGGGCCCTATCCCAGTTTTGTTTCATCATTTCTTGGATTCTGTAATTTTAGAGATTTCGCAAACGGGTGTCATATGTTTTGAATTCTAAGAATTTATTTCCAAATTGTTCAAATGTTAAGAGATTGACCATGATTCTATTTATTATATTTCCACATCTTTTCTTTATTATATGAGTATTATAATTGCGCATGATTACTAGATGCAAAAGGGCGTTCGGCCTTTATCGTTCGGGATGCTCGTCACGGCCAGGATCCCAGCTCGGGTCGTGACAAGTTTGAGAATAGGATTATATAATATCCCAACTTAGGAAGGAGTCCCACATCAATAAAACATAGGAGAGATGCTAGGTATATAAGTTTGAAAGACTTACTCCCTAGTGACGTGTTTTAAAACCATAAAGGCCTGGGACTATGCGGATAATATCACTACTGGGTTGGGAAGAGAAAGGGATATTTTAAGGCCTCTGTGGTTTGGGATGCCTGTCGCAGCTAGGGCCTTGGATCGGGTCAAACCTACTCTTATGTCAGCCCTGTCAATATGGGCCAGAGTTCAAAATGAGTGTAGGTAAATCCCAATAAAGTGGGGAAAACCTCAGTCCTGAGTGTAGGCAAATCCCATTCGATAAGAAAAACCTCAGTGAGGATGTTGGGTCCATAAGAAGGGTGTATATAACACCACAACTTAGGAAGGATTCCCACATCAGCAAAACGAAGGAGGGATGCTGGGTATATAAGTAAGAAAGCATTACTCCTTAGTGATGCATTTTAAAGTCATGCAAGCCTGGGGCCAAAGCGGATAATATAACTAGTGGGTTGGGCAGAGATAGGGGTCTCCTCGAGCCTTCATAGTTTGGGATACCTGTCGCGGCTAGGCCCTTATTATAGAAGGCCTACTATATAAGACATTGTTATTTTATTTTGATTCATGGCCTGACTTGGGGTGTTCGGGCCATCATGGTTTGGGATATCCGTCACGACTAGGGCCTTGGTTTGGGTCGTGACATAGGGTGAGTATGAGTAAGTTTGGTAGTTAAGGAGTTTAGGACTACAATACTTATTAGAGACATAGATCTTTCTAGGCTGATGATTGTGCTTAACATATTGAGGTAGAAAAAATGAAGGGGAGAGAGAGAGAAAATAAGAAGGCTAGAACCAGGCAGTTTGAGTATGGCCAAACAAGGCTTGGATGAGGAAATCGTTCCCAGTTTTAGAATCATTCTTCTATGCCAGTACCACCTTCAGCTAGTGCTCCCACCCTCAGAGCTAGGCAAGAGCAGTGGGTTAAGACTTCTATGTCCAGATCTCTAGATAATGTGAGTAGAAAACCCAGTTATCCTCTATGTGCTAAGTATGGTAATAATCATTTTGTTGAGTGCTTGTTGGGACAGAAAGGATGTTATGGTTATGGTAAGTTAGGACATGGAATCAAAGAGTGTCAATATGCTAAGTAAGGAAATAGGATGTTCATCCCTAGACTGAGGATACTAGTGCACCGGCTCCTCTAGGTCGCCCAGTCTCTCCTCAGAGCGCATCATCCAGTAGTAGTGGTAGTCAGCGCCTAAATTGGTTTTATGCTTTATCAGCCCATCAGGAGCAGGAGGATTCACCAGATGTAGTTACTGGTATTCTTCATGTATTTCATCTTGATATTTATGTTTTGTTAGATCCAAGGTAAAATTTCTCTTATGTGACCCCACTACTTGTAGTTAATTTTGAAAAAGGTCTTGAAAAGATCCCTAAGCCCTTCTTAGTTGCTACCCCAGTGGTAGAGTCCATTGTTGCCGAATGAGTTTTTAGAAAGTGTCCTATGACTGTTCTTTATAAGATCATGTTAGCAGACTTAATAGAGTTAGATATGGTCAAATTTGACCTTATTCTTGGAATGGATTGGCTCCATTCTTGTCATAAATCTATATATTGTCTCACTCGAGTGGCGGAGTTTTAGTTTCCAAATGAGCCATTCTTTGAGTGGGATAGTAATTTCGTGTCTTTCATGAGTCATATCATATCCTATCTTAAAGCTAGAAAGTTGATCTCAAAAGGTTGTACATCTTGTCCAAGTCAGAGACACTACGTCTGAGGCTACAACAGCTCAGTCAGTCCGTGTAGTCAATGATTTTCCTAAAGTTTTTCCCAAGGATTTTCCATGAGGTAAGGGAAATAGAATTCAGTATTGACCTCCTTTCAGATACTCATCCTATATCTATTCCACCATATTGTATGGCTCCAACCAAGCTTAAAGAGTTAAAAGAGCAGCTTAAGGATTTCTTAGATAAAGGTTTCATAAGGCCCAGTGTCTCTCTATGGGGCGCTCCCATCCTATTCGTGCAAAACAAAGATGGATCTTTGTGAATGTGCATTAATTATCGTCAGCTGAATAAAGTCACAATCAAAAACAAATATCCTCTTCCTAGGATTGATGACTTATTCGACCAACTCCAAGGTGCAAATTATTTCTCCAAGATAGATCTTAGATCTGGCTATCATCGGCTTAGAATAAGGGAATGTGATATTCCAACGACAACTTTAAGAACCTATTATTGTCATTTTCAGTTTCTAGTCATGTCCTGACGGCTAACAAATACCCCAACAGCCTTCATGGACGTGATAAACAGAATGTTCAAATAGTATTTAGACACGTTTATCATAGTGTTAACCGATGATATTCATGTCTATTCCCATTGTGTTGTAAACTCTTAGAGATCACCAGTTGTTCACCAAATTTATCAAATGCAAATTTTGGCAAAGATCAGTAGCTTTCCTTAGTCATATTGTTTCCAATGATGGCATTAGAGTTGATCCTTAAAAGATAGAAGTAGTAAGAAACTGGCCTAGACCTATATCTCCATCAAATATTAGAAATTTCTTAGGTCTAGCTGGCTATTGCAGAGGGTTTCTCATCTATTGTATCCTCCATGTCTAGATTGACTCAAAATAATGTTAAGTTTCAGTTGTTAGATTCATTCAAGAAGAGTTTTCAGGAGTTGAAGACTCGACTCACTTCAGCCCCAGTTTAACCTCTACCTGATGGTACAAATGGGTTTGTTTTCTATTGTATTGCCTCTATAATCAGTCTGGGTTGTCTTTTGATGCAGAAAGGTAAGGTTATAGCTTACACCTCTAGATTACTTAAGCCTCACGAAAAGAACTACCCTATCCATGATCTTGAGCTAGCAGATGTTGTGTTTGCCTTAAAAATTTTGAGGCACTATTTGTATGGGGTGCATGTTGATGTTTTCATGAATCACAAAATCTTACAATATCTGTTTACTCAGAAGGAGTTAAATCCTTTTTATGGAACGTGGTTAGAGTTATTAAATGATTATGACATGAGTGTGTTATATCATTCGGGCAAGGCCAATGTAGTGGCAGACACCCTTAGTAGATTGTTTATGGGTAGTGTTGCTTATGCGGAAAGTGATAAGAGGGAACTAGTTCAAAAAGTTCATCGGTTAGCTAGATTGGGTGTGAGATTGGTTGACTCAGCTGAATGG
>JAPEIP010000012.1:235622239-235633679 GCA_026120095.1 Capsicum chinense
CCCCACTACTTGTAGTTAATTTTGAAAAAGGTCTTGAAAAGATCCCTAAGCCCTTCTTAGTTGCTACCCCAGTGGTAGAGTCCATTGTTGCCGAATGAGTTTTTAGAAAGTGTCCTATGACTGTTCTTTATAAGATCATGTTAGCAGACTTAATAGAGTTAGATATGGTCAAATTTGACCTTATTCTTGGAATGGATTGGCTCCATTCTTGTCATAAATCTATATATTGTCTCACTCGAGTGGCGGAGTTTTAGTTTCCAAATGAGCCATTCTTTGAGTGGGATAGTAATTTCGTGTCTTTCATGAGTCATATCATATCCTATCTTAAAGCTAGAAAGTTGATCTCAAAAGGTTGTACATCTTGTCCAAGTCAGAGACACTACGTCTGAGGCTACAACAGCTCAGTCAGTCCGTGTAGTCAATGATTTTCCTAAAGTTTTTCCCAAGGATTTTCCATGAGGTAAGGGAAATAGAATTCAGTATTGACCTCCTTTCAGATACTCATCCTATATCTATTCCACCATATTGTATGGCTCCAACCAAGCTTAAAGAGTTAAAAGAGCAGCTTAAGGATTTCTTAGATAAAGGTTTCATAAGGCCCAGTGTCTCTCTATGGGGCGCTCCCATCCTATTCGTGCAAAACAAAGATGGATCTTTGTGAATGTGCATTAATTATCGTCAGCTGAATAAAGTCACAATCAAAAACAAATATCCTCTTCCTAGGATTGATGACTTATTCGACCAACTCCAAGGTGCAAATTATTTCTCCAAGATAGATCTTAGATCTGGCTATCATCGGCTTAGAATAAGGGAATGTGATATTCCAACGACAACTTTAAGAACCTATTATTGTCATTTTCAGTTTCTAGTCATGTCCTGACGGCTAACAAATACCCCAACAGCCTTCATGGACGTGATAAACAGAATGTTCAAATAGTATTTAGACACGTTTATCATAGTGTTAACCGATGATATTCATGTCTATTCCCATTGTGTTGTAAACTCTTAGAGATCACCAGTTGTTCACCAAATTTATCAAATGCAAATTTTGGCAAAGATCAGTAGCTTTCCTTAGTCATATTGTTTCCAATGATGGCATTAGAGTTGATCCTTAAAAGATAGAAGTAGTAAGAAACTGGCCTAGACCTATATCTCCATCAAATATTAGAAATTTCTTAGGTCTAGCTGGCTATTGCAGAGGGTTTCTCATCTATTGTATCCTCCATGTCTAGATTGACTCAAAATAATGTTAAGTTTCAGTTGTTAGATTCATTCAAGAAGAGTTTTCAGGAGTTGAAGACTCGACTCACTTCAGCCCCAGTTTAACCTCTACCTGATGGTACAAATGGGTTTGTTTTCTATTGTATTGCCTCTATAATCAGTCTGGGTTGTCTTTTGATGCAGAAAGGTAAGGTTATAGCTTACACCTCTAGATTACTTAAGCCTCACGAAAAGAACTACCCTATCCATGATCTTGAGCTAGCAGATGTTGTGTTTGCCTTAAAAATTTTGAGGCACTATTTGTATGGGGTGCATGTTGATGTTTTCATGAATCACAAAATCTTACAATATCTGTTTACTCAGAAGGAGTTAAATCCTTTTTATGGAACGTGGTTAGAGTTATTAAATGATTATGACATGAGTGTGTTATATCATTCGGGCAAGGCCAATGTAGTGGCAGACACCCTTAGTAGATTGTTTATGGGTAGTGTTGCTTATGCGGAAAGTGATAAGAGGGAACTAGTTCAAAAAGTTCATCGGTTAGCTAGATTGGGTGTGAGATTGGTTGACTCAGCTGAATGGAATGTTTCAGTTCAGATTAGTTCAGAATCTTCTCTAGTTTTTATAGTGAAAGAGAAGTAGGATAAGGATTCTAGTTTGGTCAAACTAAAGGATTAAGTTATAGACCAAAAGGTAGAGGTTTTCTCCCAAGGAGGAGATGGTGTGTTGAAATACCAGAGTAGATTATGTGTGCCATGTGTTGATGATTTGAGGCAATGGATTATGATAGAAATGCATGGTGCACATTATTCCATTCATCCAGGAGCCACCAAGATGTACTGCGATTTACAAGAAATCTATTAGTGGATTGTCATAAATAGAGATATAGCAAAATTTATAGCCAAGTGTGCACCTTGTCAACTGGTTAAGGTAGAGTACCAAAGACCTTGTGGCATATTGCAGGAGTTTGGTATTCCCACTTGATAGGATTACCCCATTCACGTCGATAACATAATTTGATTTGGATCA
Organism: Capsicum chinense; assembly: GCA_026120095.1. Taxonomy (NCBI): domain Eukaryota; kingdom Viridiplantae; phylum Streptophyta; class Magnoliopsida; order Solanales; family Solanaceae; genus Capsicum; species Capsicum chinense. The sequence goes on from JAPEIP010000012.1 coordinate 235,624,490, forward strand.
TTGTAGACAGATTGATAAAATCAGCCTATTTCTTGCCAGTTCACATGTCCTACACAGCAGAAGATTATGCTAAGATGTATATCTGAGAGTTGGTCAGATTGCACAGATTTTCTTTGTCCATCATATCAGATAGGGGTACTCAGTTTACCCCTCTATTTTGGAAAGCTTTTCAGAAGCATCTTCGTACCTAAGTTCATCTCATTTCAGCTTTTTATCTGTAGACAGGACCATTCAGAACATAGAGGATAGTTGACAGCATGTGTTCTTGACTTTAAGGGCAGTTGGAATGACCACTTGCCATTTATTGGGTTTTCCTATAAAAAAAAGTTACCATTCTAACATTCAGATGGCCTCGTTTAAAGATCTTTATGGTGAGGCCGCTTTGATTGGGCCAAATATGGTGTTTGAAGGAATGGAGAAAGTTTAGTTGATTCGATAGAGATTGAAAGTAACTCAGAGTTGTTATAAATCTTATATTGACGTAAGAAGGAGAGATCTTAAGTTTAGAGTAAACATTTTCTTTATTTGAAAGTTTCACCCATGAAGGGGGTGAAGAGATTTGGCAAAAAAATAGAAGCCTGGTCCCCGATATGTAGGTCCCTACCGGATTTTGAGTCGTGTTGGAAAGGTAGCATATGAGCTTAAGCTACCCACCAAGCTATCATCAATTCATACTGTGTTCCATGTGTCCTTATTGAAGAAGTTCATAGATGATTCAGCTGTTGTAGTTCCTCTAGAAAGAACAGATATTCAGAATATCCTTTCATACAAAGAACTTCCAGTAGAGATTCTTGTTTCTCAGATTCGTAGACTAAGGAACAAGGAAGTCCCCTTAGTAAAAGTTCTGTGGAAAAATTAGACGATCGAGGGTGCTACTTGGGAAGCAGAAGTAGACATGTGAACAATGTATCCTCATCTATTCTCCATGAACCCAGATTAAGCTTAAGGTAACAATCTTCCTTAATTTAGTTCTTTTCCAGTCTCAAATTCAGCCATGTGATTATCTTCTTGTCAATTCAAGCATTCGGAAATTAGTTCAGTCGCTCAGTATATTTTAGATTCATTCATGTTGTTATTTCAGTTGTGCATGTCAGCATATAGCCTCAGTTCCTCAGTATTTTCCATTTAACTAGTCTTATTCGAGGACGAATGTTCCCAAGGGGGAGATAATGTAATACCCCATACTTTTCCTAGCTCAGTTTAGCTCCTAGAGTGTCAAGGGTCAACTTCAAAAGTATGTAACTCTTAATACATAGAAATTTATCTATTTCTAGACCCATAAAAGTATAAATAATTGAATCAGCTTTACAACGATACTAATTTCTCCAAAATTTGATACTCGATTGAGAAGTTATTGCAATTTTAGTGGAAACAGTATTGCACCGTGTCGCGATAGAGGAAAAAATGACACTCATCCTTTTCCAGTGATGTAACGCGATTATGTCGCATCGTGCCAAAGGCCAAAATAACACTCTTCCTTTTGTAGTGACACAACGCGATTACGCTGCGTCGCGCCAGACCCCAAGATGACGTTTGTCTTTTTTTCCAATGAACCATTGCATTTGTACCGCATCGCGGTGGTGTGCTAAATTGGGATTTTTCCATTTCTGTGTAGTTTTATAAAGGGAAATCAAGTCATTTTCCCAAGCCCCAAATTGTGAAAAACAAGGAATTTAACCTATTCTAAGCATATATGCATGTTTTTCACATAATTTCTCACCGAGAAACCCTAGAACATCATATTTAGATCCTCAAGAACTCCAAATTTCACCATTCTTTTTCCAAGATAACCCAAAATTCAAGATTCTCAATTTAAGATATTCTAGAAATCATCTTCAAAAGCATAAATAGGAATTCAAGCTCAAGCTTCTTTATCAATTTCAACAATTAAGATATGTGGGGTTTTCAATAAGGATAATCCTTTAATACTTGTGCCAAATAATTAGTCGTAAATTTGAATTTTGTATGAAATTACATGAATTTTAGTTTAGGGTTCATACCCTAATATTGCTATTTGAAGATTATGAGATTTTAAGTGATTTAGATGATGAATTGCATCGCTATTTTCGTATTTTTCATGCATATAGCATTAATTTTAAGATTTTGGGTTGAATTATTAATATTTTCATTATCATGCATGAACTTTATGATGATTTGACATGAATTTGATGCATAGGTTATTAATCCCAAGTTTGAATGTTGATATTCCAAGAATGACTATACTTTAAGCATCTTATGATTTGTATTTTCAGATTTTAAATCAAGATTTGATCTTTTGATCTTAGAGTAGATATGAAATCAACTTTATAGATTTGGATTACAATTTAAGTTAAATAGATGTACCATGAATTTTTATTATAAATCCTTATTATAGATTTTAAAGTGGATTTCGTACAGAATCAGCTTACAGATTAAAGGGAGTAGTATTTAGTACCGAGTTGGGTACATTTTCATGCCCCAGAACTACGATCCAATGTAGGTTCAGATTATCAGATTATTCCCATTTGTATATGGATGAGAAATACAGATGTGATCACTTAGATTAGGTTATACTCCATGGAATGAGTATGACACCTCTCCCCAACGTGAGGTTTTCCCATAAGGGAACTAGACGTTAGACACTATGATAGCTCATAGTGTATGTTGGTTAGAAGAACCTCGCTATGGAAAAATAGTAATCCTAACAGAAAATAATAACAGAATAGCATTTAGAAACAAGTGTAAAGGCTCACAATTTTATTCAGATATTGCTTCACATATGCCATTAGCTAAGAAATTTCAGATTTTAGTTTACAGATACAGAAGTGAGTCCTTTCTACACTTAAACAGCATGATTTAAAGACAGAATACCCATACAGCTTTAAGAAACTAAATGTTATGACTCGATAGATTTATGTAGCATGTTTTTCTATTCATGATTATGATTTTCAGTTTTCAGATATTCCAGATTATTTGAGTCATCTACATTTTATTATGTATTCTTTTACAAATTTATAATTATATTGAGATAGTGATTTAATTTTACATTCACCCCCATATTCTAAGTACAATAAGAAGTACTGACCCACATATATATCTATGCGCTACATTATCTCATAATGTAGGTCCAAGTGATTAGTTTTAGCAACGTGAGTGATTTTGAGCATCTCCATCTACATCATAACTGTTGGTGAGTCCTCATAGTTCGGGGACCCAGTCATTCAGTTTTTCAGCTTATTAGTATAGATGATTCAATATTTTCAGACAGTTTGAGTCAGTTGGGGGTTTGTCCTAGTGACTCTCTAGTTATTAGTAGTAAATGCTTGTGATACTGCTAGACATGATTCAGATTTCCAGTATTAAACATTTAGACTTTTGAGTCTAATATTTTCAGATATTATATTGATATAGATTTCTGAATCATACCTTGATCTTATGTCTATATTTCTTTATTATGAGTTTTAGATTTAGTAGAAGGCTTAAAGGGATAGCTTATTGCTATTCATAGTCTTGAGCATCATGTGACATCTCGGGACCCATTTTTAGGGCGTTACGGTAAGAGAATCATTTCCATCAAAAAGAAGAAAGTGCTCCGTATGTAAGAGCGCTAGCCACAAATGAACTACATGCCCGGATCGTAATCCACCCTTATTAATGTAATTGCAAAAGCTTGTGTTTGTTAGTTGTGGACTTTTATATATTTAACTCAGTGATGTGAACGTAAATGTTATCATTTATTATTTAAATTATCTTTTTTAATAACTTATGCATCAATAAAAAAGGCAAAACATGAACTAAATACAGCCAACCACAAAATTATTTTCAATAGATTACCCATCTGTTCCAACAGATGGACATTAGCTGGAAGAACATAATCCAGTTCATCAAACTAGAATGTTTTCCTCCAATAGATGACAAATCTGTCACAATAGTTTGATAATCTATTATCATAAACCCAATCGATGATTAATCTGTTTCAACACATGGTCCATCTGCTAAAGAACTCAAAAGCCAAATTGGTTATTGCTACTAGATTCAAAATTGCTCCTTACCTCAAACCATCGACATGTTAACATGTTTAGACAAATAAATAGACAGAATAAAAATAAAATAAGAATTAAAAAGCCAAAGCAGACCAAAAATAATTTTTTCATTAAATAAAAAATAAAATATATTAGGCATAGAACCGATATAGAAAAATTAAAATACATATACTAAAATAAAAAGTACATTCTAATTATTATTTTCAAAATCATCATCATCATTATTACCAACCAACCAATCATCAACTGGTAGCAGTAGGACCCTCATTAGCCTTTGCATCTCTCTGAACATCCTTACTCTCACGGTGACCAACTCTCTCTGCAGGTCATTAACCTATCTTTGAAGTTCCCGCATGGTGTCATATAGAATAGCAATGTCACAAATAGGATTAGCCATATCTAGAACACGCATGAATTAAAAAAGATGTAAACACAAAATTAAAGAAAAGAAGTTGAATGTAATACAACATATACTACCAACTGGTAGATTTACGTAGAAAAAAACTTACCTCAACGAGAAAGGAATATGCTCTTTGAATAGAAATGGTTGAAGATGTAAAACGAAAAGACAAAATTCAAGAAATAAATAAAAGTGGAGTAGAATGAAGATTAAGGATGGAACTATTCATAGAGGATTGAATCTGAATGTGTTAGGCATAAAGGAACGATTGTTCTTCTCTATTGTATTAATTATATTCAAACTGCTAACTTTTTATTTTGTGAAAAGTTGCAACTTTTTCCTTTGCATTAAAACTTCTCACCTTTTCAAAATGGTTTGAAACTTAATAACAACAATTATTATTGAGTTATTGCAAAAGATCGTCCATCTATCACAACAGATAATCCACTATCACAACAGATTTACCATTTGTTGCAACAGATGGTCCATATATGCAACAAATGAGACATCTATTGCAACATATGGATTATCTATTGCAACATATGGACCATCTGTTGGAGGAGATTTTTTTATTTCTTCTAATGGCTGATTCATCTGTTTCAACATATGGAGAATTGGATTCATCAACTGTTATGAATGTGTTAGACAAAAAGTTACAATTGTTCACCTCTTTTTAATAGTCATCACATACTTTAATTAATCCAAATTGGTAAGTTACTATATAAACATATTTAAAAACAAAAAAAAAATAAAAGTCACGACTTGTAGCACTTGATTTTTCTTGACAGGCAAGTAGTTATCTTACATTGAAGATGGTTACCCTTTGAGCCTCCATAGTCTTGTACACTACATAATAATGGGAAGTGAAGAATAAACACTATCTGACATTGATGAGGTAGGAAGATTAAGGTACATGAAGATGAATGGATCCACTTTCATGCATGGGAGTTATGTATTATTGAATAGGCTGTCATGACAGATACACATAAAGTATAATGATTTTGTGAATGCAATTTTTTATCAATTAGACATTGATCCTTCAAACAAGATCCTGCATTTTACTGTTTAGTTTGATAGGTGCAAACTGATAAGGCCGAAGGGTTCAAAGACGGTGGTGTCGATACCCTATTACAATTTAATAATGATTTTGCTCATGTTTATGTGTCAAGTATAGAGAAAGATTCACTTTTTTGGATGAAATGTAAATATCAAATAGTGATTGGACCAATTTTAATGCTGCAATGGACTTTTAAAAGGTCTCCAAAGCCTCGCACTGCAACAAACAAGAATGGAAAAAAATAGAAATTCCCTTAGTCCAAATTTATATATATGGGTTGCTCAAGGAGATTGTTATATAATAGAAGGTGCTTGGGAGAATACATATGCCGAAAGGGGGAGGTGGAGAAGACAATATATCATCTCAGACCTTGTTTAAGAGGAAACACAGAAAAGCAAGTAAGGAACTTCTAGCGAATCTGGCCAATGAAATTGACTTGTGAGATGAAAAAACTGAATGAGATTCAAATATGAAGTGCATCTAAATATTAAAATTCATCAGTTATTCTTGAAAAAGAAAAAGGCTAAAGAATACTGGAGCTAAACACTTTGCTAGGGACTACGACTAGCAAGTGTGGCCTCAATGAAGTCCCACAAAGTGCAGGACCTTAGACACCTAATTTTGTCCCTCCCCAAAACCCAATTCATCCATTTTTACCTCACATTATCATACACCATCATTCCTGTGATTATACCCCACAAAAATACAAAAATAACAAAATTGTAAAAAATCTCTAGCAAATTAAATCCCTAATATTCCCTAATCCTAACAAACTTTATCTCAACCAACACACACCTCGGACTCTTACCCCTAGATCCTACTCTTATATGTGAACCCATACACCCCCTACCCCTACCCCTTACACATTTTTTCCCTGGTTATTTTCCTTAACAGATATCCCACCATATAAGTAATTGCATTTTTAGGGAAGGGGGACCACATAAGCACACACTGACCTGGGGGGGTTTTCTTTTCGATTATATGTATCACTATACGCACAAGAAAAAAACCACACAGAGAAGGATCTTGCTTCCATTTTTTTTATATATCAACATCACACAAATACCCAAAATAGGAAAAAGGGGAAATTCCCACAGAATACAGGAACTCACTCGATCATTCCAATGAGAAATACTCACCCTAACAATTAATACCTACACACACACTCACGGATATTAGATCCTAACCTCTGTTCACGATTCACACATAGAAAAACCATCATAGAGAGGGTAATACATACCCACGCATAATTCCTCTATTTTTGGATTGTACATGTAATAGAAATAGAGAGAGAGAGTCGGAGGTAAGAATCGAAGGGGATATCATGTCGAGTTACTGCTTGGGTGACCATGTAACTGAAAAATATAAAAACATAATGAAGTTCACTGCAACTGGTTGGTCGGTGTAATACCCTGCATTTTCTTAGCATAATTTAAGTCCCAATACATGAGTATTCATTTATGAAATTTTCAAAACACTCATTTTTTTTAGTTTAGAGCCTTCTATTGCATAGAAAATTGAATTAGCTTTTCAATGATATAAAATTCATTCAAATCCTATAATCGGGTAAGAAGTTATGGCGATTTTAAGTTCCAGTCGTTAAACACCATCATTTTAACCCTTAGCGCATTGTAGAGTAGGACAATTTCCTATTTGACAAATTCTAGTAAGGGTCTATGATCCTGGCACGTCGCGTCATAGGCCAAATTGATATTTGTTATTTTTCAATATTGCAGCGCGTTGCCACCGTGTTGCAATGAGCTTTCAGGTCATAAATAAGGTGGTAATGCAGTTATGCCCCATTGCATCACCGTGCATGATACGAGAATAATCACGAAAATAAACTTATATGGGTGTGAATGGAAAGCAACCAAGTCTATGTGCAAGATAAGTGTAATTAAAGGCCCAAATACACACCAAAACAGCCCACTCCATACACTAGAGGGACAGCCCATTCTTGAAGGGCCTTTTTGGTTATTTTAACTTCTATTTATTTTGTAATATATAAGGAACATGTAGGGTTTTATTTACTTAGTTTATGAATGAAATTGTAAGTCTTACAAGACAAAGAAACACAAGTCCCCTTTCCTTGAGGCACCCAAAACCGAAATTAGGGCTTAGACAAGTGTAGAATCACTTGTGTTTGCATTTGCTTGGAAAAATTGATGCTTGGGAGGTGGATTCTGATCTTGTGTCTTTGTAAGAGATAGGTTTATTGTTGTGTGTAGTGTTAAGGGTCCAAGAGTTACCATTATTGGGTTCTTAATATTATACCTTCATGTGGTCTATCTATCTATCATTTTTCTTTTGTAATCTTGTATCCATTTTGTATCTTGTATTGTGAAGCCATTTTTGTTGTTGTTGTTGTTGTTCTCATTGTTGTTTCAACTTGTGTTGTTAACTTAGTCTGTTATTGGCTGCAAAAGGTGTCAAACACCTAGATATATTGTCCTTCTTGTATTTTATTCTTGAATCCGAGAGTGGTCTTCAAAAGGGTCCTCGATTCTTTGAATTAGTGGACTATTTTGGGAGTGTGTTTGGACTGTTTTAAGCCAATTCCGTGTGTTCCTTAGTTTTCTTGTATCATTTGGTATCAAAGCCATCTTTGATGTTGTTCTTACAATACCAATCTTGGACTTTCTTGCTAAGAAAATCAAAAAAAAAATGGTGTTCTTGTTGTTCTTGGCCTTGAAAGTGTTGTTCTTGTTGTTCATCTTAGCAGAGGTTGCTTGTAGCGTCTAGATCTAGTAGTCCTTTGGTGTGTATTATTGTTTCTTTTGTTAGTTTTGTGATTCACTAACACTAAAAGGTGTCTAGATCGATATTTGAGCTTGAACTTGTTAAAGTTGTGTTGTGAACAAGGACCTAGGGCGAGAATTTATGACTTGTGGCCGGTTGGGTCTTCAATTTCTGAATATTGTTGTTGTTCTTGAAGGATTGTTGTGGTGTTCATCTTATTCTTTATCTCATCTTACGACTTAAGACAACTAAAAGTGTAATATAGATTCAAAAAGGTGAACCTACAAGTTGTAAAGTTTTTTGTGAGAAGACTTGAGCCATCACTTGACTTGACATCTACTTTTCAACCACTTTTCCTTGTTTAAAGGGACCTTGTTTTGTGAGAATTCTACAAAGTCAAGTATTTCCTTTTGAAGATTAGACTTAAAGTAGATTCAAGACATATATTTTCCCTCCAAAACCAATTGTTTCCATTACATAGTAACTAAAGTTTGTAAACTTTAACTAGTGACTAAATGTGGGGCCGTGACCAATGGTGTGCTGCCACAACACCCAAGTTACTGTTCACATGAAAATTTTAACCTCAAATTTTGATTTTTTTAGTTTCAATTTGATGTCTCATTAGTTTCGTTTGTTGATTCCAATACTAACTTACAAACTAGTGACAATTTACTAGATTGTGAGTTGGTTTTGAAACCATTTTTTCCATGTTTACGTTTCTTTGTGTATTTTTATTCTTTTGAGTCATTGTACACACTCGTTCACCTCTCTATGTCTCATGGATTACAATCAAACTTACAATAATTATTAGATCAAAAGTGAGAAAATCCTAGGGACAAAGGATTAAAGAGAGAGTGTGAGGACCATTCTTTGAACAACTAACTTGTTTATTGTTTTGTAGGTAACTTCTTGGCTACAATGGACAACAATGCTCTTGGTGCTATCTTGGAAAGACTTGAAACTATCAACCGA
>JAPEIP010000012.1:235633779-235651786 GCA_026120095.1 Capsicum chinense
AAGGATTAAAGAGAGAGTGTGAGGACCATTCTTTGAACAACTAACTTGTTTATTGTTTTGTAGGTAACTTCTTGGCTACAATGGACAACAATGCTCTTGGTGCTATCTTGGAAAGACTTGAAACTATCAACCGAGGAATGGAAATTATACTCACGACTATGTCCTCAATTTGAGGAGAGATGTCTACTATGAATGAGAGGTTGGATCGAATGGAGAGTTGACGAATTCTCGTGCTTCTACTCCTCAACTCTATGTTTCCTCAAGTGGTCATGACCAAAACCCTTCCATCACCATTTCCCCTGAGACTTTGCATACAAAAGTTAACCCTTCAAGTTTACCACAAAATGCCATGAGCCAAGTTACTAATTACCCTCAAAATCGAGAACAAGGTAGATCACTTCTCCCGCAAGTTGATCAAGTCCCACAAGAAGGACTTGGAAGCCCATTCCCTCCCATCCAAGCTCTACAACCGAAGCTCCACATTACCAAAATAGCCTCCTCAAAAAAACTCCACTTCCACAAAACCAATATGTCCATATAGAGAAGTATGGAATAAAGGGACATAAAGTATATGGAGTCTACGATGATGCTTATATGATGGAAGGAGACTTGAGTCAGATAAGATTGAAGCCAAGTCTCAAGATGGAGAGAAAGCCGAGGTTCAAAATGAAGATATTGGCTGAGACTTGTTCATATTGAGCTCTCAGGTTCTTCATGTTTTTCGGACTATTTTGAGTGCTTATTTTTGAAGTGGTCAATTGAACAAAGTGAAGCCGTGAATTTGTGGGCAAATTCTTCTCAAGATGGAGAGGATGATAAGAGAATAATCACGAAAATAAACTTATGTGGGTGTACATTGAAATAAACCAAGTGTATGTGCAAGATAAGTGTAATTAAAGGCCCAAATACACACCAAAATCGCCCACTCCATACACTAGAGGGACAGCCCATTCTTGAAGGGCATTTTTGGTCATTTTAACTTCTATTTGTTTTGTAATATATAAGGAACATGTAGGGTTTTATTTACTTAGTTTATGAATGAATTGTAAGTCTTACAAGACAAAGAAATACAAGTCCTCTTTCCTTGAGGCACCCAAAACCGAAATTAGGGCTTAGACAAGTGTAGAATCACTTGTGTTTGCATTTGCTTGGAAACATTGATGCTTGGGAGGTGAATTCCAATCTTTTATATTTGGAAGAGATAGGTTTATTGTTGTGTGTAGTGTTAAGGGTCCAACAGTTACCATTATTGGGTTCTTAATATTATACCTTCATGTGGTCTATCTATCTATCATTTTTCTTTTGTAATCTTGTATCCGTTTTGTATCTTGTATTGTGAAGCTGCTTTTGTTGTTATTATCATTGTTGTTTCATCTTATGTTATTAACTTAGTTTGTTATTGGCTGCAAAAGGTGTCAAACATCTAGTTATATTAGCCTTCTTGTATTTTATTCTTGAATCCGAGAGTGGTCTTCAAAAGGGTCCTCGATTCTTTGAATTAGTGGACTATTTTTGGAGGGTGTTTGGACTATTTTAAGACAATTCCGTGTGTTCCTTGGTTTTCTTGTATCAGTGCATCTTTCCAATTGACCAATTACAGTGACACGGTGTGATAGCACCACATCGCGCTAGCCCACTAAATCAAAAAAATTTCAGAAATTTAGAGTTTTAAATATGAGGGCATTAACGTCTTGTTCCCCTCAACCCAATCAGCCTTTAACACAAAATTCACCCTAATTAACTTATTACTTCATTATTTAAATAAATTTTCCCCCAAATTAAAGAATATTCTCTCCCAATCAACAACCCTAGCTTTTAAATTCAAGGCAAGATCTCAAGAACTCTCTATCAATCATCCTAAATTAATTAACTCAGGTATGTTAAATGTTCATCCACGGGTCCATTCCACCCATGGCTTCTAAGTATCCCATTTTAATTACCAAGTAATCATCTTTCCAAGTTATTATGTCATAAATTATGATTTCACCCATGAATCTCCATGAACTATGATTTTATACCATATTTTAATGAAATTATTATTGTTATTCGATTCTCAATGTTTTAATATTATTATTTATTGAATTGAATCATGATTTAATACTATTATGTCGAATTCATGTTATTTCTTTAAGTTCCATGACATTCCTATGATTGTGTTAAACCATGAACTACAAGTGTTTGATAAAATGCCTACAAGAGTGATTGATTTAATAAAAGCCTTCATACTTTGTCCCCTAAGCTTTAGTGTCATTTTACCATTGTTGTTTTTGAGTCATGGGGTATTGAATACCCAAAACCCATAGTTGTTTATGTAGTCTAGTCTCAGTACATTACAAAATAGTCTTCAGAACAAACTATAAGCATTATCAGAATAGTCAAATATCAGTCAGTTAAACTCAGAACAGTCTAGTATTTCAGTGTCTTTCAGTTAGGAGTAGGATTTAGCACAGAGCGAGTGTAGAGACGGAGGATTCCCCATAAGATAGGCAGAGTCGTTAGTAGCAGTCACTATTCTCCAGAAGTACGTAGCCAACATAGGATATGAGAAGTCACCCGTCAGATTCGGCTTGACTATCTCGCAGGGGTCACCCGCCAGTTCAGGCTTGACACCCTTAGTCCTTTGGACATTATATCAGTTTAGTGGATCCACACAGCCAGTGTTATTACCCATGGCATGGTATTAACACCCTTCTAACTAATTACAGGTTTGACCCCGATTAGCTCAAATTGGGGCATGTAGGTTAGATGATACCTCCCACAGTCTCAGATACAGTCTCAGTTATAGTCCCAGATCAGTTATTCGGTCTTAGTGTTATTTGACCAAAGCATATAGATTTCACTTATTTAGGTATTTTAATTTACATATTTTACTTAGTTCATATTATATGCTTGGTCATGCATCCTCAGTACCTATAGATATTCACGTATCTTCAATAATTACAGATTTTCATGCACACTTAGTACTCCATGCTTTACTGATTATTTAGTTAATCATTAGTTTTGTTCATGAAACCATGCATATCATGCTACCACATTTAGGATACCAGTACATTCAAAGTACTGATCGCATACCTTTTCTTTTGGCTATGATGTATTATATCATAAGTTCTAACTCTAAGTTCCCAGCTCATGATTAGACTTATCAGTTCCTCAGCAGTAGTAGTGGTCAGTCCTTATACTTTGAGGACAGAATTACTCAATTTCATGTCTCAGTTTAGTAGTTTGTTGGAGTTAGTTGGGGCATGTCCCATCAACTCATAGACATTTAATTTTAGAGGCTTATTAGAAATTAGAGTCAGTTATTATGTATTCAGAAATTACAGTTAGTTATCCAATTTATCAGTATTTTATCAAATTTAGTAAATTATTTCTATAGACTTATATTTCAGTTTTGAATTCAATTATTAAAACCTTATGGAATATTAGTATTCTTCCGTAGTTTTGATTATGTTATCTAGTGCTCACAGCAGGTACCATCTCCTGGGTTAACTTGTGGTTCCTTGGAACTGTAAGCACCATGTAATGCCTAGGGTGTTACAAACATGGTATCAGAGCCTAAGGTTTTAAAGTGTCCTATGAAGTCTGAAAGTCACATCGAGTAGAGTCTTGTCCATGGGTGTGTAGCGCTCCATACTTATGGACGAGAGACTACAAGGCATTTAGGAAAGGGTTTTCCTTCTTTAAGTATTCATGTCGTGCGAGTAAGCATGAGCTCAAGTTAAAATCCCTGTCTAATCCATTTTATCCTTTTATTTATAGAACATACCTCCCAAGAAAAACATAAGAATAACAAGAAACCAGCCAGCCCCTCAGCCGGTCCAGGTAGATCCTCTGGATGAGCATGTCTCTTGCATTCAGAGCTTTTTTCACTATTCTAGCAAATTCTGTAGAAGGATAGAATGAACGACTAGCTGTTGTTTTGGCCAAACCAGTGGCCAATATGCTACATCAAAAATTTGGGATTTTACTCAGAGAATCCTCCTTCTTTTATGGGATCCAAGTATGAAAGGGATCCACAGGAATTCTAAGATATGGTTCAGAAGGTCACGGATGCTATGGGGGTAATGGCTAGTCAGAGTGCTGAGTTGGATGCATACCACTTGTAGTATGTATCCCATACTTGGTTTAAGCATTGGAAGGTTAATAGTGGTGTAGATGAAGGGCCTGTAGAATGGGAAGAGTTTACCATAACTTTCTTAGACAGATTCTACCCATTGGAGTTGAGGAAGGCCAAGGTATTAGAGTTTATTAACTTGAGGCAAGGGAGCATGAGCGTGAGGGAGTATTCCTTCAAGTATACTCAGTTAGCTAGATATGCTCCTCATATGGTAGCTGATAATAGGTCTAAGATGAGTAAGTTTGTGTTTGGCATATCTGATAGTGTGGTCAAGGAGTGTAGAACCACAATACTGATTAATAGGATGGACTTGTCTAGGATGATAGTCCATGATCAATACATAGAGAAGCAGAAGATTATGGAGAGGGAGAGACAAAACTAGAGGGCTAGGATGGGTAGTTTTAACTCCAGTCAGTAAAAGACAGAGGGTGGTAACCGTCCCCAGTTCCATCAGAGTTCTTTAGCCCCAACACCCTCTTCAGCCAGTGCTCTCATACCCAAATTCAAAAATGACAATAGGGATAAAGCACTAGGCTCAAAGTTCCAGGTCATTGTTAGTAGTGCTCGTACAAATACTCTATGTGAAAAATTTGGCAGACACCATCAGGGTGAGTGTAGAGTGGGTAGTGATATGTACTTTAGGTGTGGAAAGCTATTCCATTGGATTCAGAAGTGTCGGGAAGTTACTCAGAAAGGTAGGGATGAGCACCAACAGGGCCAGTCCCATCATTTGTCAGTTCCGTCCGGTCGCCCAACTCAGCAAGGTGCCACTTCCAGTGCTACCAGTGGCCAACGTTTGAATAGATTATATGCTCTTCAGTCCCATGAAGATCAGGAAAATTTTATGGATATAGTTATAGGTACGGTTCAGGTTTTTCACTTACATGTTTATGCCTTACTACACCCTGGAGCTTCTCTTTCTTTTGTAACTCCCTATATAGCTGTTAATTTCAGAGTCAGTCTCGAAACTCTAGCAAAGCCTTTTTTTAGTGTCTACCCCATTAGGTGTTTCCATTGTAGCGAGACAGGTATATAGGAACTGTCCGGTCACCATATCTCAGAAAGTTACTTCAGTTAATCTCGTAGAGTTAGAGATGATGAATTTTGATGTCATTCTCAGCATGGATTGGTTCAACTCATGCTATGCGTCAATTGATTGTACAAAACACAATAGCTCATTTTCAGTTCCCAAATGAACCAGTCCTTCAATAAAAGGGTAGTAACACAGCTCGTAGGGGTCAATTGATTTCATACCTTAGAGTGAGACAGATAATATCCATGGGATGTGTCTATCATATTGTGTGAGTCAAAGACTCTAACTAAGAAACTCCAACTCTTGAGGTAGTTTTAGTTGTGAGGAAATTTCCAAATGTGTTCCTTGAAGATCTTCCCATAGTTTCTCCTGAAAGGGAAATCGACTACGGAATAGACCTTCTCCCAGACACCTAACCCATATTTATTCTGCCATACAGAATAGCTCCAGCAGAACTCAAGGTGTTACAGAACAGTTAAAGGATCTCATAGATAAGGGATTCATCAGAATTAGCATTTCCTCATGGGGCGTACCTATTCTATTTGTGCTTAAAAAAGTCTGTTCTCTCAGAATATGCATGGACTACCGTCAGTTGAACAAAGTCACAGTCAAGAACAGATATCCACTTTCTAGAATCAATGACTTCTTTGACAAACTTCTGGGTGCTAGCTACTTTTTCAAGATAGACCTCAAATTAGGCTATCATCAGCTCAGGGTCAGGGAATGTGACATTCCAAAAACAGCTTTTCAAACCCAGTTTGGTCAATTTAAGTTTCTAGTTATGTCCTTTGGTATTACGTCTAGTAGCCTTCATGGACTTGATAAACCTAGTGTTCAAGCAGTACTTGGATATGTTCTTCATAGTCTTCATTGATGACATTCTTGTTTACTCCCATAGCAAAATTTATCATGCAGACCACCTTAGAATTGGACTTAAGACTCTCAGAACTCATCAGTTCTTTGCCATATTAAGTAAGTGTGAATTCTGGCTAAGATCAGTAGCTTTTCTTGGCCATATTATTTTGGGTGATGGCATTAGGATTGATCCCCAAAAGATCGAGGTGGTGAGAAACTATCCCAGACCCATTTCTCCATCAGACATTAGGAGTTTCTTGGGTTTGGATGGCTATTACTGTTCGTTTGTTAAAGTATTTTCTTCTATAGCTTCCCCTATGTCCAGATTAACGCAGAAGAAAGTTCAGTTTCAAAGGTTAGGTTCCTGTGAGAAGAGTTTTTAGGAGTTAACGACTCGACTCCCCTCAGCAGTGGTTCTTACATTGCCAGATGGTTCAAATGGGTTTGTTGTGTCTTTTGATACATCCAGAGTAGGTTTGGGTTGTGTCCTCATGCAAAGAGGTAAGGTCATAACCTATGCCTCCAGACGACTGAAATCTCATGAGATGAATTATCGTACTCATGATCTTAAGCTAGCAGTTGTAGTGTTTACCTTAAAGATTGGGAGAAATTACTTGCATGGGGTGCATGTTGATATGTTCACTGACCATAAGAGCCTGCAATAAATGTTCTCTCAAAAAAATTTGAATTTGAATCAGAAAAGGTGGTTAGAGCTATTTAAAGATTATAACGTGAGTCTTCTATGTCATCTGAGCAAGGCCAATATTATGGTTGATGCTCTCTGTAGAATGTCTATGGGTAGTGTTGCTCATGTTCAGGATGGTAAGAAGAAGTTAGCTCAAGAAGTTTATCAACTTGTTCGACTAGGTGTCCGATTAGTCAACTTCGCATAGGGTAGTGTGTGGGTGTAGAGTAGCATCGAATCATCTCTAGTTTTCAAGGTTAAGGAAAAGTAGGATAGATATCCTAGTTTAGTTAAGTTTAAGAATCAGTCAGAGATCAGAAAGTGAAGGTTTTCTCCCAAGGGGGAGATGGTGTTTTGCGTTCTCGGGAAAGATTGTGTGTTCTTAATGTAGAAGATTTGAGGCAATGAATTCTTCCAAAAGTGCACGGTGCATGTTTAACTATTCATCTAGGGGCCACTAAGATGTACCGTAATTTACGGGAGATTTATTAGTGGAGTGGGATGAAGAGGGATATTCATAGTTTGTAGCTAAATACTCTACATGTCATCAAGTTAAGATTGAGCACCAAAAGCCTAGTGGGTCCATGCAGGAGTTTAGTATTTTCACTTGGAAATAGGAAGAAGTGAACATGGATTTTGTGATAGGTTTGCCTCATACCCGTCATCAGCATGATTCTATTTGGGTTATTATAGATAGGATGATCGAATTAGCTCATTTCTTGATAGTCCATAACTCTTATTCAGCAAAGGACTATGCCAAACTCTATCTCAAAGAGTTGGTCAGGTTGCACGGTGTTTCCTTATCTATCATCTCATATAGAGGTAGCCAGTTCACCTCTTATTTCTAGAAAGCATTCCTAAAGGGTCTTGGTACCTAGGTCCATCTCAGTATAGCTTTCAACCCTCAAACAGATGGTCAAGTAGAAAGGACCATTCAGACTCTTGAGGATATGCTGAGAGCATGCGCAGTTGATTTAAAGGTAGTTGGGATGACCACTTGCCTTTGATCAAATTCGCATATAATAATAGCTAACATTCCAGTATCCAAATGGCTCCTTTTGAGGCCTTTTATTGTAGGATATATTGATCTCCAATTGGTTGGTTTGAAGTAGGTAAGGCCATGGTAGTAGGGCCTGACTTGGTGTTTGATGCCTTAGAGAAGGTTCAATTGATCAAAAAAAAGCTTAGAGCAACCCAGAGCCGATAGAAGTCGTATACAGATGTGAGGAGAAAGGATCTCAAGTTTAAGATCGGTGATTTTGTATACTTGAAAATCTCTCCCATGAAGGGAGTGAAGAGATTAGGCAAGAAAGGAAAACTCAGTCCCCGATATGTCGGTCCCTTCAAAATTCTCAGTCATTTCGGAAAGGTAGCTTACAAGCTTGAGTTACCTTCAGATCTAGCTTTAGTATACCCAGTGTTCCATGCCTCATTATTGAAGAAGTGTATTAGTGATCCAATTGTAGTTGTTCCCCCAGAAAGCATAGATATTCGGAACAGTCTTTCCTATGAGGAAATTGCAGTCGAAATTCTTGATCATCAAGTTCGTAGACTAAGGAAAAAAGAATTTCCACTAGTCAAAGTTCTCTGGTGGACTCAGTCCATTGAGTGAGCCACTTGGGAAGCAGAAGTAGATATGCGGACCAAGTACCCTCATATATTCACCATGAATTCAGATTCGGTTTAAGGTATTAATCTTCTTAAGATTACTATCTATCATGCTCAGTTTCAGTTGCTCATTATGTTCATGTCAGCCGTGAATTCATGATTCAGTTTAATCATGCATTCTATGCATCAGATATGCATGTTCAGTATGTAAGCTCAGTCCATCAGTTTTCTCTCAGCTTAACTAGTCTCATTCGAAGACGAATGATCCCAAGGGGGAGATATTGTAATACCCCGTATTTCCTTAGCGTAATCTAAGTCCCAATACATAAGCATTCGTATATAAAATTTTCAAAAAGCTCATTATTTTTAGTTTAGAGCCTGTCATTGCGTAGGAAATTGAATTTCCTTACCTACAATATAAAATATGCCCAAATCAGATAACCTGGTAAGAAGTTATGGCGATTTTAATTTCCAGCCATTAAACACCATGATTTTAACCCTTAGCGCATCGCGGAGCAGGCCAATTTCCCATTTGGAAAATTCAAGTGAGGATCCGTGATCCTAGCACGTCCCGCCATAGGCCAAATTGGTATTTGTCATTTCCTAGTGTTGCAGCGCGATGGCGCCGCATCACGGTAAGCTTCCAAGTCACAAACAAGGTGACAACATGATTATGCTGCGTTTCACAACCGTGCATTTTTTCAATTGTCCGACTCCAGTGACACTACGCGGTTGCACCGCATCGCGCCAGCCCACAAAATCGAGAATTTTAAAAATATTCTCAGTTTTAAATCTGAGGGCCTTAACGTCTTTTTCCCCTCACCGCAGTCAGCCTTTAACATAAAATTCACCCAAATTAATCTATTACTTCATTATTTAAATAATTTTTCCCCCAAATTAAAGAAGATTCTCTCCCAATCAAGAACCCTAGCTCTAAAATTCAAGGAAAGATCTCAAGAACTCTCCATCAATCATCCCAAATTCATTAACTCAGGTATGTTAAATGTTCATCCACAGGTCCCTTCCACCCATGGAGTCCAAGTATCCCTTTTTAATTACAAAGTTATAATCTTTCCAAGTTATTATGTTTTAGACTATGATTTCACCTATGAATCTCCATGAACTATGATTTCATAACATGTTTCAATAAAATTATTATTGTTATTCGATTCTTTATATTTTAATATTATTATTTATTGAATTAAACCATGATTTAATACTATTATTTTGAATTCATGTTATTTCTATAAGTTCCATGACATTCTTATGATTGTATTATACCATGAACTATAAGTGTTTCATAAAATTCCTGCAAGAGTGATTGATTTAATAAAAGCCTTCATGCTTTGTCCCCCAAGCTTTAGTGTCATTTTACCATTGTTGTTTTTTAGTCCTAGGGGTATTGAATAACCATAGTTGTTTATGTAGTCTAGTCTCAGTACATTATAGAATAGTCTTCAGAACATACTATGAGCATTATCAGAATAGTCAAATATTAGTCAGTTAAACTTGGAACAGTTTAGTATTTCAGTGTCTTTCAGTTGGGAGTAGGATTTAGTACCGAGCGAGTGTAGGGATGGAAGCTTCCCCACCAGATAGGCAAAGTCGTTAGTAGTAATCGCTATACTCCAGAAATACATAGCCAGTGTAGGATATGAGAAGTTACCTATCAGATTAGGCTTGACCATCTCGCAGGGGTTAGGCTTAACTATCTCACAGGGGTCACCCGTCAGTTCAGGCCTGACACCTTTAGTCCTTTGGACATTATATCAGTTTAGTGGATCCACACAACCAGTGTTAGTACAGGTGGCATAGTATTAACATCCTTCCAACCGAGTTACATGTTAGACCCCGATTAGATCAGATTGGGGCATGTCGGTTAGATGATACCTCCCACAGTCTTAGATACCGTCTCAGTTATATTCCTAGTTCAGTTATTCAATCTTAGTGTTTCTTGGACAAATAATACAGATTTTAGTTATTTCAGTATTTTAGTTTACAAATTTTACTCAGTTCATGTAATGTGATTGGTCATCCATCCTCAGTAACTACAAATATTCACATATCTTCAGTAATTATAAATTTTCATGCACATGCAGTACTCCATGCTTTACATGCATATTCAATTAATTATTAGTTCTGTTCATGAAACCATGAATATCAGCCTACCTCATTTAGCATATCAGTACATTCAAAGTACTGATCACACACCTTTTTCTTTTGCGCAATGACGTATTATATCATAGACGATTAGACTTTTTAGATCCTCAGGAGTAGAAGTGGTGTGTCCTCATACTTCTAGGACAGGCTTACTCAATTTCATGTCTCAGTTTAGTAGTTAGTTGGAGTTAGTTGCAGCCTATCCCATCAACTCACAGTCATTCAGTTTTAAAGGCTTATCATACATTAGAGTTAGTTATTTAGTATTTAGAAATTACAGTTATTTATCTAGTTTATCAGTATTTTATCAGATTTAGTCAGTTATTTCTATAGACTCAAGCACCGTGTCGCGCCTAAGGGCATTTTCATGCTCGTCACTTTTCAATGAGGCACCACGATTGGCACTGTGTCGCGCCAAGGTTCCAGTTCAAAATTGACCTTTTTCAGTGGCGCAACGCATAGCACCGCATCGCGTCTTTGGGCAAAATGGGAATTGTCAGCTTTCCATTGATTCAATGCGATATCACCGCATCGCGCTGGAGTCAAAAATTGGGATTTCCAGTCCGCGACTCAATTTTTCAGGGATCGTTTGATCATTTTCCAAAGCCTCAAATTCATCCAAAACACGTAATTGCAACCCTAAAGAGGCATTGCGAGCCCCATTACTCACAATTCCTCTTTAAGAAATTAATCATCTCTTGAGAACAAAACCCTAGCCTTAGAGATTCAAGATCAAATCTCAATAATTCACCATTAATTCTCACTAATTCAGAAATCAAGGTATGTTAAGTGTTCATCCATGGGTCCCTCCCACCCATAGAGTCCAAGCATCAAATTTTAAATTTAAAGTTGTGATCTTTACAAGTTATTGTGGGTTTAATTTGTGATTTTACCATGAATTTCCATGTATCTTGATTCCATACTATGTTATATGAAATTGTTGATTGTTATGAAATCCCACACATCCGAATAATGTTATTTGTTAATTTGAATGATAATTAGTGATGTTGATGTCGAAGTCGTGCTATTTTACAAGCTTTAAACTATTCTCATGCTTAGCTTGAACTATGAATATCAAGTGTTTGACGAAATGTCTATGTGAATGAATTATTCATGATGTCCTATTTGTAATGCTTTTAAAATGGTGATATGTTTCTATTATTTATTCTATCGAGTCTTGGGGGTATGGTATACCTGAAATTAGCTGCTTACTTAGTTTCCAGTCATAATAGAATGATTTTGTGGTATCTCGAACAGTAGCATTCAATCAGTTAACAGAATCAATGTGAGTTCAGTCAAGCTTAGTACAGTCTAGTGATCAGTGTCGATTTAATTGGGAGTAGGCTTCAACACCAAGCGAACATATGGATGGGGGAATTCCTGTCAGTATAAGGTTTGACCCTTAGTAGCAGCCCCTGAGTTACAGAACTACGTAGCCAGTGTAGGGTAAATCATCTTCCTATTAGACTAGGGTTGACGTAACTATATCTATCTCATGAGTCTTCCTGCCAGATTAGGGTTGACCCAGCCAGTGTTAGTAACCCGTGGCATGGTGCTAACACTCTTCCAACTGGGTTACAGTTTGGACCTTAAATCAGTCTATAATTGGGGTATGTCGGTTAGATGATAACTCCCACAGTCTTAATTTCAGTATTCAGTATTCAGCATTATGTACAAAACTTAGTTCAGATCCACAGATCATAACTTACAGTTATCAGAAACTCAGTACTTCAATTTTAGTCTAAATCAGACAGATGATATATGGTTGGCATTACATGTTTCTTATATTCAGTAGTCCCAGTCTTGCATATACTCTCATCTAGTCATTTCATGATATTTAGTTATTATTATTCATGTACATGAACCCATTCATATTAGCCTAACCTCACCAAGCATACCAGTACATTCAAAGGACTGACCCATTTTCTCTCATTGTGCTATGATGTATTATATCATAAGTCAGACGCTCAGATTCTTAACCGTACTTAGCCAGATCAATCGATCAGCTGCAGCTACTGTAGTGCGTCCCCATCCATTGAGGACACCATACTTATTTAGTCATTGCATTATTTCAGTATTTCAGTTACTTCAGATAGCAGTTATGAGTTAGTTGAGGGCCTGTCCCATCAACTCTACTATTTCAGACGTTTAGAGGCTTTCAGCTATTATCAGTTAGCAGTTATTCTATAGATGTACTCAGTATTGATCCAGTTTTATGAACCTTATGGCATTTTTCAATTTTACTTCCGCATATGCTTTATGATTATTATTCAGTGCTTACAGTAGGTACCAGTCATGGGTTAGCTTCTGTTCCTTCAGAGTCGTAAGCATCATGTGACGCCCAGGGTGTAGTCTCGAGGCATTACACCACATCATCTAATTTATCATTAAACATATCTTGTTGTTCTTTTTTATCTTGTTCTATATTTTTATTCTTTGTCGATTTTTCAACCACGTTACTCTTAAAATGATCTTAGTTGCACCACTCAGATAAGCACACAAACGAACCTGATCGTTTATCTTAAAAGGTAGGACCCTTTAATTTTTAAAAGAGTTGTGCATATAACTAATGACAAGATCTTTCGACTGACAATTTAGTCCACAGTAGTTGATGATTAAGTTCAAAAAATCATCATACCAAACATCTCTTTGGACTATTATCGTTGTCGTCTCAAACTTTATATTATCCTTTCAATGCCAAATAAATCGATTGTTCTTCTCGATCTATTCACCATGACAATCAACATCTATTGTTATTGATTTCTCCATTAATGATACCTAAAGAAATTTATTAAAATTTAATAATGATATAATAGTAAAATTAATAATAATAGTATAGTATAAAAAACAAAAAATTATATGCACTATCATTATCAATGTCCCAGCAGATGAGTCATCTATTGCAATAGTTGTCTTATCTGTTGGATTCAGCTTCAGATTCAGTCCCAGTGTTGTAACATAAATTTCAATAGATTCATCTGTGCAACAGATGTCTCATCACTTGGAATCAACTTCAGATTTTACCCCAGTGTTGTAACATAAATCCAACAGATGAGTCATATGTTACAACAGATGACCATCTGTTAGAATTCAGCTTCAGGTTCTATCATAGTGTTGTAACATGATCCAACAGATGAATCACCTATTGGATTCAGACTCAAGTTCTATCCAGTGGTGAATCCAACGGACGAGCCACTTGTTGCAACAGGTGACTCATCTATTGGATTCATGTTACATAACCAGTAGCTTAGTCCAATAGGTGGGTCATCTATGCAACAGATGACTTATCTGTTCAAACTACTTAAATAGTAATGGACTATCCAAGAACTGTTGTAAATGAATACAACTATTGTTGGATAAGCGGTATTGTTGAAAAAATAGCAGTAGTGGATATACCCAGATGAGAAATTGAACTAAAAATCATAATTATACTTACCAAAATCATCTATGAAGTAATGTCTGGTGATATACGAACAAAATTTAACCTAAAATTTGATCTAGTAGCAGCAGTAGCGACAATAACAAAAACAATAGTACGACAAATGAAAAAGAAGAAGATGATGATGAACAAGAAGAGATGATAATGAAGAACAAGAAGAAGAAAAACACAACAATGAATAACAACAATTCAGGTGAAGAGAGAGAAAACAAGAAGAGCAGCAGTCGTATCCCATGTTTTCCCCATCATTTTTAGTTATTATGGTTTTATATATTGGACCAAAGTGTAAAATAAAAAATTTGAGTGCAATTCTCACATATGGGTCAAACTTTCTTAATCATCATTTAATAATTGTCACCCACACTCAATAATTTACACTTGAGTTACTCCTACACCGAATTTTAAAACATTTTTGTCACTCCTAACTCTTAATTCATTGTCCCCTCTATCTACATCTTGATAAAGGGGGCGGGCAGAGGTCTATTTGGCCTCTTTGTTGGACCAGCAGTGGGAAATTCAGTTGTAGTACCGGACTTGTACTGAACCAACTCGAGTTTGAATCTTGACATATATGTTGGTGGTTTTCTGACACATGGTATTGTCCTGCAAAACTCACAAACCAATTCAAATTTGGATTTGAAACGTAGGTGATTGTCAACCTAAAGCATTTTTCCAAGAAGCTAAGTTTCTTCTCAACAAAATAATTACAGCTTTAAACATCTGTTGGGATTTTGGAGAACCAACTCTTTCATCTTTTCTTTTACTTATTTCTTATGATGAACCTTCTTCTGCCTCCCTACACAAGCAACCGCTCTGGCAAGCTTAGACCTTAGACCTTAGTTTACGCCTTAGACCCCATCTAACTTCTTCCCTTATAATTTCCCTTGCCTCAAGCGGGCGCCAAAAAAGGAGCTACACGTAGTTTCATGTTCTAACACACTTCGATTGAGTGCTGGTTAATACACCAAACACCTTTAACTGGAACACGAATCAAGTAGTGAGATATACTTGCAAGTTCACATGGCCAAGACTTGAGCAAGTAAAAAGCATAGGTACCACAATTCAAAAAATTAGATACGAGGAACCCGCAGAAAATTCCTGGTATTCTACAACTGGTAGGGATATATAAATAGTTAATAGGCAAAGGATTGATCGAGTTCATGACAGGGATAGAAATATGAGAGAATAGCAGTCTAGCATAACGAGTTATTGCAACCAAGAATGATAACAACCCACCAAGCAAAAAAAATGACAATGGAACGGTGTACCGGAAAAGACACACAGTAACTCTTGATCTGAAATATGAAAGAAGTATGAGTTATACCAAAATAGAAAACCAAATCCATTAAGTTAGGATTTGGTTCTCCTATAGTATTGTAGAAAGACAACGCATTGGACTCAAATGACTTATGACACAAATGGAACTGTTGCTAATCAGTTTGTTGTAAACCATGATATCCATTGAGCTATCATGTTGCTGTAAATACTTGTTCCACATAATATAAGTCAAACCTATCAGGCTGATCTGGGAATAAGTGAGTTATAGTGCTCTCCAAGCCCAAAAGCATGCTTGTGGTAAGATAGCATTATACTGGACGCTGAAGAGCCAGAGCCACTGCCGGATTTGTATCCTTTTCCCATCTCTACATCAGGAAATGACCCTGAGAATATCATTATATGTTTCTTTAAGATGTGAGTTAGAGCACCAAGCTCAAGTTGTCCTCCCCATGCAGCAGTTGACTCCACTTCTCTACAGTAATTCTCGAACCTTTCCACCAGAGAATCATCTGATACTCCCCCTTCTGCATTCTCAGAGAGGAAAAAAGGGAGAAAGTCAGTTGCATGTTTCCTCATGTAAGCTGCCACCATCTGTCGCAGTTCAAGATATGTATAAGGAGATGAACCGCCAGTGTAGATGGCTAACTGATTCTCCACAGCTCGGTAGAGACAGTGCCCATCAGGATTTATTTCGTTAACAGTCAATCCAAGGGGCTCAAGCTTTCTATCCAGCTTTTCATTCTCAATAACCCGATCACTTATGATATTACTCTGCTCTTCTTGAATTCTCTGCTCTCTGGCTGCCTCTTGTTGAGCTCTTTTCTCACGTCTTTTCACGCTCTTGCTGGACTTTGAATGGTCAGTTTGACTACTGACAGAAACCCCGGCAATGGCCTTCACCAATGTGTCAAGACTCCCTTTTTCCTTCCCATTATCAATATTACTACCACCACTGTAACCTAAAGAAGCAAGTTCCCCCGCATGTCTTTCTTTTAGCTTTGCAGAAAGTTTAGATACTTCTTCGTCCACTTGTTTCTTCTTAGCTTTCTGTTCAGCTTTGCTTCCTTTAGCTGCTGCCTTTTTCATACCAATTTCTTTGTCCTGTAGCTGAAAGATTTCTTTCCTGCATACATCGATATGACATCTCTCAACAAAGACATTCCAAGGAATCCAAAAAATGAACAATTGGATCCATCTCCAATTACACCTAGTAAAAGAGTTCTTTTGTTTTAGTTTGACCTGTCGTCTCCTAGTAAAAGAGAAGTTCTTTTGTTTTAGTTTGACCTGTCGTCACATATGAAATATCTATTTGAAGCGACACATTAAGCTCCCAATAAACTAATTTGATGTAATAAATTAAGCAAGTGCTTTACAATTAATGCTTAGACATTCAATAACTGAAAACCTTGTTACAAGCCATCTGCGATATTGTTAAACACGATTACCTATCACAGTCAAAAATTGAAAGCCTGTGCATGATCCAAAAAACCTGTTATAAGCTATCTTCTCATATAGACTTCCAATCCTAATTAGTAGCGCCGGTAATATTCATTTCTACAATTAGAAAACTTCCAGTTCTTTTTGTGGATCAGCATTATAGAAGGTTGGTAATCCTTCCATAAGCACATACTTAAAGCAATAAGAGCAATTGCGTACAAAGTTGAGAGAATGTCCATATAAAAGAGCTAGGGATACAAGTAGGGTACAACTGGTCTTACAAGTCGAACAATGTCATAATCATGTGAGGGTTATGTAGAGAATATTAAAGGGGAGGGGAAAACCAAAGGCCACATGTCCCCTCAGGACCTTATAAAGTACCTATGCCTAGAAAGCATCTCCTCGAGGGTTTCTGGTATCTTTTGAGGCGCACTTTCTGAGGCCCCCTCAGGCAATTGATCTTCTGCTTTAGGTGTATCCTCCATTTCAAAACCCTGAAACAATATGAACATCAAATAAGCATCCCCATATAAATGGCAAGATTTCACAAATCAATCATAATGAATAAAAGGTCGACATCAGACTGAAAAGAAAACAAGTAGATAATTTATTAATGAAAATAAATAGATTAGGAATAATAGTAAGAGAAAAGACAAAGACACCAATGAACTTGTCCGAGATTTTCAAAAAGACGCTTTAACTTTGTGTGCGACCTATTACCCCACAAAAGTTATATAACAACAACAATAACAAACCCAGTGTATTCCCACAGCGTGGGGTCTGGGGAGGGTAAGATGTACGCAGTCCATACCCCACAAAATTTATAAAAATCATTATAAATGGACCATTTTGACAGAACTTCCAGCTCATATATTTTATCACGCAAGAGACGCGCATGAGGGGAAAAAAATTGTTGAACCGGCAAATTGAAAAATGCCACATGTAACAATAAATTTTCACTTTTTCCTTCCACCGGAAAATACAGAAGAAAAAAGTGGAAATTTGTTGTTACACGTGGCACTTTTTAATTTGCCAGTTCAACAATTTTTTTCCATCATGCGCGTCTTTTGCGTGATAACATCAAAAAAATAGCAGAAAAAACAAATATAGAAACACAAGTCAACTGGTAGCGATGGTACAAGACAAGTCCATTGATATCAACATATTATTAGTTCCTGTTTGGGATTGCTTATTTCCCAAAGAAGAGCACTTATTTGGGGAAAAAAATAATTTTTTTTAAAAGAATGGTGTTTGGTAAACTTCTAAAAGTGTTTTTAAAGAGAAGCAGAAGCAGTTTTTCTGCTTCTGGAAAGAAACAGAAAATTTCTGCTTTTCAAAAGAAGCAGAAGCAGAAATTACTATCACACACTCTCTCTCTCACACACACACACTAAT
>JAPEIP010000012.1:235662133-235672408 GCA_026120095.1 Capsicum chinense
AATACAACGTATTAATATGATGAATTATCTATTAATTAGCTTCATTATTATAACTTCAATAGTGTATTATTACCTCAATCATATGATGTTAATGTATTATTCAAAATATTTGGATAGATAGGTTCAGTTAGCTAGCTTTTGACTACTATGTACATCACAACA
Source organism: Capsicum chinense (assembly GCA_026120095.1). Lineage (NCBI taxonomy): Eukaryota > Viridiplantae > Streptophyta > Magnoliopsida > Solanales > Solanaceae > Capsicum > Capsicum chinense. Next base: position 235,662,296 of record JAPEIP010000012.1, read on the forward strand.
CGAGAGATACGTGTATATATATATATTTGATTGACTATCAACTTCGAAATATGTACTATATAAATCACACACACGAGTATATTACCTCGTAATACAACGCATTTCATATATACTCTGATGAATAGTCATTTAATCTAGCTTATATTATTATATTATAACTTCAACAGTATAATATTACCTAGATCAATATATCGTATGATATCAATGTATTCAATATATAATTGAATACATTTAATTTTTAAAATATAAAAATTATTTATTTAGTGGTAAATTATAAATATCAAATATCGACGGACAATATCGCTTTAATAAAGTTAATTTTTATTTATTTTTAATAAAAGCGATATTTTTTTTTGCTTTTTTTAAAAAAATACAAAAAAAATAAAAATAACTAAAAATTACGACTAATAGCGTCGCTTTTCTAGAATTAATATTTAAAAAAAATTCTAGCGACGTTATCCATCGATTTTCATAAAAATTAAATTTAAAAATCAACGGACAACGTCGCTATTTATCATAAAGTTAATTTTTATTTATTTTTAACAAAAGCGACATTGTCTGTCGCTTTTTTGTAAGAAATACAGAAAAAATAAAAATAATTAAAAATTATGACGGATAGCGTTGCTTTTCTAGAATTGATATTTTAAAAATAAAAAATTATAGCGTGTTGTCTGTCGATTTTAATAAAAATAAATTAAATTTAAAATCGACGTACAAAATCGCCTTTTAAAAATTACTTATTATTATTTTAAATAAATAACAACGCTATTCGTCGCATTTATCAAAAAAATTATAAATTATTTGTTAATTAGTCGGTACAATATTCCGCAAAAAAAATTGACAGATATTAAGACGTTGGTCGTTGATTTAAATTAAAAATAAATTAAAATTAAAATTAAAATTAAAAAACGATGGATACTGTCGCTTTTCTCGTTGCTTTTTAAAAGTGACACAATTTGTCGCTTTTTTATGCTTCGCTTTTTGGCCATTTTTTAGTAGTGGTATCTTGTATCTGCAAATTTTGTCTGTTTTATCAATAAAAAACCACATCCTCCCTGTCCTTTGTCAGAAAAAGTTGTCCTATTTCAAAAGAAAGGTGAGTCACCTAAAATCTGAAATTCATCATATCTTGTTCTCACAGAAAACCCCTCCTGGTGCTCATTGTTTCCTTAAATCTTGCTGCACCCACTCATTCTTGTATCAAAAAAGAAATCCAAATTCCAAATAGTCGTTCAAAGAAAAAGACCTTCCTGATTGCTAGAGCTCTCCCCTTTTCATGTCCTTCAAAGAATTCTGAGCTTAGCATAGTTAAAAATCCCTTCCCAAACCTTCTTGGAAAATATTCTCTTATTCTTAATCTTCCGAAGCTTAACTCCTTCACCACTCAACCTATTAATAAAGAATCATCCTTGAAACCTTAAAACTATTATGATGGTGATTTGGTGGATGAAACTCAGGTTGCTGAAAACCTCAGCTTGTTGTCAAATAGCCTAGGAAAGAGCATATTGGATCACAAGAAAAATAATGTCAGTAAAACACCAAGAATCTATGGAAAATGGTCTGAAAGTTTTACGGAGAAGAAGCTAACACTTGAGGGACCTGGTCCCAAAAGGAGGAAAGTAGCTGAAAAAGAATTTGTGATTACTTATACTAGAAGAAAGAATGGAGAGAAAAGTAAGGTTGTATCCAAGGAAGTTAGAAACGGGTTCTTGTAAAATGGAAAGGTGTTAACTGGAAATATTTTTTAGTCAAATGTGCTAACAGAACCTGGTATGATGGAACTAGTTGAGTTGGTTAAACATCAAGGTTAGATGCATCTCATGTAAGGACCTATTCCCACTATGTTTAGTGATATAGTCAGGGAATTCTATTTTACTCTAAAATTCTTAGAAAATGGGTTGAATCTGACTGCACAGGTATAAGGAAAAAAAATAAAGCTGAATGAAGAAACACTGGAAGAATTTTGAAAATTCTTATATATGGTGTGAGAACTATCTCAAAGAAGTTGACTTCAATAGAATTCTTAGTAATGCATCAAAGGTCAAAGGAAAATTTGTGGCTGCAGTGAATAGGAAATCACTCAAGAGTGAGTTTCCATTGGTATTTGACTTTGTGAACAAGGAGATTCTGCCTAGATCACAAAAGAAAAGCATTGCCTCCACTGATTTGAATGTGATGGAATGCCTTAGTATCTTTGAATTTATCAATCTTCCTGCTTTAATGATGTAACACATTCACAAAGTTGTTCTTGGGAAAAATGGAAAACATGACATGCCTTATGGATATTGGTTGAACAAAGTATTTGACCAATTTGGAATTTTCTGTAAGAATGACACCCAAGTAACTGTTCTTCAAATGCTTGGCATGAAGACATGGTCAAAACAGAATGTGCTAAATCAGGTAGCATTTCTCTAAGTACAATAAGGAAATAGAGGAACTGAAGTTCAACCTAGCTGCCAAGGATGAAGAAATTAGCAAGCTCCCAATGACAATTGAGCATCTCTCCAAAAGAAGCCCATGTGTCTCTGAAATGCTCAGAACTAAGAATATTGAACTGAAAAAGAGGGTGCCAACCTTAACTGATAAGGTCCTTAGCCTGAATGCAGAGATAAGGCATCTCAACAACAACCAGACCCTACTCCTTTAAAAAAAAAATCCCAGTTCTTCACTTGTTAATCTATTTTGATTCTTGTGGTTTTTTTTTTCTAGAACATTTAAATTATCCACTGCTATAATACTTATCCTCTACTTATGAATGAATCTTTTCTTTGTGTGTTACATTTGTTTCCTTTAAATTGCAAAGTTATTCTTTATGTTAGTGTTGCCCCAGTGGCCATGAGTTAACTAATTTGTGCTTATTTTTACTCTTGGTTTACTGTACTCACATTTTAATGATGCCAAAAGGGGGAATACTGTGTTCATGTAGTAGGGACCAGGTACTAGGTACAGGTGTAGTGCATGATGACTTGAGTTGCAGATTTGAATGGCATGTTGATTGGGGAATTTAAGTAATGCTCTGAATAGATGATTGAAAGAAGGCATGTTAACTAGGGGAAGTATGCAAATGACCACAAGGGACCAGGTCCCTGTGTCGCATAATGGAAGAAGCATGATGATAGGGGGAATATTCATCTTTAGAGTGGTAATCACACTGATTAAATATGATAGATGTGTATTGATGCTAAAAGGTTTGTGGTTGGTTTGTCATCATTAAAAAGGGGGAAAATAGATATATGTAGTTTTGATGATGAGTATAAGACTACAAGGTATCAGGTCCCTGGATGTTCGAAGCTATAGTACAGATGACTCGTGTGTCTGCACAGATTTATCTAGTTGTGTAACAAACTGGCAGGTGCTGCTTGTACCAATTAGGACACCTGCTCCAATGAGATTTCAACCCTAATCATCGCTCATCTATAAAAGAAAAAAGATACTTCTTCATCAAGTGGTTTTTGCAAATATTTTTGGAGAGCTGAAGAGAGAAAAAAAGCAGAAACTCAGAATTTCAGCATTTGTTCAAGTTCTTAGTGAGTGTGTGAGCTTAAATAAAAATTGTTCTTGGGTCGAATACTGATTTGTAACTAAACTACCCATGCTATAAGAGTAGTATTTTCCTTTGTGTTGAAAGAGGCGCTTAGGTAGAGTTGCCTAAGCTTGTTATTGGTTAGAGTTAGCCAGCTTTTGAGAGAGTCTTGGAAGAGGTGTCGAGAGTAGCTTACAGTAGAGGTCTTGAAAGCTGGAGGAACCTAGAGTTAGGTTCACAATCTAGTCTATAATAACAAGTAAATAATAATAAAAATAAGATTTTTGTGATAAGGAAAAACCTTAATTTAAATTGAGAAATATTCACGAACTTTGGCAATGGCCTACATAAGTGTGGATCGATAGCTTTTGGAAGTCATTGGAAAGAATAAAAGCAAAAGAGAAGTAAATAAACTTAAAGGGTGGGTATCGGGCATATCCGTACTTCCACCAATTTTGGAGAAAATTAATTTTCATCTTTCATTTACCACATTGGACAGGGAGTAATAAGTGGGATAGAAGCCCAGTTTAGCAACTTTTTCTTTGGTTTAGCTTCCTTAATTCTAGCTATCTTGAGGAATTCTTATATGGTAATATCACATTCTTTAAACTAATTCCCTATTCAATCTTCGAGACCATCGCTTATAGATTTGGCAAATGACTAGTAGAGTTCAGGAAGTCTCTGAGATGACTCTTGATCCTTCTTATTTTCTTTTGTTTCATACTCTTTTCTGGTAAAATACTCTAACCCATACTTAAATAGTCTTTCCGAGATCACTAGTTGAATTATTCTATTTGAATTTTTTCTAAGGCTACATCTAGGTGCAAATCACCCTTTTAGCATAACATTGGTCAATATCTTGTAGACCAAAGGCATTGTCTTGTGTGAAATAGGTTCTCTCTCTGCGACTTTCACAATCTCCACTATGTAGGAATCACTTCCTTTTCGGATATCTTCAATTTTTAAAACATATTTGTCTGGCTGGATCAAGTAGTTTTTTTCATAATGGATTACTATTTCTTTGTTTATCCATACAAACTTAAGCATATGGTTTAATGTTGAAGGAAAGTATCTTATTGCAAGGATCCATGGTCTTCCTAAGAGCATATTATAGCTTGCAGCATTATCCATCAGTTGGAATTTTGAAGGCGCTATCTAGAGGTACAACTTGACTTCTATGATGGCATCTTTTTTATCATTGAAAGTTCCTATATTGAATTTTCTTTGATTCATTTTTTCCACATCATAATTGAATTGAGTCCAAGTAGTTAAAGGACATTCATCCAAACCTAATCCATTATCAATCAAAACCCTATTAATCATCTTATCCTGATATTTGATATCGATATGTATGCCTTGTTGTATATAATTCTCTCAAAGGCAAACTCAACAATAATGGAGCTCATGTAAAGATTCTCCATAGGCAAATAGGCTCTATTAAGAACTTTCCTCAAAGCCTATTTGTAACATTGGGAGCTCATGGGAACTTGAGTTTGGATATTTTCCAAGTATTTCTCAGTAGAATACTCCCTATAATGCATCCTTCTCAAGAACTCTTCACATTCGTCTTTAGTAATTGGTTGTTTCTACACACTATTCTTGTAGGTATCATTGGCTAGCTCTTCAAGAGTGTAACCCCTTTTTAATCTAGTCAATCCGTATGCGACAACAATTTCTACCACAAACTTCTTCTCCATAGGCACTAGTGACAAAGCTCGATTTAGTGCCATTAGTATAGAGAAATGAGTCTTTTTATTGACATTTAATGTATCCATAACCTTTTCTATCTCATTTATTTCCTTAGGACTTTCCAAAACAATGGACTTGTTTTCTAACAACTCTTTGGTTATTTTTATTACTTCGATAGCGACTCTTTCATGATTTGGGAGTGGTTTACTAGTAACATTAGGTGGCGATATGAACTTTTGGTTGATCAAGTATTTTATCTTGTACTTTAGATAGACACATTTTTCGGTATTATGCCCGACACCCCCCGGAGTGATAAGCACATTATCGATCGACTCTGAAGAATTAAGATTTGGTGTTAACTAGCTTGGTTGGAATAGGCTGGATGAGTACCACCACCTTCAATCTTTCAAACGATGTAGTCCTTATTTTAGTGAAGGTGGTGAAATTTCTAGGAACCTTTCCTTTAAAATTCAGACAGGGATAGTTATGGCTATTCTGGTTGATAAAAGAAGGGCCTGGATGAAACATTCTGTAATACCCCGCAAGATCCTAGTCAAGTTCTAGCTATTAGTCGCATGTTTAAAGAGGTCCAAGGCATTTATTTCATACTAAGTATAAAAGTCTTATCCATTTTAAGACCCTAAGATTTGAACATTTTATTTTTGTCTTTTTCGAGCTTGAAACATTGATTTATGAGTTGAAATAAGTTTAGGGATGTTAAAAGGGTCATCCGGGAGAGTTTCAAAATTTTAGAAGGGGTTTGAGCGGTTTTTGGACCACGGAATAAGGCCTGTGAAAGTAGTGGTGTGGTTTTATTATCGTATTCCTTTGCAATACCACCAAATTTGAATACTGAGCACAGTATTCCTCAAAGGACTTATTTTCAAATTTTCCTCCATGATCACTGTGAACATAGGGGATGAAATATCCATCTTTTCTCTGTACTTTTCTACAAAAGATCTCAAAGCTTGTGAAAGCCTCATGTTTATGAGCAAGAAACATTACCCAAGTAAAATAAGAATAATCATCAATGATAAAGAAAACATATCTTTTTCCATCAATACTTGCGGTCTTGATGGAGCCAAATAGATACATGTGGGTTGTTTGAAGTGGTTTGGTAGTTGAGACAAGATCTTTTGACTTTGAATGATGTCCAAGTCTGTTTAACCAATTGGCAGGTATCACAGATGTGATCCTTTTTAAACTTGAGTTTTGGAAGACCTTTCACCTACTCCAGTCTAGAGAGTTTCTCAATTATGTGCATACTAGCATGCCTAAACTTTCCGTGCCACAACCAAGAGTCATTGGTTTGCACAGTGAGGCAGGTAATGGTAGGAAAATTATGACTGTTTAAGACGTAAATATTATCAACATGTTCATGTATAAGAGAAATGTCTCTTTTGTCATATTCTATGGAGCAACTTTCAGCTTTGAAGGAGACTCCAAATCTTGCATCATACAGCTGACTGATGCTGAGTAGATTGTGTTTGAGTGTGTCTATGAAATATTCTTAAATAAGTTCACATGAGGAGTTGAGCTTTACTGATCCGACTCCGATAACATCACCCTTAGCATTATCACCGAATCTGACTGATCCTCTTTTTTTAGAGAGCAAAAATTTTCCTTATTTCCAGTCATATGTCTAAAACACCCGATATCAATGACCCATATTCCCTTTTTATAGCCTTTGTAGACATGTTCCTACAAAATAGAAGAATTAATTTTGTTTAGGTACCGAAGAGGTCTTGGGTCCTTGGGGGTTAGAGTTACTTTCTTTAGGTCTCCAAACCCACATGCCTTTAGACTTTTGCCTATAGTTGTGTGATTTGTTCCATTTGTGTCCATACGTATAACAGGTTAGTCCTTGAAAAGAAAAAGAAGTTTTAGTCGATTCAAACAGTCTTAATGGGGGACCTAAGATTGTTTTAAAAGAATTTGATCTTACGGAACTATGACTTGGTGATTTTCTAACACTATGTAATTGTGTTATTTTCACAGTTTTTTAAAGTAAAACCATAACCAAACCAAATAGCATCGGTTTTGAAAAATTTAAAATCAAACCTAACTAAACCAAACCAAACGTCGATTTTTTTAATCGGTTTGATTCGGCTTACTGTTCGGTTTGGTTTTTAACCAAACCCATGAACTCCCCTAGAAGTGGATACAAATTAAATGTCTTCCCCAAAATAAGATTTTTGGCAACTCAGCCCAATAAAAACCTCTTGTTGGGCCAAAGAAGAGAAGCCCAAGAGTTGTTGCGCATCATTTATAGTACAAAACCCAGCTAAGCTTTGTATACAAGATAATTTTCACACTTTTATTTGTGATATTTTTCTAGTTGGACTTTTATTTTTATTTGTCAATTTTGACATAACAAAAAAAGATAATTTTTTTCTATTTATCATTCACATTAATTGCTTATTCGCCGAATCGTTTCAAGACATATTACTCTAAATATCAATTAATAGGAATAATATGATAAAATAGTTATAATCAATATAGTTTAGATTGAGGGCTGATTCGGATGCTATTGAATCATATTACCAGTGTTGGTCTAAAGAAATTTATACAGATCATATTTACATATTATAATAAACAATTTTGTTTTACTTTCAAGATTAGTAATCTCATTATTTTGTGAAGGTTACCTTTGTTTTTACAGCCAACATATTATTTTATTAATGCATCAATAATCTCAGAGAGTTAAATGATGCTATAATCCAATTAGGAAAAGCAGAAATCTACTTCCTCCATTTTATTTTACTTGACTTTTTTTTATTTGATGCATCTTTTAAGAAAATATTAATAAGAAGTGTATTTTATCAAACTATTCTTATTAATGATGTCTTGAAAGTCTAAATCTAACTATTACTATTTTCATTTATTTAATGTTAAGGGTAATATGAAAAAGTACTAATAAAACACTTTTGATTTGTGAAAATGGACAACTGATTTGAAACAAACATATTTAAAAAGAAGGTCAAGTAAAATAAAATGGAGACAGTAAGTAACTTGATGTAATAATGAACTAGAGAAACTAACTTATATGCTATCATATTCAAAGATCTAGGAATATACACCACATCTACCTCTATGAAGAAATTCATAAGATTCCAAATGTATTCACTTATCATTGCTACCTCCCATGAACCTGTATTTCTTTTCAATAGTATATCTACCTCACTTTTCGCATCTGTAAAACTTGCACCTTTGACGCACTTTCCAGTGCCTTTTGAATTGCTATTGCTTTAGCAGTTATGACCCGTCCAACGAATTAAATTAAGATACCAAAGGCTTGAAGCAGATTACACAGTCAGTGACGGAGCCAGGATATTCAAGAAGGGAATTCATAAAGGAACATATGAACTAACCGAAGGGGTTCAACGTCTAATATATATACATAAAAAATAATTTTAACCATGCAGATATAGCATAATTTTTCATTAAATGGAGTTCGAATGAACCTCTTCGGCAAAGGGTAGATCCGCCATTGACCACGGCTATGCATAGCCGCCACTCCCATGCTTGACATTTTGTTTTCCTTATGTAAGCTAGCATCCGCAAACATAAAAGTAAAATTAGTTACATTTGCCTGATAAAAAAAGATTAGCAACATAATTGAGTAGCTATGATCACTCACCCATTTACATATTACCATTGTTGAAAATGATGAGTTATGACATTCTTGAACTATATATTTTTAGTCCGAAAATAAAATAATGAGTATTTTTTATTTAAAAATTCAAAACATTGTATAAAAATAAAAATTCTTGAAGTTGTTTTTCAATCGGTTGGAAATAGCGTTAGATTTTTCAATTGAAGTACTTTGTAAATGTTATACGTGATCGGTGGGAGTGAGATGTACATCGTGGATATAGTCGATGTGCATGAAAAACTAACTCAAATATCATAAATTATATATGATGAAATTTAAATTAACTAAGTCAATAAATTCACAAAAAAACAATGTGGACTTCTTTTTTTAAACAAAAAAAAAAAAAGATACTTTCGAGCACAAAAAAATAAGCAAGTAGTTGTCATATGCCCCTCGTCCAGGGCGAGCTAGAAAGGGCCCAGAAGGTTCATTCAAACACTTTTTAACGTAAAATTATACTGTTCACTAGTTTAGTAGTTTAATGTATGTGCTTTGCACGTGTATATCTCGTCAATCGATAAAATTACATATGAGAGAGTAAAGTTATTAGAAAGTAGAAAATTACGTCATAATAAATTTTACATCTATTTAAATGATATATCTTGTACCAACAACAACAATATACCTAATAAAATTTTATAAGTGAAGTCTGGAGAGGTAAAGTCAGATCTTATCACTACACAGGGAAGGTAAAGATATTGTTTCCTAAAAATCCTCAGCTCAATTGTAGTAAATCTAGGTATAAAGAAGAGAAAAACAGTGAAGAAAATATGACAATTAATCATATAAAAGAAAAAAAAAGAAGACAACCTTTAGAGCCTATTATTAAAAATAATGACAATATATCAAATTTCATAGTTTACATTATGGCTGTCAAGTGGGCCAGGCCGGGCTAACCCGGAACCGGCCCGTGTTATTTAACCGGGTTGAGGGTCGGTACGGGTCCGGGTTGGGGTCTAAGTGGGTTGGACTGGTCCGGGCCCAACAGTAAAAAATTCAAAAACCACCCTAACCCGACCCACTTAACCCAACCCGATCAAACCCACCTAAACCTGGTCAAACCCGATTACAAAACTGGTCAAAAATATAAAATAAAAAACTTTTTTTCAATATACATTATATATACCCACCTATATACATTATAAATACGTTAAACAATATATATACACTATATATATAGTATATACTACATTAGAATTTAAAAAATATATACATATATACACAATTACACATATATACGCACCAT
>JAPEIP010000012.1:235723332-235734083 GCA_026120095.1 Capsicum chinense
ATTAATCAAATTAGTTTACATACTTTGACATCATAAACATTGTGATCTTTTTGTTAAAGTAAATCTTTACTTTTTCATAAACTTTAATCAAACAAAGAACATTATTTTTCTCTTTCTCTTCATGACATATCAAGATATACTTTCATTCACACAACATAAAATACTTTTCTTTTCACATGTATTTTTATACATATCTTTTACATTTTTTTTATAATAACATGTTTTATTTATATATTTAATATACATACATCTTTACATAATTTTAAACATTTATATTATTTTATATTTAATACATACACTTCTACATTATTTTTTATACCTCCTCCCTCTTTGAAAAATCTAGTCTAGCCCGGTACCACACTTGTGGATTCTGAAGGATGCCTAAACCCTTCCCTTCGGAATAACTTGAACCCTTACCTAGAATCTCAATTGTTTTTTCGCAGACTAAAAACATTAATCGCATGTTAATACTTCAATAGGTTTCCTTATTTTTTTTTAAAATTAGGTGGTGACTCTGTGCAAATTTTCATTCTTTTAGAGTCCATAACGTTGTGCTCGTTTTAACCTCAGGTAAAAATAGGGTATGACAGTGTCGAAGTTACCGAAGAGTTGTGTATTATTTTGAATAGGCATCCGAGTATCTCAAAGATGAATTCAATTTTCTATACTTCAACTCAATTTGATTTTTGCATGAGGCATCTTGGAGGAAATATTCAAAACAACTTTCACAACCAAAGGGTCGTGTCTCTTTTTTTATAGAGTAGCTAAAACATATGTCTTAACTGAGATTTTTTGACCATTTCAATCAAATAAGGTATATGTTACTCAAGGCATCACAACTTCTCAAACGTGTTAGTTTCAAGAGATGGCGCCGGGAATTTTATCCGGTAAATAGTTACATTGTTATAAATTTAATGTCTTGTTTGAGTGAAAAGTTTATAACACTGTATGATGTTGCACTAAGTAATTTTTTTGTATAGGTATAATATTATAACGTCAAACATAGTTGAATCAGTGAATTCATTGTTTGGCATTGAAAGTGAATTTCCCATCGTAGTGCTATTTGATGAAATTAATAAGAAGTATGTCAAATTATTTCACAAAAGGTGTATGCAGTTCGAGAACGCAGGAAATAGATTTATTCTAGAAGTGGAAATACAAATATCAACAAATATCAGTTTGGGGAATAGGTTATTTGCTAATCAAATAGCAGATTACAAGTTCAGCATCAACGGTCATGGTGATGTTGCAACGATCAATCTTCAAACAAGATCTTGTACATGTAAAGTTTTTGACCTAGACTAAATACCCCATCCACATGCTATGGGAGCGCTTCAAACCCAATATGGTGCACTATATGGAGTTCAAATTTATGAGAAATCATCTCCATATTATTTGGTGGAAATATATATAGAATGGCATATAGTGATGATATTAATCTGGTGCCTCCCAAAAAATCCTGGATTGTTCCTGTATATCTTTTCGATAGATTTATACCTCCTCTATAGATTGACCCAAGTAATATCAAATTGGAAAGAAGGCGATATAAGAAGATGCGTGGAGTCGGATAATCATTTTCATCAACAAAAATACGTGCTCCGTATGTAAGAACGTTGGCCACAAAAGAACTACATGCCGGATAGTAATCTACCATGATCGTTGTAATAGTAATCCATCTATTGCAGCAGATCTTTTGGGAGAACACAATACAAATCATCAAACTAGATTGTGTTCATCCAACAGATCACCTATCCATTGCGACAGATGGGCCATCTATTGGAATAACACAATACATTTCTTTCCACTGGTTTGTGTTCTTCCAACATATGACCAATCTATTTTAACAGAGTTTTGAGTTTTTCCAGCAGATGGACCATCTGTTGAAATAGATTGGTCATCTATTAAACACACATGTATTAACAAAAAATGTAAAACACTAAAGAAAATAAAAGAGTCGAATGTAATACAACATATACTACCAACTAGTAGATTTATAAAAAAAAAATTTACCTCACCAAAAAAAGAATCTTCTCTTTTAAGAGAAGTGGTTGAAGATGTAATATGAAAGACAAGATGCAAGAAGTAAATAAAATGGAGTAGAATGAACAAGTAAGAAGGGACCTATTTATACAGGATTGAATTTGAATGTGTTAGACAAAAATTCACGACTGTTCACCTCCATTTAATTAATTGCATGCCTTAATTGAATCAAATTAGTGACTTTTTGATTAATGTGAAAAGTCATGACTTAATTAAATCAAACTGGTGACTTTTTGATTATTGTGAAAAGTCATGACTTTTCAGTTTTTTAATGTTAATTAGTTCTTAAAATTAAATAACCGTTTTTCTTAAAAAAATAATCAAAGATTTTTCACCTTTTCAATAATAGTTTCTTCTAATAATAACAGTTTTTATTGAGTTATTGCAACAAATGGTCTAGCTGTTGCAACAGATAGCCTATCTGTCATAATAGATTAACCATATGTTGCAACTGATGGTCCATTTATGCAACAGATGACCCATCTATTGCAACTGGTGGGTTGCTATTTAAAAACAACATCAATTATTAAAAATTAAAAAGAAAAAAGATGAATAGTCATGATTTTTTGCCTATTTAATATTAACATCAATTATTAAAATTAAATTACCATTTTTTTGATGGTTTTAAATTATGTTTATCATTTATTTCCTTATTTTTATTTATGAACCATTTTTCTTTATTAAATAATCAAAAATTCATGACTTTTTACCCTTTCAATAATCTTTTTTATTATTATAATCATTTTTAGTCAGTTTTTCCAATAGATGAACCATCTATTGAAATAAATTTGTCATCTGTTAGAAGAACACAAATCAGTGGCAAGAACTGTATTGTGTTCTTCCAGTAGATTTGTTGCAACAGATGTGTCATTTGTTAAAAGAAGAGGGTTTTGAGTTTTTCCAATATACTACCCATCTATTGCAACATATTGGTCATCTGTTGGTTAAACGCAATCCGGATTGCTGAACTATATTGTGTTCTTTCAGCAAATGTCCATCTGTTGCAACAGATGGGTAATCTGCTGAAAATATTTTTTGTAGTCTGTCGTATTTAGTTCTTTTTACCTCCTTACCTCTTTTTATTGATGCACAATTTAATAATAACATATTTTATAAAATAAATAATAACATGTACATCCCCAATAATGAGTTTAAATCATCAAAGTTTCATAATAAATAACAACACAAGTTTACTATTACAACGATATTGGTGCATTGCATATGGAGCACTTATTTTTTCTTGACGGGAATGTAGTCCAAGAGATTTATCATTTGTTACAACAGATGGGTTATCTGTTGGAATAACTCAATCTAGTAGCAATAAGGGTTTCTCTCCATATCCACTTTTTAGTTTCTGAGACTGTTGTTACCCTTCCCAGAAGATTAAGAAGAAAGGTTTGGAAGATGGTTACCCTTTGAGCCTTCATAGTTTTGTACACTACTTCATGGTGGGAACTAAAAATTAAGCACTGTTTGACATTGATGGGGTAGGAAGAATAAGACGCGTGCAGATGGATGAATCCACTTTTATGTATGGGAGTTATGTATTACTGATCAGGTTATCGTGACAACACACATAAAGTACAATAATTTTGTGAATGTTGTTTTTTAGAGATTAGACATTGATCCTTCAAATAAGATCCTGCATTTTTACGGTTAAGTTTTTTAGGTGCGAACCAATAAGGCCTAAGGGTTTCAAGAAGGTGATGTCGATACCCTATTACTATTTAATGACAGTTTCGCTCATGTTTATGTATCAAGTTTTGAGAAGGGATCAATATTTAATGGTATTATAGAGATTCAATAGTGATTGGACTGGTTTTAATGGTACAATGGAGTTTGAGAAGGACTTCAAAACCTCCAAGTGCAGAAAAAGAGATTGAAAAACCAATAGAAATTCCCCTGGTCCAAATTTATATGGATAGGATGCTCGGAGAGATGATTATACAATTGAACATGCTGTAGGAGAATACCTGCACCGGAAAGGGGAGTTGCAGAAGACTATATCATCTCAGATTTTATTTAAAGAAGAAACACAGGGTAGCAAGCAAGGAACTTCTAGCCCATCTGGCCAACGAAATTGACTTGAAAGATGAAAAATCTGAATGAGCTGCCAATATGAAAGTGTATCCAAAAACAAAAATTCATCAGTCGTTATTGAAAAGAAAATAGTAAAGTGGACTGGAGCTGGACACTTTTGCTAGGTAACTGCGACTAGTTAGAGTGACCTGAATGATCACCTCTAAAGAAAGAAACATAACTCCATGAAAGCAGCTTTGCAAGCACCGAGGGTTGGAAAGATGTACAGTCAAGAATGAAACTTAAACCAAGAACTTCTTAATTAAAACTAAGGGAAGCCAAGACTTCAATTTTTGAAGCCTAACATTCATTCCATGCCTTTTGTTTGTGGTTTTGATCAAATCAATGACAGTGAAAATAAAAATGTCTGAAGTTGGGCAGAAATCCCATGCCTTTTTGTTTCCACAACACTTGACCTAAACAGAACCACAACCAGGAGGCATAGGATGTAAGTTTAACTTTAGAAATTTCCATCTGGGCTTGATCCCTTATTTTTAATTCAACAGTTCTTGGTTTAAGTTTCATTCATGACTGTACATCTTCCCAACCTTGTTGGTCACAAAACTACTTCCTTTGAGTTCTGTTTCTTTGTTTGGAGGTGATCATTCAGACCAAGCTAACTACTCACAGTTACCTAGCAAAGTGTATAGCTCAAATCCACTTCATCATTTTTCTTTTCAACAACGAGTGATGGATTTTTATTTTTGGATACACTTATTTTTTCAGCTCATTCAATTTTTTCATTTTTTATGTCAATTTCAACGGCCAGATTCGCTACACGTTCCTTGCTAGCATATGTTTCTTCTTTAATAAGGTCTGTATTGATATACAGTCTTTAATACCTTTCCTTTTCCCTCACAGATATTCTCCCTAGCACCTTATGTTGTATAATCGTTACTCCGAGCAACTCAGCCATATAAATTTGGACCAAGGAAATAACTATATCGATTTCCATTCTTGTTTGCAGCAGTGCAAGGCTTTGGAGGCCTATCAAAAGTCCATTGAACCCTTAAAATTAGTCCAATATTTATTGAATCCTTACACTGCCACCACAAACTTGATCCCTTCTTCAAACTTGACACATAAACATTAGCAAAACCATTATTAAATTGTAAAAGGGTATCAACACCACTTACTTGGTCCCTCAGCCTTATCTATTCAAACCTATCAAACGTAACTATAAAATACAATATCTTGTTTGAATGATCAATGCCTAATTGGTAAAAAATAACAATCACAAAATTAGTGTACTTTATGTGTGTTTTCATGAAAACATGATCAGTAATACATACCTCCCACATATGAAGAGGTTCCATCTGCAAGCAGCTTATTCCTCCGAACCCATTTTTACACTAGCCTTTTATGTTGGTCGGATAAAAGTTGATCCATTTTCACTTTCTTTTCTTTTGGGAGACATCTTTTATCTACAAACAGGAGAAAACTAAAAGAAACATTACAATTGATGTCTGTATAGTTTTTAAAAAAAGATAACACAAAATTCAGTAAATATAACACATTACAATAAACATTCCAACAGATGACTCATCTATTGTAACAGATGACCTACATATAGCAACAGATGGGTCATCTGTTGGAAGGGTTGTTTTGATTTATTCCAATAGTTGATTCATCAATTACAACAGATGGGGAATCAGTTGAAAGACCTATTTTAATATCTTCTACCATATGTTCCACGTGTTGCAACACCAACACCAATAACAACATCAACAACAAAGAAAAAAATAAAAAATAAATAGAAAAAAGATACTTCCAAAAAGTCTTTTTAAGTTCTCCCAACAGATAACTTTTTAGATTATTTAATAAAAATAACGGTTTGCTCATTCAAGACTTAAAAGACACATTTAATTTAATTTTTTCAATAAATAGAATATGGGTAATGGTAAATAAATAAAAACAACAAATGTAAATAACTATTTAAATAGCCAATATAAGAATATGATATATGCAATTTTAATTTTCATCATAGAAAATATGAAAAAGTTGATGAAACAGGCAAAGAAAAAGACAAGAAGCAAGAATAATAGCAGAGACCACAGATCTAATAGTGAACTATACCTGCCATATCAAAATAAATGGGATGAAAACACCAATTTTAGGTGAGAAAATATATAGATTGGTTAAGATCTGGAAGGATCCTCAGGCAAAAGAAGAGAGAAAAAAGAAAAAAAGAGGAGACAGTTGGGATTACCTTAAAGAGGAGAGAAAGAGAAAAAAGAGAGATGAATTAATTAATAGTTGAAGGAGAGAGGATTCTAGAGATGAGCTTAAATATCTATTAATAATTTATGGTGGTAAAATACTTTGAGGAGAAAGAGGAGACGACGATGGTGACATTAAAAAGCTAAGACAAGACAACACAAAAAGGAGATTTTTGAGTTATCTTAGTATTTTTTCTTTTTTTATTTAGGACATAAAATTGCTTTAAAATAAAAAAAATCTTAAAATAGATAAGTCATCTATTGCAACAAATGTCTACATCTATTTGAAAATTTCCAATAGATCAGATGGTCTCAACAAATGGCAACATCTATTTGATAATTTCCAACAGATAAGTAATCCGTTGCAATAGGTTGAACATCTGTTTTAATAGATGTCTATAATTATTTAATAATTTTAAATAGATGTGTTATCTGTTGCAACAAGTTAGTCCTCTATTTATTCAAATCAAATTATTGTTTGAAATATCTAAATTGATTTAGCTAAAATTAAGGATGAGTTCATAGGTTCAACTATAATTTTAATTGATGTCGTTGCAATTGCATGATCAACTATTGTGTTAGTCCTGAACAGAGTCATCAATTTATCAATTTGAGTTGAAATGATTCATGTCAAGTCATTATATGTAATATCTAAATTGATTTATCTAGAATTAAGTATGAGTTCATAATTTTAACTATATTTTCAATTGATGTCGTTGCATTTGCATGATCAAATATTGTGTTCGTCCTGACCAGAGTCATAAATTGATCAATTTGAATTAAAATTGTTTATATCAAACTATTATTTGAAATACCTAAATTTATTTAGCTAGAATTAAGGATAAAACCATAAGTTCAACTACAATTTCAATTAATGTCGTTGTAATTGCATGATCAACTATTGTGTTCGTCCTGACCAGAGTCATCAATTGATCAATTTGAGTTGAAATGATTCATATCAAGCCATTATTTGAAATATCTAAATTGATTTATATAGAATTAAGAATGTGTTTATAAGTTCAACTACAATTTCAATTGATGTCGTTGCAATTGCATGATCAACTACTATGTTTGTCTCGACCAGAGTCATCAATTGATCAATTTGAGTTGAAATGATTCATAATAAATTATTATTATTAAGTTAATAATAAATTTATTAAAGTTTCAATTGAACTTAAGAACTTAAAACTAATTTTAATGAAAGTAATTTAATTTTTATGAAACAATTAAAATTTATCTCCTTTAAAAAATTAATTAAGATCAATTCGAATCAAATTAACATTTTCAAAACTTGCCATTATTTTTTTAAAAGACAAATCAACCCACACAAATCAACCATTTGCGGAGAAAATATTTCATCATTTCAAATCTCGAGTTCTCTCGCTTCTTTTTCTCTCTAAACAATACAAACAACAACTACTCAATATATTGCTCAACCCTTCATAAAAAATTAATTTTCTTCCCATTTCTGATCACATAGTTGTTATTTTTGACTTTCTTCTTACTTGTATATGTCATTTTCTCTCTTTTCGAAGGTAATAGAGTTTGAAAAAAGTTCTACATTTGTAGTTTTTTTTCTAAAAATTAGGGATTTTTAGTTAATGATAAAAAAGAAATCTTTTAGTTGTATTATCTTCGAGAATGGATAAACAATTTTGAGTTTTAATGCTAAAAATTATAAGAAGAACATAAGAAAATCCTAGTTTTTGTCACAGTATTCTGTTGACTATCGTGGTATTGTTGGATAGTGTTTGTGGTGTTATTGGTATTATTGGCACTATTGGTGTTTTTTATTTTGTTGTTTGTTTGTTTTGTTTGTTGTTGGTTTTATTATTTGTTTTTGTTTTGTTGATGTTGCTGTTGATGGTGTTCATATTGATGGTATTTGTGTTGATGTTGGTGTTGGTGATGGTGTTGATGGTATTGGTGGTGTTAGTATTGGTGGTATTGGTATTGGTGGTAGTGTAGGTGATGGTGTTGGTATTGGTGGTATTAGTGGTTTTGATGGTGTTGGTATTGTTGGTGTGTTGGTATTGGTGGTGTTATTATTGGTGGTATTGAGATTAGTAGTATTGGTGATGGTGGTGGTATTGGTGGTGTTGGTATTAATTGTGTTGGTGGTTTACTGGTGGTGTAGGTGGTATTGGTGGTGGTGCTTTAATAGTGGTGCAGGTGGTATTGGCAGCAGTGGTGTTGGTGTTGGTGGTATTCGTGTTAGTGTTGGTGGTGTTGGCGGTCTGTTGGTGGTGTTGGTATTGGTGGTGGTTTTGTGGTAGTGATGGTGGTAGTGTTGGTATTGATAGTGTTGGTATTGGTGGTGATGGTGGTGGTATTGGTGTTGGTAGTGTTGGTGTTGGTGGTTTTGGTGCTGTTGATCCATTTATTGCAACAGATAGGTAATCTATTAGAAGTTATCTAAACAGAACTGCTACCTATTTTGATAACTTTCAAGAGATGACCCACCTATTGCAACAGGTGAAACATCTATTAGAAGATATTAAAATACTTCTTCCAATAGATTCCTCATATATTATAATTGATGAATCAACTGTTGGAACATATCATAACAATTCTTCCAATATATGACCTATTTGTTGTAACAGATGAAACACCTGTTGGAATAAATCAAACCAGTAGCAAGACTATTTTGAAATATTACAATAGGATACCAATCTGTTGCAACAAGTTGTTAATCTATTACAATAGTTGGGTCATCTGTTCCAACAGATGGGTCATCTGTTGAAATATTTTTTATGCAGTGTGTTGTATTTATTGAATTTTATGTTACCTGTTTTTAAAGTTATACGGACATCAATTGTAATATTTATTTTATTTTTCTCTTGTTTGTAGGTAAAATATATCTCCCATTAAAAAAAGTAAAAGTGGATCAACTTCTGACCAGCTACCAAAAAAGGCTAGAGTAAAGATGGATTCGAGCTTCTTGAACAATTTATTTCAGGAAAAAGTGAAGTTGAGAAAATGCATAAAAACAAAATTGAGGAAGAAGGTAAAACTAAGGAAAACGATGTTGAGAGAGGTGGAGAAGGTTCTGTCGAGGGTGATGGGGAAAATAAAAGTGAGGAGGAAGTAGATGAAAATAAAGAAGAAGAGGAGAAAGATGGATCTTCCAAGGAGAAAAAGAAAGATGATGATAATGCATCATCAATGGAAGGTGAATTAAGATCAAAATCCTAGCATGATCCTGTCAAAACTATTAGTATTGTCAGATTTCAAGTTGAGAGTCGATAGATAAACCTGCAGATTCAATCGGTAACTTTGTAGTTAAATCTATTATGGGGAAATATTTTGATGATTTTAGGAATATTATGAGGAACGAAAACCTAGAGGAGTTTCTCAGGAACAACTGCTTTGAAATTTTCTTAGCCTGCCTGAGGACAATAGTGCCCGCTTTCAAATGGGCATGGTATATGGTCTTCTCAAGCGCATGATCAAGTACATGGGTGATGATAAAGATTTTTAAAGAGGGGAAAAGAAGGTAGATAAAATCTAGATTCACTACTGTGGCATGCCTGGTTTTTTTGGCATGAAAGAGTTTGCCATAGTGACTGGCTTGGAATGCCATCAACCAGAAGAACCTCTCCTCAAGGAAACACCCAGCAAAAATACCAAGGCCAGCAAGACACCCAAACCACCACAATCAAATAAAGGCAAGACATTGTCCAAGAGACCACCCACAAAAACCAATAAAAGAAACAAAAAATAGAAGGGTTGATGGACATTGATAGACGTGGCTACAAAGCACATACATTGAAAAAAGATCTCAAGAATAAAGACATTAGTTTACCCATTCCATTATATTGGAAAGAGACGTCAACATAGTCATAGAAGATGATTTATTGGAGCTTGCTCAAGATTTTGATAAATACAACATTTATCCCTCGGATTTGACAACTACAAATTCACTGTTAAATATTTATTGACAAAACTATCCCCAATGACGATCAACTTATACGACTTTTCATGGGGTTTCATGGTAAATTTAATTACTATTTGTTTACTCTTGAATTTATTTATATTGAATAATTATTATGACTTTTTTTTTTGCTTCCTGTTTATATTTTTTAGGCTTGGGCAATTGAAGTCATTCCTCACCTACGAATACAGGTCAAGGATTACCCGGATGAGGTTTCTCATCCAAGGATCCTTAGGTGGTTGGCTGCAAAGAGCAACACAAAAATTAAGGTGGTTGATCTCTTTAACCACCCGAATGATTCAGTGAGTCTTCTTTCAGGTACAATAATTTGACTCAAAGGAAGATATTAAAATACATAAGCCATATGTTGCAACAGATGTTTTCTATGTTGAAATTTGTCTTAAAAGATTACTCGTCTACAATAACAGGTGCAGTAAATAGGTAATCTGTGGTGATAGACGAGTCATCTTTCGCAATAG
>JAPEIP010000012.1:235755559-235766467 GCA_026120095.1 Capsicum chinense
AGAAAATAATGATTGGTATAATGATTTTATCATGTTGTTCCTATTATTGATGTTTAGTAATAGGTATTAAAAAATGATTTGGAGATAAGTAAGTAATGATAAGGCTGGTAAAATTAAATATGGAAAAACTTTGTCTTTCCTTGATTTGTCAAAAATGACAAGTAAAAGATAGATATTAAATTAGAAAAATAGTGACCAGTAAAAGTGAACAGAGAGAGTACCACGACAGACACAGTGATCAAACTACCACCTCAAAGACTACATGATTAGGCTAATTACTAAGGAAATGTTCGACTATGCTTGCTAACATTCTACGCTTGTCCGCAACATCCACGCTCTCTTATATAAGGTTATGCCTTCGACAAGCTGACGATATATGTTATATCTTGTTTAATCACTTCTCTCTCGTACTTATTGGGTCTATCTCTGCCTCTCCCACCTACACTCTATTCAACTTCTCATACTTACTCACTAGGGTATCAACACTTTTTCTCTTCACGTGTCTAAATTATTTCAGTTTCCTTTCTTCATCTTGTCCGCTAGGGATGCCGCTCCACTTTACTTTGAATATTCTCATTTTTAATCATATCGTTCCTAGTGTGTCTACACATCACATGAATTTTGAATTTAGTGAAATTCTAATAAATGAAAAAAGAAAAATATGAGAACTCTCATTAGAAATTTTCCATTTTTTCTGTGTGTGTATACTAGCTTTATCTGCGTGCTAAGATGCCTAGATAGATGCACACATTTCTCGTACACCTCCTTTGTAATCATTACACCATTCTCACAATCCATACTGCCACAGGTACTGTACACACCCCCACCCACCCCCACTCCCTCTACCCAACCATCACCATACATACCCCCATACCCTCTTTCAATCTTCTCACCTTTTTTTCCTTCTATATATACACATCAACTTTGAGAGAGACGGTTGTAACAAGTTTCTTCATTTTATAGCTTTTGCATTACTTCCTTCTCTCTATTCATATCAACCCCTTTTGTTTTTCTTGAACTTTCACATATCAATCTTGTTGCTAAATCAACTTGGAAAAATTTGAGTTGCTAAATTTGTAGAGAGCTGGACAGCTGATTTATGTGTACAATGGATCCTTCTAGTCATGTGCAGCATCATCATCATCAACAGGTAAATATTATATTAATTATTGTTACAACGAATTAAAGAGAGATGTAAACTAGTGTTTGTTAACTTTGGCAAAATAATGAATGATGGTTTCTTACTTGTTTGTTTTGGGATCTTCTATTCTTTGTTTTTACTTTCCTCTTTTTGTGTGTTCATGTCTCTTTTCTGTGTGTTTTTCTTGTTTTTATCTGTCTGTTTCTCTTTTTTCTTTTGTGTTTTATAGATGCTAAAAAGGTTATGGTAGTTATAATAACCATTGTTCTTCATTTCTAACTTTTTTCTTCAAAAAAAAAAATAATCATATTAGTATTCAATGTTCTGTATTTATATTAGGTTCGACTAAATTTGGATTCGTGAAGTGCAGGATCCATTTTTAGGGGTTACACTTCCTAAAAGAACTTTTTTCATTCCTAAAGGCTTAGACCCGAGATGTTTGATTATGATTAGTGGAGAGATCTCAATCATTCCGCCACAAATCATATATGTAGTGTTATTCATTTGTGTTGAATCCTTTAGTAAACCATTGCTTTTTTTCTCAAGCTTGGTGATCCAATTAGTTTAATCCACTTGATATGAACTACTTCTCTTTGCTTTAATTAGCTTTTAAATTCTCTCTTCTTTGGATTCAAGTTCGTTTGATGTCTTTTAATAAGGGAATTAGTTATATCTCAATTTTTGCTCTAGTATTATTAGTAGTATATTTTATCTCAAAACAACTTTTGAAATTGGAAATCTTGTTTCAACTTGTACCAGCATCTTTTGAGAAGGGAGAAAATTAAAGTTCAAATCTTTGTAAGTTTGTAGCCAAGGATGAGAGAAGTGCACAAGCACAATTTTTCATGTTTTTTTTTTTCTTTGTACTAATTTTCTCTTTGCAGAAAAAGTTGTTTGGCTGATCTAGATAAATATCAAAAGTGTTTAAAAAGAAAAAGGAAATCTAGAGAGTATTTCATAAAACTAATTTTCAGTTGATATTTTTTTGAATGTAAAAGCAAGGTATCCATAAATAAATCATTTGAAGCATGTAAGCTTTCTTTTTATGTCAACTATCATTTAAGTTTAGCAAATTTTGTCAATGATTTTAAGAACATTGTTTTTAGGTACTTTAAATCTTATTGAATCTAGCAGTGATGTGAATTAATACTCATCATAAATTGATTGTATTACACTTCTTTATCTGGACTTGGAACCCATACAATGTGAGCGACGCTTTGGTGCAAGGTCTTGAGAAGGGACACACTCTTAAGGGGTATGATGTTGGCAGCGTAACTAATGCAAGCATTAGTGGCTGCTTTCACAATTTGAACCCGAGATCTATAGATCACATAAAAATAGCATTACCGTTACTCGAATCTCACTTTTTTTTTTTAAATTGTTACTCTTCAGGAAATGTCTTCCCAAACACTTGAAAGCATGTTGGTTTGCACAAAGCCTGAGCAAGAAAAGAAGCCAAGGCCAGCAGAACAACAACCCCAAAAATGTCCAAGATGTGACTCTGCCAACACCAAGTTTTGCTACTACAACAACTACAGTCTCTCTCAGCCCAGATACTTCTGCAAATCTTGCAGAAGGTACTGGACTAAAGGAGGTACACTTAGAAATGTTCCAGTTGGTGGTGGTTGCAGAAAGAACAAAAGGCCATCGTCATCATCCAAGAGAAGCCAAGATAACAGCCCTAATAGTAACAATCCAATATCTCCTCTCAGCATACCTACTATATCTTCCTATGATCATTCCTCCACTGATTTGAGCCTAGCATTTGCTAGACTCCAAAAACAAGCAAGTGGGCATTTGGGAATTGATCAAGAACACGACGACGACAACAACAATATGTCAATGCTGTACAATCCTGACAACACTAGTACTACTGTCCCTTCTAGCTTTCTTGATGCACTAAGGGGTGGATCATTTCTTGAAAATGCTCCAAATGGATTTCACCACAAAATGTACTATGGGAACTATGGAGGTATGCTAGGGGCGAATAGCGAAGAAATGGGAATGAATTACGATCAAGAAATGAGCATTGGTACAACTAGTGCCAGTACTATAATGACAACAACAGTGAAGCAAGAAATGTGCGGTATGGCAAGATCATCTGAAGGCGATCAGAATAATAATAGCAAAGTTTTGTGGGGTTTTCCATGGCAACAGATGAATGAAGATCATTTAAACAACATGAATATGAGTGATTTTGAATCAACAAACAGGCAAAATTGGAGTGCATTTGGAGTTTCTTCTAATTGGCATGGACTTATCAATAGTCCTCTTATGTAGAGGTTGTTAGATGAATTAAGCTCAATCTTTGCAAAGAGAATTAAAGGAGATAGAATTTCATTCTTAGATTAGATAGTTTTAATGTTTAATTTAAATATCTAAGAATTTTGTGTCAGGTGTTTTCATTGATTCGTCTGAATTATTAATCCCTATGTTATTTTATTTTATTTGGGTTTAATACCATGGACTGTGTATCTTTTTAGGTTTGTTTGTCTATTATTGATTGACAAATTAATGAAACTTAAAACTTTGTTCTCGTATATAGAGTTCTTTTTACCTTATTTAAATGAATGTGTTTCATTGTTAGTTGTTTATGAAAAACACACCTTTCCATGACTAAAAACCTTTAACAAGAAACTTTCCATATTGTACAACAACAATTACATATTCGGTGTATTCCCACAAACTAGAATCTGGGGAAGGTAAAATATACGAAATGCAAACCACTATCTTAGACGAAGTAGAGAGGCCGTTTCTAACAGGAGCGGGCCTAGGTGTTAATTTGTGGTGCTCCGGCACCCATTAAATCTAACGCAAATTAGGTATAATTATATAAAAAAAACATATAAAAATTGACATAGGATGGAGAAAAGCACCCGTTAAACTAAGAAGATAGTTGAGTGTTTTGATTTTCAGACGAAAACTTAAAAATTTTAGATATCGATATTTGTATTCGAACCTTCTAAACACCCACGACCCCTAAAATCTGGATCTGCCACTGGTTTTTGATAAACCCTGGCTCAGGACAAACTTTCTATATTATGCTTATTGAAATATCTTTAGGAGTTATCTGATTGGATGAATTATGTGGGTGCTTTCATTATAAAGTTCAAGATTAAATCTATTGTTTGCTTTGGTTGAAGTTAATTGTTACTTAATTACCAGGATTATGAATTTTATATCATAATTATGGAATTTGATAATCTTGATTATAATTCAAGAATAACAAGATTTTGAATTGAAAAAAAAACTTATAGCCGCCAGAGATGTCACGATATATTTAAAATTATAAATTCTAGGACATTTTTAGTAGCTCGCCTAGAAAGAGAGAATGAAGATAACACCTTTCCTTCTAACCTCTGCGTGTGCGTTTTTAAAAAAAAAAAAAAAAAAATTTAAAAAAATTATTCAAGTAGACACCATACATAAAATAAAATTGAACAAGTAACTAACACCCATTCATCTAATTAAGGAGTTAACTATAGCTGGTTGAAGGAAAGTGAGTGTGAAAGTTAGAAATTTTTCTTTATAATTTTTCATTCCGAGTAGGGACCTAAACACAGAAATTTCTTTTCTCAGAATCAGACCACGCCTTATGACAAAAGGGGGAGAAAGTGCATTACTCTTTTTTTAATTGAAGGCTCAAATCCATAATTTTTAATTAAAAATAAAATAATTTCAATCATCCTATCACGATGCGTAACAGTTTAGGATATCTGCCAACACTTTCACCTACAAGCTGGTACTATTTTACCTTGTCTGCAAATAATATATGCGAATAATATTAAAATGTATAGCTTGTTTTCAAGATATTCTATCATGATTGTTTCTTATTTTAAGGTAAGATCCGATGATTATTTAAATATGAAAGGGAATATTATGGAGGAATAATTAAATAATAATTAAAGGTTTTTGAGACACAATTTTCGTAATAGATTTTCTTCTCTTGCCAGACCAAATCTTACTTCCAGATTTGAGCGTGACAGATTTTATAATATTTTATTTTATAATCTTTAACAAATATTTTATGTTATATGGTACTAATTTTTCTTCTCTATGCCTGATATGATATTAAGTATTGACAATTGGGAGTTGCTTTTGGACAACTTGAGGATATTTTTTTCCCTCAGTGCCAAATATTATCCTTTGATCTTATCGTTTTCCTACCTTGAGGAGTATTTTTTTTTATTTTTTTTTTTGGATGTGTACTAATACTTATAGTGTTACCTTTATAATTTTTTATTTTTGATGTTTTGGTGATATTTTTTATTTTGAAGAAATTAATTATAGTATTTTTTTATCTCAATTTATTTGACACACTTTTATTTTTAGTCTATTTCAAAGAATGACACTTTTTAGCTCTAAAATATTCTATTTACCCTTAATGCAATGAGTTATAGTGACACGAAAATCTATGACTTATTTAAGATCACAAGTTTTAAATTTTTTTTTTTTTTTCTTAAACTCCGTATCGAGACAAATTACCTTACATAAATTGAAACTGAGGGACTATTATGTTATAATAGCCTTATTTCTGATGTTATTCCTTGTTTTGTTATTACCAATTGTTTTCTTTCTCTTATATTACATCTTTCTCCAGATTATTTTTATCTTGAGCCCGAAGTCTATCGGAAATAGTCGCTCTATCTCATCTCTAAGGTAATGATATGGATCACATATGTTCTACCTTCTTCAGATCGAACTTTATGAAAATACATCAAATATATTATTATTATTCTATAATGCAAAGTTAAATTATTATTTTTTTTTATTATTTATAGTAAATGTTAATTTTGTATATATTAAATCATAATCTTAGTAAAATTTCCCATTACTTCCTCACACTTTCAAAAGAAATGAATGTACGAAAAGTAATGGGACTCGGATAAGGAAGAAAAGGAGAAGAAAGTCGAACTTGACCTCAAATTAGAACAGAAATTGCTTTATCTATTTAAGTTTGATGATCAAAATTATCTGATGTATATGTTGATATCAGATTTTATTAGCATGTATTTGATAAAAAGTATTTCAACTATGTGTTAGCTGATCCGAACATTCAGGGGCAAATCTACGTGAGTGTCAGGGATGTTGGGTTCATAGTAAATGAGAAGTGTGAATGAAAAAATGGAGAAAAATCAAGTGGAAGAAAAAAATTAAGATCACATCAATATAGAAAGTGTATTCAAAAATAGGAAAGCTTACTAAATTCAAAGAAGCTTTAAAGTGTTTATATTGTGAAACACACTCCCACATAGATAAGTGGGGCAAGGAATAAGAGATGCCTCGCTCCGTCGTCGTTGCTCGCTCGGCTCGGATTCGGATTTATCGATTGATGAGATCTATCTTTTTGGATAAACTTTATTTGAATTCCGAAGGATGCCAAGGAAAAATGCAGTAAAATTTTACTGCAGAGTTTCGAAACTCCGTTTATATATATGCAGTAACAGTGAAACAGTAACAGATGCAATGGTTTGAACAAGAAATGTTTCAAACTGATATTTAGTTTCAGAAGGATGCAACCCTTCCGAAAATGACACAATGTTTCGTGAACTGACATGATTGTTTCGGAACAAACACACTGATTCGCATGAAATGACATGACTGTTTCGGAACAAACACGCTCCTTGATGAACAGACATGAATTTACGGAAAAGGTGCAACCTTTGAAGTGAATCATTGTCTCTTTTCAGAAGAGGCATGTTATGGCTATGAAAACCTGTTTTCTTCCACAGGTTTTGGTACAAAAATTTCAGAATACAAAATTACTTTTTGTCTTCCAAATCACTCTATGTGATCAATCAAAACGTTCTGTGCGTTTGAAGATATTCCAACTGTTTGAGGTACCGCTACAGTTGGTCTGTTTAGCCATTTTATCCTGGGAGGAAAAATTCCACAACCTTGGGTATAGTTAGGGGAATTATTTCCTTAAGGAAACTCCGTGAATTCGGACGACTTGACTATTTTCTGTTTCATCTTAATTTCTGAAAGAATAAAATACACCTCTTGAAAAGATCATTTTGATCTTGTGTTGAGGGTATTTGATATACTTCATTGTGTTCTTATTTATACTTGAACTCTAGTTGAGGTTATTATTCTGCATATACAGATTCTGTGTACCTGAAGTACAAATAAAATACAAAGGGTTCACCTGAACCTCCTCGATAAGAAATTATGTTGTATATATAGGGTAAAAAATCTATATTTCAATATATATATATTAATTTCAAACCAACTGAACCAAAGATATGAGGCAGCTCAGTAGTATTGGGCTGTGTTACTTGGGCCGCACGCACCACCCCCACTACGTAATTTTGGTTTTTAATTCATTTTTCAACCTCTGAGAAAAAATCTTGCATCCGCCACAGCCGGAACATCACCCATATAAACTAGTATGTGTTTTTTTAATGACAATCATCTTCAAGTTGATATGAAAACATTGCATACTCAGCTACTAATTCCTTATTAAGGAATGCTACTTTTCGTATGTTAATGATTTATTTAACCATGTCGTACATGCGAATACTTCGACTTTTTGATCGGAACTCATCAGATTAAAAAAGAAATAGTATTATAGTAAAAAAAAAAAAAAAAAACTTATAACAACAATTTTATAGCAATATTTAACTATAACATTCAAATTTTCATTAAAACCAATTTCAAGTATTGTTATAGTTATGTCTTCTATAATACTCCTTGGAGTAACATTTTGCTATAGTAGTTAAAAAGTATTCGAACAAATAATATTGTTATAAAAAAATAAATTGGATTGAATATGTAATTATCCACCTTGTGGCATAGATTACCAACTTTGGTCTTAAGCTTAACTACTCTAATTGTTAGTGAAATGGATCATCTAGCTAGTTGCTTTCACAATTATTAAGTGAGACATGCATTTTTATGGCTTTATGAGGTTCAATATTTGACAATATATTATGCCAAAATTGAATCAATGTCTCAAGTGGCGTATCAAGTCAATAAAGGACAAGTAAAATCAGCGGAGAAAGTAAATATCGCTTATATATAAATATAAAGATCTCTTATGTATAAAAATAAAGATCTCTTGTAAAAAATAAATAAAATTTTAAAACACCCCGTAAAAAGTTTTAAAACTATTTTTTCGGCCCCATCCCCTCTCCTCTCTCTCCATACAGTACTAAATTCCTTCTTGTATGATATATAAAATATGATATTTTATCTGTGTTCACTATAAGTTCTAAATCATGAAAATTAACAACCACAATTATAAGAAAAATATAAAGAAAATAATTTTATTGATGAATCGTTTGTCAGTATAATTTTATGTATTTTTTTTAATTCTTATGATCAAAATGTCTTTATCGAATGTAAGATGGTGTGGACTTTCTAGTGATATATTTGATTCTCAAGAAAGTGCTTGTCCTGATTGACCTTCTAAATGAACTTTTCTAATTACCCCTCTCTTGTTAAAGAGCTATGTACACAAAAATTATATAATGAGATTGTATTTAATTGTATCAAGATATATCATTTTGAATGCTTGGTTATCTTTGATTAATATGACACATCATTTTGAATATATGACATTATTTGTTCATCACCTTTAAATTTGATTGAAATGCCATGCTATATATTAAATATGTGACATGGGTTTTGTCCTCAAAATAAAATAGTTTGAGCTTAAAATTAATAAAATAAACTTATTTAATTGTTAGTCACAATAAAGTTTATCACTTGAAAGCTAATCCTATTAAAATTTTAATGATTATGTCAAGGGTGAATAGATAAGTCCATTCTCTATAAGAATGCATGCAACATGCCAAGTTGGATGGATTTAATCAAGCGTAGTCATTTTCTCAAGAAAAGCAATGAAAAATTGACATATCCCCACTTGACCAACTTGGTCTTTTGGATTTGATGTGCCAAAACAACTTGTTTCTTCTGACATACTGGTAGTATACTAGTATTCATAGCAAATAGAATTTTCTGACCTGTATCTGGTTGAGGGATTTATTTTTCAAGGTGAGATTTTAATTATACCAATTCAAATTTAATCAAATTTTAGTATAAATATTGAACGTTGATCCACTGTCCAATCAATATATATAAGTGGTGATGGTCAACAGGGTCGGACCTATAGTCAATTATTTAGTGTTTCGATATTCGTTAAATTCGATGGAGACTAGGTATAATTATATAAAAAATATATGTATATAATTTGATATAAGATTTTAAAAAACACTCAGTAAGCCGAGAAGATAGATGAGTGTTTTACTTTCTAGGCGAAATCTTAAAACTTTGGGCATTAATATGTATGTTTGAACCATCCGAATACCTATGATTCACAAATCCTGAGTCCGCCACTGATGGTCAACGGAAATTGAAGAATGTTCCAACAAATTGAAGGGGGACGAGATTAGGGGTGGACCTACAACATTAGGAAATGTATAAAAAATATGCATAAATATTTAATTACAAGTTCAGTAATTTCTTATACATATTAGGAGGGAAAGAGAAAATAGAAAAAAGGATAGAAAATAATGGTAATCTCTAGAGAGGAATTGTAGATTTTTCTTTATTTTATTGGTCATATATATTCAGAAGATGGAAGCAACTATATATACTAAAAAACTGTAAAAAGAGATAAAAAAAATAGACCTCAAAAATAGGTAAAAAATAAGAGACCTCGTGAGGTCTCTTATCCCCTCAATTTATTTTTTAATTAATTTTTAAATAAAAAAACCTCATTAAGTCGGTAAATAATAAAATAAACTGAATGACATAATATTAGGAACTTCAAGAGGTCACAAATAAAATGCGAAAAAATTTAACGTCTGAATAATAATAAAATTTTAAGCATTGTGACCTCATAAGGTCACTAAAATTTTAATAAACTAATATTTATTATTAAAAATAATTTTGTGTCATTGTTTTATTTGATGAAGTGTAAAGGCAAAATACATATTTATTTAATTCTTTTAATATTTATTATTATAATTAAAAAAAATGCAAGAGGCAGCTCTCTCAAACTGTTCCTCTCTCAAATTCGGCTCAAACAGTCTCGCACAAATCCGACCCTCTCGAAAATTCGTCTCTAGCTGTGGAAATTCTCTCCAAATCGTAAATAATTTGCGGATTCTCCATTTCAAGTAAGGTTGTTTTGATTTTTTTTTTTTTTACTTATGTATAGAATAGTATTTGAATCTATGGATGTCCTGAGTTTTCTTTATTTTCTCCAAAATGTTAATGAATAGTTTGGGATTTTGTTGCCTTGTTTTAGAACGGTTTGAGGTTTAGATATGGGTGTCAAACGGGTCGATTTTAACCGGTCCAAACCGACCCACATAATAAACCGACCCGGTTTGGCCCGGCCCGGTAAGCCCAAGGGTTTTAGGATTCCGGGTCCTGGGCCATTTTTTTTTAATTTGGGCCTGGTTAACCCGGCCCGGACCAAGCCCAGTCCAGGCCCGCCGATTAATCGGCCGTCCCGACCCGGTTACCTATTTTTTAAAAAAAAAAAAATTGGATTTTGGGCCAAACTAGTCGTTGGCCGAACGGCTATATAGCCGTTTTTGGGTCCAAACGGCTAGTTTGGGCCCATTTATTTTTTTTTAAAAAAAATTACATTAAAAATTATTTTTTAATCCCCAAAAAAATTCTATAAGTACCCTACAACATCAAATCATTTTTCATACAATTTTTCACTCTCTCAAATCTCAATTCTCAATTCTCAAATATTCAATATATTTAATTTCTTAAAGTGTTCACTTTAATTTTTTAATTTTTTGTTT
>JAPEIP010000012.1:235790713-235814409 GCA_026120095.1 Capsicum chinense
ATTTTTTTTTTTTTTTTTTTTTCTATTTTACCTTAGCATTCTCTAAATTAATTTCAAGACACAATAGTAACTATCAATTAATTAGGGCAACGGTAAAATAATTATGTTAATAATTGTTTTCTTAATGAATAGGTTGAGTCAAAATTTGACAAGTAAAAGTGAGAAGAAAGTATTTGTTTTTCCCTTTATTTTTTTTTTTGGTAACTAACGATTTCATTTTATTACCAAAGTAACAATACAAATCATTACCAGCCTAATAGCATTGTCTGGCAGAACCAAAGACATGGAGGGTAATAGTTCAGATCACTAACCACAGTTGCTAACTTGGACCTAGCCATAACAATACACATAATATCCTGGATCACTAGTCTAAGAACCTTCTTCGGAGGAGTCACAATCTTCTTAAAGATTCTACAGTTTCTCTCATTCCAGATGTTACAAAAACATACTGCAAGCATCATCCTGAAGATATGTGTTTTTCCTTATCGACCTTTGACATTTTTAACAGTTCACTCTAGTTCACAGGTCCAGGACAGGGTAGTCCTTGGTATATTCAACCATCCGAGTAGAGCATTCCACACTTTAGCAGCATAATCACATTGGATAAACAGATGTTCCAACATTTTCATCCTCAGTTTTACACAACATACAGGTCTTATTCCCTTGCATCTTCCATTTAATCAACCTATCTTTGGTAGACAGTTTATTCATGAAGGTCAGCCTTAGAATAAAGATCCATTTTGCAGCTCCATAGTTATTGCACATTAACCTCCTCCATGTCACTTTCTAAAATTCACCTAGTAATCTTTTATACATCTTCTTGAAGGGAAAAATGTTCCAATCTTGCGAGGTCTACCAAGGTCAATCCTGCATCTTGGAAATACTTATGTGCCTTAAGAATCTTATGCATCAACTAGGAAGCTTGCTTGGGCGTACCATCACTAATAGGAGCTCCCTTAATGTAGTAGAAGTGTACCCATTGCACCCGGAGTTTATCCTTCTTCCTACATAGAGTCCAAAGAAACTTCAAAATTGCAGCTTTGTTCCACAAAAATGAGGTCAGTCATGTTTACTCCACCAGCTACGTACTCCTACATATGCGCCTTCCATAACTCGAGTAACTCCCTTAAATAGTATACACATTTGAGACAAATAAGTTTGTATTGAAAACAACACACTCTTAATCAACTACAATCTACCTGAATAGAATAGGTATCTAGATGTTCGAGAAGTGATGTTGTTCATAATTTTTTCCACCAGTGGCTGACATTGGATGATGGGCATCCTTTTAGTGTTAAGAGGCATCCCTAAATACTTGAAAGGCATAGAACCTTCACTAGATCTAAGTAACTACAAGATTTGATGTTGGACATCACTCTTAACTCCTCCAAAATAGACAGAACTCTTGCTAGAGTTAGACTGCAACCCTGACACTTGAGAGAATCTAGAATAGCAATCAAAGAGCTTAGTAACAGAATTCATATTTCCCCTACATAATAATAATAGATCATCAGCAAATCCAAGTTGCATCAACTTGAGCTTAGCACATTTAGGATGGTACTTGAACTTAGGTTGTGCATTGAGTCCCTTCAGAAGCCTGGTGAGATATTCCATCACTATAACAAAGAGGTGGTGTATCGAGACATATTAGTATTTGTGGAAAAATAAGAAAAGTATTAAATAGAGAGGAATATTAAATAAGAGTAATTTAATCAAGTAATCTCTAGTTAATGATTTTCTAAAAAAGCGTGCAAATAGAAAATGTCAGAGGTATTTAGGAATGAATAATATTTTATTGATTATTTTGATCTTAGTGGTTGTTTAATTAAGAAATAAGTTATCACAAAATTAGTTATCCTACCCTCAAGATGGAATAAAAATAACATTATAATTTCAAGATAACTCATCTCGAAATTAGTTGTCTCAAAATTTGATACATAGAATAAATCTTCCCGTGTGGGATCGTCTGGTACGTAAAATAAATTATCCCAAAACTATCATTCTGGTATAATAATGCCTAGACTAATTTATACCACAAGGAAGGCGAAATAAAATAATTTCATGTTGGATAAAATAAGATGAGATATCCCAAGATAAAGTTTGATATTATATTTATACCATGTTTGATTGATGATATAAATTAATTCTGAGATAAATTTATATCATTAATCAAACATAATATAGATTTAATACCAAACTTAAACTTTCGAATATTTCACCTTATCCCTCGTACCAAACTATCCATTAGTGCAACCATGAGGGATTGTTTTTTTTATTCTCTTCAAATTCTAGCCATTTTTTGGAACCAAACTAAAAAAGACTTGACTTTTTTCTCATCGGATAAAGAATCATAGGCATTGTTTATTTCCATTTTCCTCTTTCATCAATCTTCATTCCACTACTGTTAACTGGTTAATTCAAAGTAGTAGCATTTTCCAGCGAAGCAATAAAAATGGCAAAGAGGGAAGAAGGTGAAGCAGTGTGTGTTACTGGAGGCAATGGCTTCATTGGATCATGACTAGTTAGCTCTCTCCTTCAACGTGGATATACTGTTTGTTCAACTTTATGATAGTTTAAGTGTCGACTTATACATATCTAAACTTAAAACACATAAATATTAGTAGAGATAAAGTTAGACAACACGTTTATATATTTTTCCTATTTTAACATCTAAGAGAATTTTTCTTCAAGTATTATTTTCTAAACTTTTATCCATATTAGATAAAAATTTAAGACCGAACATTTTAGGAGAAATAAAATTTTAAGATCGGACATATTAAAAGACACTAAACGTGATTTCTAGTAAACTATAGAAATGACCCTCATAGTTGGTGGCTTTGTTTTTTGTCCCCAATAAGAAAAGTCCTACAAAACTAGTTTTACTTTTGTTTGATGCATAGAATAAATACCTATTTGACCCTTTGTACCTCAAATATTTTTAAACAACTCTCTATATTTATTTATCTTTCAGCTTCTATTTTTTTCTCTTTTTTATTTTTTGTTGATTTTTATATTTATTTCCTCTCGACTAATCTTTCGTTCCTCGATCAGTACACTAAGCGGTAGAAAAGTGGCCACAGAGTTTTCTCTGTTCGCCAGAGGCGGGGATCGAACCTCCAACCTCTTGCTTAAGGGACATAGTACTGAACCACTATGCCAACTCTAGTGGTTTATTTCCTCTCTTTTATTTCTTTTATTTTAGTTTTTCTCAACCTTTACTTTTTTTTTTCTTTCTCCTCTCAACTTCTTTTTTTCTCTTTTTTAATTTTTGTTTGATTTATATTTTCTCTTTTCTCTTTTATTTTTATTTTTTCAGCCTTTATTTTTTTAAAAAAAAAAATTGTTATCTTTTTTTCCTTCATTTTTTTGTTTTCCTCAACCTTCATCTTTTTTTGTTATTTTTTTTTCATTTTCTTCTCTCAACCTATCTCTGCACTACAAAAAATTAGTATAATTGTGGAGGTTTATTTACGGGGATTATTTTAACCCCTGCAAAATTATATTAAATGCGAGGGTTAAAAATTCACCGCTAAAAATTATATAATTTGCGGGGGTTTTAACCTCCGCTATACATTAAAAAATACCGTAAAAAATTATATAATTTGCGGGGATTTTAACACCCGCTATCCGTTTTCCAAAAAATACTGCTCCAAATTATATAATTTGCGGAGATTTTAACCCCCGCTATCCATAAAAAAAATACCTCGGTATTTCTGTAACACCCCGCATTTCGGGCTAGAACGAAAATCGTCATTTCTATGTGTAGATGTTTCAAAAACCATAAATCTTATGCAAATTTGGTATGTTAATCAATTACGTAGTGTGGGAACCTATTTGAGCATGGTTTGAGATCATATAGATCCTCTAACTCAAGGTCAAGTTGAAAGCTTTCGTATCGTTCGAGTTTTAGTGAGCGTTGAAACTTGAGTAAACTTCAATCAACCATAAATCCTTGTCTATGATGAAATGGGTTGACTACTATATATCAAATGAAATCTCTTCGAATTATCTTTCCAACGATATCAATTTCGCCTAAATCTGATATCGGAGCAAAAAGTTATGTCCATTTTAGTCCAGCATGTCAGCCTGAAAAACTGAGTGATGACATTTCTGATGGCTTATCACATTCCTGACGATATTTATGATAACTTATCATGTTCCTGATGACATTTCTGATAACTTATCACAAGTGTGACGACTTATCAACAAATGTCGTCAGCCTTAGGCAGAAACCCATAAAATCCAACTCCCAAGTGACGACATTTGTGCATATGTGGTTATAGAAGTGAGGCTTGAACATCATGTTTGTATATTTAGATGAATGCACTGCACATTAGTAAAATGTCTAGTACGAGGTTGAACGTGGTTGTTGGACTAGTAATGAGGATTTTCATGAGATGAGAAGTTGTGAAGTGCAGGATGTGTTGAATTATGGTTTAGACTAGTAGTACAGTGTTATGTGGTGTACCCTGTGATTGTGGGTTAGGCTTAAAGATGGTGAGGGAATTTAGTTCACTTTAGACATGAGTAGAAGGAAATGTCGACGGCCATGTGAGAATTAGAAGACGAATCAATAAGTATGTTTTTTTAGGTAAAGGAATAGTTGATAGAATAATTTAAAAGTGTGTCTAAGTTTTAAGTAAGGTGATGCATTGCCTAAAGCCAAGTAAATTCTACCCCAGTCTACGATTCAAAGGTCTATGATTCCAACCTATGGAATTGTAGCAATATTGTAATCCCTTATTCAGATGTCTTCTTCAGATCTTGACCAAAATTCTTGGCTCCTTTAGATTGTTAGAACTCCTTAGAGGGGTGTTAAAGAAACCCTCCACTTAAGCATGAGTATCTAGTATGATTTAGTTTTGATAGACAGCAGTTCAGTTTAACAATCAGGTACATAGATTTCTATGGATTTCCATTTATCGAACTAGCCTAGTTTTACTACCTGAAGTTTCATAAGTACGGTCATTCCAAAATGGTTTTGCAATTGTGAATTCAGCTCAGTATATGTATCAGGCATCGGTTTTAGAATTCGGATATCTAGTCATGATTCAGTTCATAAGTATTCACCGAACGATCTTCGTTTTTCAAGTATTCCAGCTCAGACACTGTGATACCTATTGTGTGATCTTAGCCTTATTTTCTCATGATTTGTACTTGCATAATCTATCACCTTGCAGTCTATAAGTATGATCACACCATGAGCACATCAAGCAAATTCTAAGCTCTTAGCATGAGTCAGCTCTTCGTAAATAAGTAAAAAGGGCAAGTTAGCTCAGATTCAGACCCAGGTAACAGCCTTTCCATCATTCAGCTCCTCTCTAATCAAAGATTCAGTTAGATAGCTATTCTTATCATGTGTATATGCATTCATCGAAGTATGCCAAAGTTTAGAGAGATATAGATTCAGTTTAATAAGTTATTTCAACTATGTATCCTTAGTTTTCTCCGTATTCTTAACTTAAAGAGCAACATTCGGGGACGAATGATCCCAAGGGGGAGACAATATAGCACCCCGCATTTCAGGCTAGAACAAAAATTGTCATTTCTATGTGTAGATGTTTCAAAATTCATAAATCCTATGCAAATTTGGTATGTTAATCAATTACGTAGTGTGGAAACCTATTTGAGCATGATTTGAGACCATATAGATCCCCTAACTCAAGGTCAAGTTGAAAGCTTTCCTACCGTTCGAGTTTTAGTGAGCGTCGAAACTTGAGTAAACTTTAATCGACCATAACTCCTTGTATATGACAAAATGGGTGGCCTACTATATATCAAATGAAATCTCATCGAATTTTCTTTCCAACGATATCAATTTCTCCTAAATACGATATCGGAGCAAAAAGTTATGCCCATTTTACGCCAACATGTTAGCCTGGAAAACTGAGTGACGACATTTCTGACGCCTTATCACATTCCTGACGACATTTCTGATAACTTATCATAAGTGTGACGACTTATCAGTAAATGTCGTCAGCCTTCGGAAGAAACTCATAAAATCGAACTCCCAAGTGACGACATTTGTGATGACTTATCACAAGTCTGACGTCTTTTCACAAAATGTCGTCAGTTGAGATTTTCAGCAATTGAGAAGCAGTTTAGTAAGGGTATTTTGATCTTTTTCCTTCACTTCCCGCGACCTATAACCCTCAAGGAACGTATTTTTCTTCTATTCTCTTTAGTTAAACATCTCAAAAATTCTCTACACACCTTCAACCACAAGGTTAGGGTTTCTTTCAAGATCAAGCCCTAAGACCTAGAATTCAAGAACTTCTCCAAGAACACTCAAGAATCAAGCACCACCATCCTAGAACTTTCAAGAAAAACCTTCAAGAAAAACTCTCAAGGCTTCAAAAGTCATCTTATTCTACCAAATGAAGCTAAATAAGGTATGTGGGGTTTGAACAAGGATAACTCTTTCATCCTTGTGCCCAAAGATTTATTTTAAATTACAAATTTCTGAATTAAATATGATTTTCTCATGAATTAGAAGTTAGGGTTTATACCCATTATTATTATTTGCAAGATTATGAGATTTCTCATGGATTAAAAGTTGAATTACATTATTATGTTTATATTTTCATGCCTACTTCTGAATTTTCTAGATTTTAAGATGATTAATGAAACTTTATGTTATCAAGCATGAATTTTGAGATGTTTTAACATGAGATTGAAACATGGGTCTTTATGCCCTATTTGAGATTGTCATTTTTTTAATTGTTGTGCCATAAGCACCCTATGATTATTGAGGAAGATTTTTGAGAAAGATTTTGAGAAAAGATTTGACCTTTTGGTCACTACAGAATTGAAATCCACTTTAGCTATAGATTACATACTTTATAGTTGGTTTCATTATAAACCATGAGATTACTTTAAAGTGAATTTTCTTTAGATTTTGAGCATGATATTAAGAGTAGTATTTAGCATCGAGTTGGGCATGTTACTATGGTTTCATACCCCAAAACTACGTGCCACCGTAGGTTGAGATACTTATTTCCACTATACGTGGATAACTTAGATAGTGATCACTGAGATGGGATTGTTCTATTTTGATGGCAATGGTAGAACGGCCCTAACCTTATGGAGGCAAGTCGTGGGACATCATGGATGTTCACATGGTGTACATGTTGGTTAGAAGAACCTCCCAAATAAATGTCCCCCACTCTTAACATAGTTTATAGATTTAAAGCTTTAAGATAAAGTATTTACTATGCATAATGAGTTTCAGACTTCATTTAGCTTAAGAGTTTTGAGAACAGAAACAGAACACAGATTTTAGAACTAAGTGTAATGGCTCACAAGATCTAGATTTTATTCTTTATTATTCATGATTTATTTCTTCAGATTTCATATTTACTCGAGTTGTGTGAGTCATTTACATTTAGTATGCATGATTTGTAAATAATAATTATGAGACATTGTTTTACTTATTGCATACACCCTCATATATTCAGTACATCCTCAAAATACTGATCCACATATATGTCTATGTTCTACATTGTCTCATAATGTAGGTACAAGTTTTAGTGTGCACATCTAGACTTAGACAGTCGCAGATTCCAGCCAGCAAGATAATGAGTCCTCCTACTTTGGGGACTTCAGTTAGATTTATTTATGTTGTGTCTTTTCTTATTCATATGTATTGATTAGCGATAGTTGGAGTAGCTTTCCAACTATCTATAGTCAGTATAGTAGAGGCTTCACAGATGTAAGTTAGAGTCAGTCATGAAATTTCAGTTCCTCCTTTCAGACTTTATCAGAATGTAAAAGTTGTGTCAGTATTGTAATTTACAGATTTCATTAGCTTTATGATTCCTCCTAGTAAGTTTAGTCATTTTATACATATTATTCAGTTGCATATGAGTTATACCAGTAGAAGGGTTAGCTTGGGGTCAATTGTGACCCTAAGCACCGTGTGACGTCTCAGGACCCATTTTCGGGGCGTTACAATTTCCCTCTTTTTTTTCCTTAAAACATTTGCCTCTCTCTCATTTTTCCCAAAAGCATTTGTCTCTCTCTTACGTTCCCCAAATCATCGAACTTTCTTCTGATAATCATCGAAGTTCAATCGTCACTTTTCGTCTATTTGTGAAGACGGACAAGAAGTCCAGCAATGGACATAATCTTTTCGGAACCCCTTCATCTGGTTCAATGTTCTCTTGAAAAGGTAAAGCATAAGTTTGATGTTCGCTATTTAACCATCCTTATTCCTGTACCTGGCTGTTGTCACTCCACTTTTTATGAGGAAATATAGTTAGTGTTTGTCTTAGAAGAATTTCTAGATATTTTCCTTTTCATACTCTAGGAAATGAATGAAACATCGAAAAATTTCCAATGTGGAGTAAATTTAGGAAAGGACTCTAACTTGTTCCCCACATTACCCAGTTGAGATGAAAAGACGAGTAACTCCATCAGTCAATGAGGTTTTGCCTTCGAGTTTGTCTAGTTAAAATTCTTGACTTAATTCTTATTGTCTCTTATACTGTGTCTGAAATAGGGGGACTCTATTTTCTTATCTTTTAGCACATATTGCTTTCAATTTTTACAACAAGAAACTGTAGCAGCAGTTTCTGCAATATTCATATGGCATGTGATTAGGTCTCTTTCAATTGTGATGAAGATGAAGAAAAAAATCCATGCCATTGTTTTCTTTTTCTGTACTCTTCTATGTGGTATTCATTCCCGATCAGCTCTTATGAAGAGGTCTAAGAGAAAAAATTTGCTTTCTTTCCTCCAAATTGAATTCTGAACCATAAATTAATAGGAAAGTAAAATTTTTTTTAGTGAAATACTATTAAATAATAAAAACTGGAGGACATCCTGGCCATTGACAAACCCATAGTTTCCTTACAATGTTAGAAGTCTGCCTTGAGCGATTTCTAGGTTTCCTCCGATTTCTATCTATTTGAATGTTGAACTGATATCATTAACTTGATATCCATTTTCCATTTTTAGAACTTGGTAGTTTATAATGTGTTGTTACTAATTGTAATTCGATCAAAGTTCCTGCTACTTCATTTTGCTTTGGCTTGTAATGTAGACAAGCAATGCCTTCTTTGAGACAGAACTTTGGATGTTGTTGGGTTGGTCTTCAACTTCTGAAACTTGTTCAAAGAGTCATGTTTATTTTCAAATGATTCATGATAAATAGATGTTGGAAATTACATACACTTTTGGTTTAATCCTGCAGGAGATCCTGGATAAAATCGTGGACATAGATTCTGATTCATTTCATTATAAAGTTCTTGTACTCCAGTTCCTTTTCTTTGGGACTTTGGATTGTTTTACTTGAGCCAAGATCTATCTTGAGGTGAATCATAATTTGAAAGGTCAGCTTCTTCATTCTTATTATTGTGTAATTGAGATGTGCTTATTATGTTATGTTTTAGCTATGCTTGGGGCTAATGACCATGTAAACCACATTTTTCATTCTTGAACTTAGTATATAATACTTGTATAACATAACATTATCCTAGTTGTACTGCCTTATTCGACATTATTATTTGCTTTATGATTCAATCACTAGGTTTTGAATTGTGTGCTATTAGTCCGGGGATTTCTTAGTTACCAAATAAATAGACGTACTGGTTTTACTTTTAAGGGAGAATATTTTCCATCATTGTTAATTGGTTATGGTTGCTGAACTTGTTTTCCATGTTTGTAAAGTTGGTCTAGTTGTGGAAAAATTGACCCAGACATCATAATTATATGTTAGTGTAATTTTTCATAAGATATTTTGTTATGTGTGTTCTTTGTTAGAGTTCATTAATTTATTTATTTTCTATTTCATTCACTTTTCTTCTTTATGAAATCTTATAGGTGATATTGAGCATATTCATCAAATTCTTCAATGGATATATCTTGAATTGAAATGTCAAGAAACACACCAGAGTATTTGCTTGGTTTAACTCAGTTTCTAAATTTTGCATTTACCAATAGAGCTATAGGAGATAAAATAAAGTGCCCATGTCCTATATGTGGTTTTAAAAAAGGGAAAATAAAAGAAGTGGTGTTTCATTATTTGATGAATAAGGATTTCCCTAAACATTACCTCACGTGGGTTGTGAAGGGGAAAATAGATATTTTTCCTAATTCTAGAAACATAGAATCCACTCAAGATGCGCAACCTTTTGAAAATCCTATTAAATTATTGATTAATGAAGCATTCGGGGGTTTAAGGCATGAGGTTGTTGATGCAGGCCCGTCACAAGTAG
This sequence comes from Capsicum chinense, assembly GCA_026120095.1. NCBI lineage: Eukaryota > Viridiplantae > Streptophyta > Magnoliopsida > Solanales > Solanaceae > Capsicum > Capsicum chinense. Next base: position 235,800,931 of record JAPEIP010000012.1, read on the forward strand.
TGGGAGAAGAAGAAACTTTACATGATTTGTCTGGTTCAAATAACAAAGACTATTTTAAATTGCTTAAAGATGGAAGTGTAGATTTGTATAAAGGATCCAAGTATTCAAAGTTGGAATTTTTGTTAAAGCTTTATCACATAAAGTGTTTGTCTAGATTATGTGATAAGGGAATGACTGTGCTGCTAGATCTACTCAGGGATACATTTAAATTCGCAAAGATACCTATATCTTTTTATGAGGCTAAGAAAATCATCAACAAGTTGTGCCTTGATTATATCAATATAGATACTTGCCCAAATGATTGCATGTTGTACTGGGAAAATGATGTTAATGCAGAATCATGCAAGTATTGTCACACTTCTAGATGGAAGTCCGAGAAGGATAACAATCTTGATCATGCTCCTAGTACAAGTAAGAAACAAAAAAGAAACAAAAAAAGAAGTAAAAGAAGCCTGCAAAAGTTTTGTGCTACTTTCCATTAAAATCAAGATTACAAAGATTGTTTATGTGCTCTAAAATTGTAGTGCATATGAGATGGCATGCAAAGGATGGTAACAAAGATGGGATCTTAAGGCACCCTCGAGATGGTGAAGCTTGGAAAAGGCTTGATTTAAATTATCCTGAATTTGCTTCTGATCCTCGAAATGTTCGATTAGGACTACCTAGTAATGGTTTCAATCCCTTTGGAGCAATGAGTACTAACTATAACATTTGGCCAGTGGTTTTGTTTCCATACAATCTTCCTCCTTGGTTGTGTATGAATCAATCAAATTTTATCGTTTCAATGATCATTCCAGGTCCACGTACAGTAGGGAATAACATAGATGTATATCTACAAATACTTATTAAGAGTTGAATGATTTGTGGAGTGAAGATGTTGATACTTTTAATTCATCAAAGAATGAAATATTCAAAATGCGAGCAACACTTATGTGGACAGTTAGCGATTTTCCTGAACCTGATATCTTATCTGGTTGGAACACGCATACTGGTCTTGCATGTCCTTCTTATAATTTTGATGCAGAGCCTTGTCGACTTTGTTATAGTAGAAAGTGGTGTTTTATTGGCCACTGTCGATTCTTGGAAAGAAATCATATATTTAGACTGATAAGACATTATTTTGATGAAAATATAGAAGAGAGGGCCCCTCCAAAGAATTTATTCGGATCAGAAATTTTGCAGCAGGTGAAAGATATCAATGTCACATTTGGAAGACAATTAGAGTTGCAGAAAAGAAAAAGGAAAAAGAATTTTGGGGAAGATGCAACTCAACAATAGAAGAAGAAAAACATATTCTTTGATCTTTCGTATTGGGAGTTTAATCCGTTGCCCCATAATTTAGATCCGATGCATATTGAAAAGAATGTATTTTACAATATTATATACACTTTATTAAATGATAAAGAAAAGTTGAAAGATCATGCTAAAGCTCAAAGAGATCTACAAGATATGGGCACAAGGTGTGATCTTTGAGTCGACGAGAATGATGAGTGTAAACTTGCTGCATTTGCAATTCCAAAGAACAAGAGAGTGGGCTTCCTTAAGACTTTAAAGAATATCTCAGTGTCGGATGGTTATTCAAGTAATATATCTCGTCGTATTGATTTAGATCAAAAAAGAATTTTTGGATTAAAAAGCCATGATTGCCACATTCTTATGCAACAGTGGTTACCCATAGCAATTCGCAATGTGCTTATAAGACAGGTTGTTACAACTTTGTTTGAGTTTTCTTCCTTTTTCAGGCAGCTTTGTTTGAAAAGTTTAAGTCTTGCAGACTTAAACAAGCTACAAAATCAAATTGTGAAAACTCTTTGCCATTTAGAAATTTTGTTTCCTCCATCATTTTTTACTGTAATGATTCATCTAACTGTTCATCTAGTTGATGAGGTAAAAAAAGGTGGCACGGTACATTATCGCTGGATGTATCCTGTTGAAAGGTAAGATATTCATTATTCAAAATTATTTTAGTTGATTTTGCAGTAGTATCTCAACGTAAATGCTTCATCTTACACATTAATATTTTTGGGTATAGATTGTTTGGTCATTTTAAGTCCCTTGTAGGGAACAAATCACAAGCAGAAAGTTCCATAGCTGAAGGTTACATAGAGGAAGAAGCTTTTATTCTTTATTCACGTTATTTTGAGGAAATTGAGTCAAGGTTAAATCTACCTAAATGTGTAAATGATGAACCAAGCCAAAACGAGGCTTCTGAAAAGTCAAGTATGTTCCCTCAACAAGGTAAGCATGTTGGAAGCTTCATAACAGAATCACTGACTCATTTGGAGAAAACACAAGCTCATCGATATGTGTTACTTAATTATGAGGCCATGAAGCCATTTATTGAGTAAGAAATCTACATTGATTTGATTTGTAAGATACGTTTTGAGCAATTGGATTAAAATTGCTAATTATACTGCCTTTATAGTGAATTTAGAGATTACATTAAAAGAAATACTAAAGGCCGAAGAGTTTCAGCAACAGAGGTAGAGAGAAGAGTTAGTAAAGAGTTCCCTGATTCGTTTCCTAAGCGAGTGAGTGAATGATATTAGAATTTTTTTTAATATAACTTTCTTATATCAATTTCTTATATAAGTGTTTTATATATTTGAATTATGAATTCGGATATAGGAGATACTATCTTTGATGAAATGAAGTTCTTGGCACAAGGTCCAGCCCGAGATGCAAGAAGATTCAGCACTTATAATATTAATGGATTCAAATTTCGAACATTGTCGAAAGAACAAGGATTAAAAACTCAAAATAGTGGAGTTTTTCTTGTCTCTCACACTTTTTGTGTTGCATCAAGTGCAACTATACATGCAACACAAGCTTTTGTCTTAAATATTCAATTATGATGATGTAATTGTATGGTTGGAGTGAATCTTAGAATATTGAAGGATTTGTGTTTAAATTTGATTTTGTAGTTTGAAGATACTAGTTAATGTTGAAAATTTAGAGTTTGAAGATGTTAATGTTGAAAATTGTATTTTGAAGTTTAATGTTCAATGTATTTTTGATATGTTTGTCAATTACAATGTTTAATTACTCTGTTGTATTAATGATATATGAATTGAACAAATATTGGATTGTAGGTTATGCAATAATTAAATTTGAGCTAAAATTAGAATCTATAATTAGTTATTGAAAATTGATGGGCCCTACTAAATTTTAAGAAAAAAATAAAACATTGCAGAGGTTTTAACCCCAGCAAGTTTTAAATAAAAATTTATTATAAAAATAATTAAATTTAGAATAACGGGGCTTAATAACAGCCGTAAATTAATTATGGGGGTCGTAACCGCCATAAAATAATCACCGCAAATTAATTATAGGGGTCAAAAAAATCACCGCAAATTGTTTGTGACAGCTCGTATTCTGGGGTTTTTGAAAACTGTCGGAATTACATTTTGCGGTGGTTTTAAACCCCGCAAACCATAAAATTAACCCCCGTAATTTGACCCATTTTTTGTAGTGCTGGTAGAATGCAAGGTAACGCTGCATACAATACACTCTTTTGGTGGGACTCTTCCCCTTACCCTGCGAATAGCAGGAGTTTTAGTACATCGGATTGTCCTTTTTAATCTCTCAACTTCTATTTTTCTTTTTTTCTTTTTTATTTTCTTTAGGTTTTATATTTTTTTATTAAAAATTTTGTATTCATTTTTTCTTTTTCCTCAACTTTTAATATTTTTCTTTTCTTTGGTTTCTTTCAAACAACAAGATACGTCCCACGGGAAAGAATTGACCTTACCATATAGTGTCTTGATTTATGAGATATTCTATTAAATCTTGCCTTAGAGGCAAGATTTTGCTCGGGAACTTTCAAACAACAAGTTACACTCTATGGGGAAGAGTTGGAACTATCATATTGTGTCTCAATTTATGAGATGTTCTATAACTTTTGAGGCAACACTTAGCCAAAAAAATTCCAAACAACAAGTTATGCCCCATGGGCAAGAGTTGCCACTATCACATTGTATTTTGATTAATGACCTGTTCTATAACCTTTTTGTTAGAGGCAAGACTTAGCCCAAGAACTTTCAAACAACAAGTTACACCTCATGGGCAAGAGTGACACTACCACATTTTGTTTTGATTTATGAGATGCTCTATAGTTTTTGCCTTAGTGCCAAGACTTAGCCCAAGGATATGCCATATGGGCAGGAGTCGACACTACCACATTGTGTCTTAATTTATGAGATATTCTATTAATCAAGGACTTTCAAACAACAAGTTATGCCCCATGAGCAAGAGTTGACACTATCATATTGTGTCTTAATTTATGAGATGTTCTATTAATCTTGGCTCTAAAATAAGACTTAGCCCAAGAAACTCCCAAAAATAAGTTTCTCCCTATGCGCAAAGTTAACATTAATTTATTATGTCTTAATTTATAAGATACTCTATAACTCTTGCCTTGGAGGTAAAACTTATCTCAAGAATTTTCAAACAACATATTATGCATCACGAGAAAGACATGACACTACCACATTGTGTGTTGATTTTGTAACAAGAAAATAGAAGACAGAGATATGGTAGAAGAAATGGAAAATGGAATCCAATAAGTAGGAGATTTGCTTATAAAAGAGAGGAAGAAGGATCTATATCTATATCTAATCCTTAAACATGGAGAAAACAAAGAGGAGTTAGAGGAGGAAGGGAAAGAACAGTCGGAAAAAGGTATAAAGGACTAGATTGAAAAATCCTTTGTAACAACTAATATTGGGGATAAAAACCCTGAGCCTAATGAAGAAAACAAATCTCACACCAAACAAGCATAACAACAGTGAACTGAATTTAAAGAAGAGGGGAGAAAGCAACACTAAATGGAGGGACAGAGTGAAAGTGAAACAAACTAGTCTAGAAGAAAAAGAAGTTGTTTTGTTTGAGTAGAAGATGAAGTACACTGTCCCTCTGGAACCATAGAGATTTTCCAACATAAAATTAAACTACAGATTAGCAACAGAAGGCAAGGAGATAAGAAGCATACCTGATGATACTGGCCAGTATTATTTAATGGAATTGGAGCCTGCACATGCTGATAAGAGTGAATCTTACATAACATTCTTACGCATCAGATAAAGACAAATCCTACATTAACCATAGAATTTTAGAGTGTTAATGAAGAGGTTGAAAGTTATAAAGACAAGACTTTAAAGCATATTAGCATACAAGGGGACTTATCACTAAGGAGTAAACAGAAAAGCACAAAAAAAGGGAATAAACAGATTGTTGCAGACAATCAGATACCAAAAAAAGGTAGTTCGAAAAAAAGGGTGGCAATTACTATGACTGCCAAATGATGTTGAAGTTATTATTTTGGAATATAAGGTCAGTCAACACACGATAGACCTTTTATAGATTATATATGTTGAATAGGCACCATTGATATTTATAAATTCCACTTATGTAGCCTTTTCAATCAATGAATCAAATTCACAGATACGAAAAGACGATTAAACATGAACAGTGCAAAAGCAAATATTAGTGAAAAGATCTGATTTTTCATAAAGGATGATGTCGATGTAGAAATTTTAAGTGATAAAAAGCAATAAGTTACTATTAAAGTGTGGATGGAAGAATATCAAAATCACTTGCCAGTTACCATGGTATATGCAAAATGTACAACTATTGAGAGGTCTCGTTTACGGAGCAGTATATACAGTTTGGCTAGTTCGAATTTTCCATAGCTCATTGAAGAATATTTCAATGATATATTGAATAAGGAAGAAAGATAAGGGTTTCCCTTACTAACAAGGGGTAGAAGATTTTACATTTTGTGTGAATTTTTGTGAGCTTGATGAAGTTTATTTGAAGGAAGTCCATACACATGGTAAACGATAAACCTGGAGAAGACTATGTTTTTGAGAGACTAGATAGACTCTTGGTGAATAACTTGTGTAATACCCCGAACATTTCTTAAGCTTAATTTCGCCTCGAGAAGGTTAAGGAATGACTTCCTAAGTGAGTATCATTTTGACCGTATAGAATTTCCCTAATTTCGACTTTTTATCACATGGGAAATCTGATAAGTTTTTCGTCAATATAAGATTCACCCAAATTCGATACCCGGGCAAGAAGTTAGGGCTAATTTAAGTCCTAGTCATAAAACACTGTTATTTTAGTACTTGGCGCGTCGCGGAGGGGGTCTATTTAACAATTGTCAAATTCCAATAGCCTAGCGCAATTGTGGCGCATCGCGCTAAAGTTCCAGGTCCCAACCAGTGGGACAACGCGATGGCTCCGCGTTGCGGTGACCCCAAGAATCCCATTTGTCAATTTCCAGTGAGCCACCGCGATAGTGGCGCGTCGCGGTGGCCCATAAAATTGGGTTCTCCAGTTCAATTTTTCCAGCTTCGTACAGAAGTTAAAAAGGGCACTTTGGACTTTTTCCAAGCCTCTTAAACCCTACTAACACCAAATTGAAGTCATTTACAAGCATTCTATGAAGTTTTTCTCAAGTTTTCTCTCAACAAAAATCCTAAGTACCCAGAAACTCTTCCAAGAATCTCAAGAGTTCACTATAGTTTTTCTAAATTAAGTCGAGATTCAAGGTTCCTAAGTCAAAGGCTTCAAGAATCCTCCCTCAAAAGCATAAAAGGAGTCTCCAATGCAAGTTATCCATCTAAATTCATAAATAAAGGTATGTGGGGTTTAAGTTTCAGTATCCTGATGAACCAGTTTTCAAGTGGTCTGAGAGTTCGGTACTTCCCAAAAGCCATTTCATCTCCTATCTCAAATCCAGAAAGCTTATATCTAAAGGTTGCATCTATCACTTAGTTAGAGTTAAAGACACTAAGTCTGAGGCTCCAACTATTAAATCAGTCAGCATTGTTAATAAGTTTCCTGATATTTTTTTGGAAGATCTCCCAAGGTTACCTCTCGATATAAAGATAGAATTCGGGATCAATTTTCTTCCTGACGCTCAGCCTATTTCTATTTCTCCCTACCGTATGGTACCCACAGAGCTTAAGGAGTTGAAAGAGAAGCTCAAAGATCTCTTAGATAAAGGTTTCATAAGGCCTAGTGTTTCTCCTTGGGGCACACCTGTCCTATTCGTGCGAAAGAAGGATGGTTCTTTCCGTATGTGCATTGACTATCGTCAGCTTAATAAAGTTACAGTAAAAAATAAGTACCCTCTTCCGAGAATAGATAAATTGTTTGATCAGTTGCAAGGTGCAAGTTATTTCTCCAAGATAGACCTTAGATACGGCTACCACTAACTTAAAGTAAGGGAGTGTGAAATCCCAAAGATGGCTTTTCGAACTCGTTATGGTCACTTTGAGTTTCTAGTCATGTCTTTCGTGCTAACCAATGCTCCAGCATCCTTCATGGACCTCATGAATCGAGTATTCAAGCAGTATCTTGATATGTTTGTCATTGTTTTCATAGATGATATTCTTGTGTATTCCCTTAGTGAAAATGACTATGCAGATCATCTTTGAGTTGTCCTGCAAACTCTTGGAGATCACCAGTTGTTTTCTAAACTCAGAAAGTATGAGTTTTGACTAAGGTTCGTAGCTTTTCTGGGCCATATCATGTCATCCGAAGGTATTAGAGTTGATCCCCAAAAGACAAAAGCTGTAAGAAATTAGCCTAGACCTATCTCTCCGTCTGACATTAGGAGTTTCTTGGGTCTAGCTGGCTGTTTCTGCCGTTTTGTTGAAGGTTTATCTTCTATTGCATCTCCTATAATCTGGTTGACCCAAAAAAAGGTTAAGTTCCGTTGGTTAGATTCTTGTAAGAAGTGGTTTTAGGAGTTAAAAGCTCGACTCATTTCAGCCCCTGTGTTGATGTTGCCTGATGGTACGAATGATTTTGTGGTGTATTATGATGCCTCTAGAGTTTGCTTGGGTTGTGTACTGATGCAGAATGGTAAAGTTATAGCCTATGCCTCTAGACAGTTGAAACCTTATGAAAGAAATTACCCAACCTATGATCTAGAATTAGCTGTTATAGTGTTTACTTTGAAAATTTGGAGACATTATCTTTATGGTGTTCATGTGGACGTGTTCACTGATCACAAAAGCCTGCGGTATGTGTTTTCCTAGAGGGAGTTAAATCTTAGGCAGAGGAGATGGTTAGAACTGCTAAAAGATTATGATATGAGTGTGTCATATCACCCGTGCAAGACCAATATAGTGGCAGATACCCTTAGCAGGTTGTCTATAGGTAGTGTTGCACAGATAGAGAAGGGTAAGAAAGAGTTAGCTCGTGATGTGCATCGTTTGGCTAGATTGGGTGTTAGGTTGCTTGATTCCGCTGAAGGAAGAGAATTTACGGACCAGCGGCCTATAAGTCTCAACAATTTTATTAATAAGGTGATATCCAGAATTTTGCATGATAGATTAAAAGGTTTGCTACCAAAATAGATATTTAGTAACCAATCTGATTTTGTAAAAAGAAGGAGCATCACTGAAAATATCCTGTTAACATATAAAATGGTCATAGACATTAGATTGAGGGGAAAATCAACTAATGCTATTCTAAAACTAGATATGTCAAGGGATTATGATAGAATGTCATGGCCCTATATGATTAAGGTGCTGAGAAAGATGGGATTTGTAAAGGTATTTATAAATCTGATATAGTGATTGGTAGCAAACAATTGGTACTCTATTATTATTATTAATGGCTAGACATACAGATTTTTTCACTCTACTAGTGGTTTAAAACAAAGAGATCCACTCTCTTCTGCTTTTTTCATTCTCATAGCTGAAGTTCTATCTAAAGATCTTAATGATCTCTTTGAAAATAGACTATACAGGGGTTACAAACTACCAAAGTGGATTAGGAACCCAAATCATCTAGCATATGCTGATGATATAATTATTTTTACCACTTCAGATAGGCCATCCTTACAATTGGTGATGGAAGTGCTAAAGGATTATCAAAAAATATTCAGCTAATAAGTGAAAAAAAAGTTTATTATTTATGTATAGGAATGAATCTGCTAACTAGATGAATGAGGTAAAAATCATTACTGGTTTTGAAAAAGGGAATTTTTTTCTTTTTTGTATTTAGGTTGTCCAATTACACATGCAAGAAAGAGGAATGCATATTATATTGACCTGATAAAGAAAGTGAAGGGTAGATTGCAGAACTATAAAGGAAACTATTGTGTTTTAGGAGGTAGGTTGTTCTGATTAACCATGTACTACAAAGTATTTCATTACCTATTATCTGTTGTGGCTCCTCCTAAACTCATTTTATATGAACTTCATAAGATCTTTAATATATTTCTTTGGATCACTAAAGATAAAGGTAGCTGTAAACATTAGGTGTCTTAGGAAAAGATGTGTTTCCCAAAAGATAAAAGTGGTGTGGATTTTAGAGACTTATTTGACATATCCAAAGTAACGTTTGCCAAACTATGGTGGATATTCAGGACCACAAGATCTTTGTGGACACACTACATATTGAATATGGCATGACCCGAACTAGGGCATTGTCATAATATGAATCTCGAGCCCAATAAGAACTGGAGATAGCCCCCATTAACCTAACCTAACCATCACATCAGTCCACGAGTGCCGGATGAACTCCGAATGTCTAAAAGATAGCAGAAACAAGACTAATAATTATAACTTAAGAAGTGTCTAATCAATCCATTAATGTCAACATACTAAACCAACATATCTAAGTCCACAGTCATCCACAAAGCCTCTACAAATACTAAATCAATAATATGTCGGGACATGCCCTTGACAATAGCCAAAAATCAATTCTAAAACAATTCTAAGGCATAAGATAGAAAAACCATGAAATGTATGCCTTCTGAAGTATGGAGGCTCACTACTTCAATGTCAACACATAAATCGAAAGAAGATCTGGCCCCTGTATCGCGTAGGGATACAACGTCTAGATATGGTTAGCGGTTAGAGAGCTAGCATGTAACTCAGGGATAAGGATAAAATAGGGCTATCATTCAACCAAGTTAACACATCATATGCTACCACATGTATAGACATATATATAATGTCAGGAAAGGGGATAAGACTTAGAATGAAACACCCAATCAAGAAATATGAAGTGGAGGACTCTAACCTCCCACTCATATAGTTTAGAAAGACTAATCTTCATAGTCATATTAGGCAAGTGGACTCTAACCTCAAGCCATTTTAGTAAGCAAGTGGACTCTAACCTCAAGCCGTCTTAGTAAGCAAGTGGACTCTAACCTCAATCCATTTTTATTAGGCAAGTGGACTCTAACCTCGAGCTATTTTATGAAGCAAGTGGACTCTACCTTAAGCCATTGTGACCATTATTAGTCGACAATGGGACTCTTTATCTATTCAATGACATCCATTCAATTCATCACTTAAGGACTCTAACCCATTTAGTCAATTCAAACCACCAAGTTACCATTTAACCCCCTACATGACCACAAGGTCTTCATGACACTATTTATCAACCAATCACTTTAATAGGCCAATGAATTAGTTAAAATCATCATTCAAGTCAATTTGTGGTCATCAAGACCTTTACAAACCATTCATTCTTTATTAGCATTCTTAGACCAAGCTTTAGTTCAAAACACAATTTAATTTCATATTTAGGGATTCTAACCCATTTAACCAATCAAACCACCAAAGTCACCAATTAATTCATTACATGGACAACAAGGCCTCCACAATACCATTTACCAACCATTCATACTTATTAGGCCATTTCCCTAGTCCAAAACATCATTAACCTTTGACTAGTTATTTCTCTTAGATATATTCACAAACACCTTGAGGGCATACCTTTACCTAGACCAAAACCAAAGTAGAAAATCATCAAGCTTAGGGTTACTCATGACTCATTTGGTAAACCACAATCAACAAGCACCCACACTTGCAAACCATCACCACAAACATGTATAAACACAAGTTTAACAAGAGTAAATAACACTGAACACTATGCATAAAAACTCTCAACATTTGTTTTCAAAATCTCCATTTACAAGTCATAATCAATGTTTAAAACACATTATATTTTGAATTAACGATGAGGGAAGAGTCACATGCCTTATACAAGATGATTCTCAAAAAGGACTTGACATTTTTAGCCTCTAGATAAACACCTCTTTGAAACCCTAGCCTCTAATCTTAAAGAGAGAGTTAGAGAGTGTTTTTGGAATATTTTAATCTTCCAATGAGTGTTATGAGAGGCCACAAAATGATATATAACGTGGGTACTTAAGGATTTTGGGGTAAAAAATATCTGAAATGCCCTCAGCTTAAAAACTAAAATTTGCTCGGAGGAAGGTACGACCTCCACATCTAAACCATACCCTTTCATACCCTAGGCCTCTGCATAGACCTATACACTGACCAACATATGACCATACAAGGTTAAATCATACCCTAAGGTACGAGAAGTACCCTATAACTCATACCCTAGACAAAATACTTTGGACAAGACTTATAGTATCATACGACTTGGTAACTTACAACTCGTACCCTAACATATGAATAGTAAGGTGTTCAATCATACAATGGACAGAATACACCCAACTTACACTGATCATCATATGAGACGGGGGTACTAGACCGTACCCTAGCATACGAGAAGTATGCTCAAATCGTACCATGTCCAGAAACTCATACTTAGGGAATTGTCTAAGGGTTCAAAGCCAAGGTTCTTCAGAATAAGTAATGTTTAAAATAGAGAGAAGTTTTAAAAACCCTATGAACTTGTAAGGTTTAATTTACTGAACACCTAAGCTATCGGTTGTCTTAAAAATCTCCCTAAACTTGTTATTTCAATACATTGTGAATTTCCTCATGGTTCAAAGACCATATACATATAAAACACGTGCGTATGTGGTGAAAAAATTAGTTTGTGTTTGTCCACATGGATAAATAATATCCACTTCCCTTATACTTATCTTATATCAAAAAATAATCCACTTCCACGCTTAATTTTCCAATTTCTCTCTAAAAAAATTATGTTTTTGAGTTTTTCTTTACTTCAAAATAGAGAAAGGTTGAATTTCGTCGATCAACTAAGCTACTTTTCTAAAAAAATTATGTTTTTTGTTTATTTATTTTGTGTTAAAATATGGGATTATTTTTTCAATTAGTGTTTCATATTAGTTTTCAATTAATGTTTATATTAGAATTTTGAGGAGACTCACATGCACAAACAAGTCTCCTATTATAATTCATGGAGTAAAAAATTGCAATTTAAGTAGGTAAAATATAAGCAATTGAAAGAAATTTATTTTTAGAAATTTTGAAAGTGATGGAGGAAAAGGGAGAATAAATAGAAAGAAAAGATAGAGAGGGCCTTTGAAACTATTGTAAAAATAAAAAAGAATATTTTTTATTTGTTTTTACCATTGCAAAATGATGAGTTGGAAACTTTTTTACTCCATCACGCACCTTCTTGAGTTTGAACTCACTTTTTGTGTCAGGTGAACCACGAGGGGGGTGTCGACATATTAAAATAACAAGTTTCAGAAGGTATTTAAGACAAACCAATAGTTTAGATGTACATTAAATAAAATGTTACGAGTTCAGTGGATTAATTAAAACTTCTCTCTACAAAATTACCCCAACTTTGATCCATTAGAAGAGTGAGCCAGCAAAAAATATGGCAGGAACCAATTGTTGGAAGCTCAAGTATATGGTTTGATAATTGGTCTACACTGAGAGCTTTGTATCATGTTGTGGAGACCAACATTTTTATTAATGAAGATATAGGTGACTTAAATACCCTTATGACAGAAGAAAGGTGGAATGTGCAGAAGATGAGAAGTATTCTGTCAGAGGAGATTGTGCAACATGTTGTAAATGATATCATTAGTAAGGAATCATATCCTTGGGATATCCCTTGGTGGATGCCAACAACTAATGAAAAGTTTATAGTATCAAGTGTATATTAATTGTTGAGATATTTGGAGCACATGAGTCCTTTTTAAAATTAATTTTTTCTACTAGAGGTTATGGAAGTTCAAGATACATGCTGATGATATATTGTAGAGATGTGAAGTTAACTTGGTTTCTAAATGTAGGTATTATCTCATAGCTTATTAAGAAATAGTTTACCACTTGTTTATAACAATTGAATTTACAACTAGGGTTTAGGAATATTGTGTGTATCTATAGAGGTGTTGAGAGATCTTTCATTCAATGTCATCAGAATTTTCATAAATTTAGGGAACAGAAGTAGCTAGAAAAATTCAAGAGGGGGTGAATTAAAAATTTTTGTGAGTCGACTATTGAGCCTTCACAGTCGACTTGCCTTCAAATCAATCCACATCACAAAACAGATTATATTTAGATAAATAGACAAGTAAATAATCAACTTGAAGTAAGTCCACAAAGATTTATCCTGGTTTGAAACACTAATGTCGTGCCTACTTCCACTCCACTTGGGCGTCAAAATTTCCTTAGATCTTTTCGAAGTTGGCTCGAGTATAATAATGATAAACAAGTTCTGTAGACTTACTTTGTTCTTCAGATCTTATGACATAGCCTCGGTTTGTAT
>JAPEIP010000012.1:235838762-235853207 GCA_026120095.1 Capsicum chinense
TTATTTTTTAAATTTAAATTCAAATATTTTTAATCTTTTAAATTCAAATGGTATCACAAATTTATTAAAAGAAGATTAATTTATTATTCTCTTTATTGTTATTTTTCTTAAAAATATGTATATTATATTATAAGTTATATAATTGAATTAAGATAAATAGTTAAGATAAGTGATGATGATAACAATAAAGTAGTAGTAGTAATAGTACTAGTTGTTGTTGTTTTTATACTGTTGTTAATACTATTAAAACTATCACTACTTTAGAATATTTTTTAATTATTTTTTTTAGGTTACACTTTATAAGTAATTAAGTTTTCTTCTCTTATATTTCAAAATATAAAATACTGAATTTAAATTTAAGCTAATTGATTTTTATATTATAATGCTCATGTGACTTGTTGTTTATCGAGATTTTAGTTGTGTAATTTTAAAAAATATAAACGACAAACAAAATTAGTAAATATTTTTTATATATAAATATAAATTTGCAAGTAAACTCATGAAAAGAATAAATCAGTTGTAATATATAAATTCATATAAATCTTTTTCGTAACCATCTTAAAATAGAGTGGATATATAAATGTGATAGAGAAATATATTATATTTGAACACATAAAATATTTATATTCATTCTTTACACAAATGGTATATAAATTTTCTTTGTATATTTCAACTCTCAATTGTACTTGTTGACTTCTCAAATATTTATTTTGCATTTTGGGGAGAGTTACATGCATAAGATTTGTGAAAAAATCAGCTTCCATAGATACATATGTGACAAAGATAAATATAGCATTAATTACAAAAATAATAAAATTAAATCAAGTATGAGAACATGCCTTTCTAGTTTATTTAGAGAAATTTGATGAGCATTACCTATAATTTTTTTAATCCATGGTAGGTACATTTGTTTCAAAAAAATAAAATGTTAATCATAAATAACAAAAAAATATTCAAAATTAAATTAACCATGAACAGTATATATTGATAATTAATTAAACAAATCTGACGAGCATTAATATTACATGCAATCTTTTTAACCATGATAGATATATCTGTGAAAAAAATTAGATATAATGTTAATCATAAATAACAACAAAAAAAATTAAAAGATAATTAAGCATCAACATACTTTGATAGTTATTCAAAGATGATTTTAACAATAATAATGTAAAAATTATTTTCTGATATTATTAAACCAATATCTTGTGAAAAAAATGATCATATAAATTTTTTCGAGATAAACACAATCTAAATATGAAAATAATTATAACTGACAAAAATAAAGAAGAAGAAAATAAGAAAGATTAAATGATATATGTATTGAAGGGGATATATATAGGAGGTTACAAATATGGATATTTATGTCAATCAAATCTTTAGTCAAATTCAAATTTTAAATATATCAGTTTGTTAGAAAAGACAAGATTCTAAATTATCATTATGTAATACTTTAGAATTTCAAATTTAAAAAAAAAAAAAAAATCATTTGAGAAGTTACATTCAAACTTGAAAACTACATATTTAGCATTTTATTAGGAACTCAAACTCATTTAATTGATAAACAAAAAAAATAAAAAAGAAGGCATTTGCTCTTACGGCAGCAATTAATTAAAATTTTCTTTTTGATTAATTGTTGTCGTAAAGTAGGAAAATTTTTTAGTATTATTATTTAATTCAAATATTTAATAAAATTACCAAAACTTTCTTTTTAACGAATTGTAGCATAAATATAATTACATAAAGTTAGAAAAAAAATTTAGTATTATTATTTTATTTAAATATTTAATATTTTTAAATTTTTTATAAAAAGAGATAATGATAAGAGTTGGGATAAGACTTTTTAGAATTCAAATCAAGTCAGGATAAGCATTATGAGTTTGAGATATAATTAAAAACTGTAAAATTATAGAGATAGTTATAATCAGTAAAAATTCAAAATTATTATCTGCTAAAAATATCTTTTTAATTGGTGGAAGTTAGATTTTTAATTATTATCTGCCGGAGATGTAGGATTAATTCAAATATTTAATATTATAAAAAATATGCTGCCTAACCATAATGACGTAAAGTTGGAAAATTTTTAGTATTATCATTTAATTCAAATATTTAATAAGATTGCCAAAAATTTCCTTTTAATTAATTGTTGTCGTAAAGTAGGTAATTTTTATAATATTATTATTTAATTCAAATATTTAATAAGATTACCAAAACTTTCTTTTTAATGAATTGCTACATAACTATAATTATGTAAAGTTAGGGATTTGTTAGTATTATTATTTAATTAAAATATTTAATATTTTTAAATTTAATTTTTTTATTACAACACTTAAGTTTTGTCCTAAAAATTGTCATGTGGCTTCTCGATATTTTGTCACGTGGCTTCTTCTGGTGCTTCGTCCTCTGCTTTATAATATATATAGATATTTTATTTTGTTGCCTTTTTGTTTTTTTTGCTTGCCGTCCTTTTGGAAAATTTACATAAATATACATCCTAACTTTCTATTATTACATAAAATCTCATCTACCAAAACTAATTACAAATATCCCATTTTTTGTATTTTTTCTCTCCAACCTCCAATACAAATTCAAATACATATCACACCTCCACAATTTATGCCCAAAGCCAAGCTACCATAATTAAGAGATTTCAAGATTTGAATCTACAAATCTTATCTTATCAGTTGTTGAACATCATCATCTTTTTAATTTATTTTTGGGGTTAGTTTAATTTCTTATTTTTTTCAACTTTAATAAATCAAAAATCTACGAGTTACTTGTTGCATGTGCGTAATTCTCAAGGCTTAAGCATAGTAATGGAGTCTGGTCCGAGTTTTAGAGAAAATAGATCGAAACATTGAAACGACTCCACCAAGATGAAGAAGTTGAGGAAAGTTGCTCGTACAAGCTCTAAAAATCCGTTGTTAAATCTTCAAGTAAGATAAAAAGTGAAGAATTGTCACGACCGCGTCTTTCAAAGGTATAGTGATTTGTTTTTGAAGTTGTATTTTTTTGTCAATTTACGCATTCTTATACATTATTATATAAGAGTGTTTTGTTGTTATTTCAACCTTATACATAAATTAGTTATGTAATAGTGTTAGAGATGTCTTCTTATATATTAAATTTGTTATGTATATGGTTAGATTACTTAGTAAATCCATGTTGTATTTTTGAACTATGATGCATAGCGAGTTATGTATATATTTGTAGTTATGTCACTTGTTGGACGTTTTATTTTAACTCATATATATAAATATGTTATGTATATATATTAAAATAAAACACTGCTGGGCTGTTTAATTTCAAGTCATATACATTACAGAATTAAGTATATGTTATGCATCAATAGTGTTATACATAGCACAGTTATGTATATGACTCTAGACAAGCCGAGTTGTGTATATTTCAGCTCATATCATAGCAGTGTTGTGTATATAAAAGAACGTTAGGCATGTATATGATGTGTTGTCTTTAAATTTTAAGTTTTGTTTCATATTGTTATGTATATGTGATGTCTGGGATGTGTATTTTGCAAACCAATATATATATAACGGTTGGGGTTCTCTGTTGCCATGTTCTTCAAATCTTCTAGGAATTCATTTTTTTTTGTTTCAAATTTTTTCATACTTAAGTAGTAAAATTTCTTTCATATGTAGATTAGGTAGTAAAATTTTCCGTAGACTTACGTAGTGAAATTTTCTTTAAACGGATATTTTTTTCATTTTAAAATTTTCTATGTCCCTTTATTTTATTAAGAGTCTTTTTTTCTTTGGTTCTAAAATTGTCTAGGTGCTTTATGTGGTAAATTTTCTTTTACGAGTATATTTTTTGAAAAATTTGCATAATTAAGAAATTCATTAATTGTACATTAATAATGTATAATATTGAATAATTAGTAGACTTGATTTATTTCCTTTAATATCATTTTGGATAATTATTAGACTTGATTTATTTTCTTAAATCTAGTTAAGGAAGTTAGTTATGAAACATAAGATACTTATGTATATTAACATTCAGTTATGTATATGAACAATTAAAATCTGGGAGAGAGAAAATTTATTTAAAAAATCGGGAGAGAAAGTAATTAAGAAGAAACTTGGTGGGATTTATGAAAATTGCCCTTTCAATTCGTATTTGGGCTCTTATTGGATCAAGCCATGCTTTTGTATAGATTTTGCTTTCAATAAAGGGGAAGGACAGAAACGGCACTTCAAATTAAACTATTTTTATGAAAATGACCATGAAATTTAAATTTCACTTTCTAGCCATTTCAATTTACTGGCTTGTTCTATGTCGTTTCAACGCACCTTCTATACAGCTTCTATACATATCTTATACATATAAGTATTTTGTACAAAAATTATATAGTTTTGATACACAATTTATACAATAACTTTACTATTTTTTTTACACATTTTATACAACAATTATATAATTTTCATACACTTTTTATATATATTTTTTATATATTTTATACATATACATATTTGATAGAACCATACAATTTCTATACATATATCTTATATAGATACATATTCTATTTAACAATTACATCGTTTTTATATAATTTAATTATTATTTCTAAACAATAAAAAAAGAAGAATATTTGATCAGTTAAAAAATTTATAGAAAAAAAAAATTAAAATATTTTTAAAAAGGTCGAATTGCCCAAGTTGAATAGTGTATCAGTATTGTATATAGACTGTATCAGTATTGTATATGGACTACGTAGGTCAAAATGACCCAAATTACGAAATGGCTATAAAGCGGAAATAGTATATCCGACTGCCACTTTTTGAAAGGTGTTCAAACTTGGGCTATTTGTTTTAAAAAATGTTATAGAGTGTCCTTTTTCCTTTGATAGAATGGATCACTGGCTCGCCTCTTTTATTAAAAATAAATAAATAAATAATATCTGAGAAAACAATTAAAGGTTGATACAAATGAATTAAAAAAAAAAAAAACTAAGGAAAAAAAACAGGAGAAAAATATAAGTTGAGAGACAAATAAACATGAAAGGTGTAAAAATATTAGAGTTATAGAGGAACAAAAATATACTTGTTTTATACATAAAATGGATGAAAGACTAGTCTTTAAAAAAATTTCTTGTGAGGGACAAAAACGCAAAGTCACCCACTATGGAGATCATCCCATGTAATTTCCTGTGTAATTCCCCAAGTGTGGGCTTATATTGCCGAACTGGCCCAGGTCATATCAATCTGATCTAATCCATTAGATTAACATGTTAATGAGCCCTTTGGGCTGTAAAGCCTCCTATCAAAGTGGGGTAGTCTTAAACTTCTAATTTGAGTATCGGGAACAACTTAAATCCTGATAGTTTGGAACTTAATTACAGAAAATCTCGATATTTTGTATATTTACTGAAAAATTCAATTTTGAATCTGTCGAGATACATAATTAGCTCCCGATACATCCAACGAAGATACATTTTTTTCTTTGTAAAGATACATAGTTAGCTCTCAATATATTTTTTTCTATTTTGAATTTGTCTAGATACATAATATATCCAACGAAGATACACCTTTTTCTTTGTAAAGATATGTAATTAGGTCTGCATATATTTTTTTTGATTTTGGGTATGTCGATATACATAATTAGCTCCCGATACATCTAACGAAGATAAATAATTAGTTGATTTTTTTGTAATTACTTTATAAGAGTGAGAATTTATGTAAATATGATAAGTTAAGGTGTATATTTAAGTTATTTTTCCTTGTTTTATTACATTACAAAACTTTAAGGGTGTGACCGACAATTTTTTCATGTTTGATGATCAAAGTTTTGAAGAAATATTAAGAAACTAAGTTTCTTAAAAATGAGGAAAATATGGTGTTCCACTGTTCCTAATGTAAAAAGGGCAGTCCGGTGTACTAAAGCTACCGCTATGCGCGGTGTCCGGGGAAGGGCCCTACCACAAGGGTGTATCGTACGCAGCCTTATCTTACATTTCTGCTAGAGGCTATTTTCAAAGCTTGAACCCGTGACCTCCTGGTCACATGGCAGCAAGGCTCCCCTTCCCACTATTCCTAATGTAAATAGAGAAAAACAAGTCCACAACATTTATCGTTCACATTCTAGAGTACTCTTTTTCTAAACTTCATCCTAAAGTTTTAACTATAGGAGTCGAACTCCATTGTATTAGATTTCAAAAAAGGTATCAAAAAGAAAATTACTATACCGATAAAAAGAGTTAATTACTCGTAGAATCATCCAAACTATGAAATTTACCTATCAAAATTTCTTTTTTTTCTATAATAATAAATCACTCATATTAACTCTTTTTCTTATGAGAACAAAATTTTCATAATTTAAAGTAATAAACTCCAAATAAAAGTGGATGAAATAAAAATTAGGTCATATATACCTACCTAGATCTTTTTTCTCTTTGTTATATTGCAAATTTAAAACTCATCAAAGGCGATGCTCCCAACATGATTTTTTTTTAATTTTCAGAACTCAAATTCAAAATCGCTAATTAAACGTTGAAGGGGTACTTATGTCATGACCCGAGGTAACTCCCTAGTCGCGGCACGGTGCTTAAGGCCACAATTAACCCTAAACTAACCTGTGGTCTATTACCTGCTATGAGCACTGAATGAAAAAAAAGTAAAATAACATGTGCAGAAGATAAACCAATAAAGAACTGTCAATCTGAATACTAAACTTTATAAAAAACATGTTTGAAATATCTTATAAACATTGGAAAACTAAACTGTCTGTTTGAAACAATTGATAATAAGTGAAAACTAAATCACTGTCTAACTGTCTGAAAGCCTCTAAGAATCATGAGGAGTTGATGGGACAAACCCCCAACTATCTCCAAGTAACTGAATCATTATTGAAATGAATAAACTATCATATCCCATCCTTGAAGGATGAGGACTCACCACTACTGCTGTGGGAAACTGCTGAGCTGTCTAAAATGGTCGGAAAAGTGAGCATCCGAACTATGTTATAAGACAACATAGAGCAAGATAAAAGTATGCGATCAATACTTTGAATGTACTGGTACGTGAGGTAAGGACTAACTGAAATACATGCGAAAACTGAATGTAAATACATGAACATGTAAAATTGAATATGCAAGACCAAGTATTCTAATACACTGACATTAGCTGAAGAAAATTGTTGTTGTTTGTATAATTGAATAGATATATGTTAAAAACTAACTACTTGGTCT
This sequence comes from Capsicum chinense, assembly GCA_026120095.1. Lineage (NCBI taxonomy): Eukaryota > Viridiplantae > Streptophyta > Magnoliopsida > Solanales > Solanaceae > Capsicum > Capsicum chinense. The sequence continues at coordinate 235,845,967 of JAPEIP010000012.1, forward strand.
AGCAAAAACTGAACTGAAATAAACTGCCAACACTGACTGAAACTGTAGGAGCTATCATGTAACCGACATAAACCATGGATATTACCATAGAGGTCAACGTCTAACCCACGTTGAGGAAAGTTGTTCCATCCTTTCCATCGGAGTGGAACCTGAACTGGAGTGATCACTAAACTAAGCCCAATTTGAGCAAAAAGAGGGGAACACTTTTTGGCAAATCCCTAAATCCTACGGAGGAACATAGTTCCTGGGAAGTAGGATGCACTGAACCCACACTTCCCTCTCGGTGCTAAATCTGACTCCCAACTAATGACACTGGTGTTATTCATGGTGTAATATAACATGGCACTGTACTGACAAGGATCAATTCAAAATTGATCATAGTAATGAAATCATGATCTGACTAACTTGTAATTTGAAAATTCTAAAAAAATAAGTAATGTAATACCCCACATTTTCGCGCTAGTCTATGAATCGTCGTTCTTACGTGTATAAGATATAATCCAAGTGATTCGTATGTGAATAGAAGTTTTATGATCTTTATCTTAGTGTGTGAAGTGCTCTTTAGTATAAAAATGTTCATAGAAATCATTTAGAGCCAAGTTGAGTTTAGAGCCTTTGGTTCATCCAAAGTTGAATATTCGATTCTACAAGGGTCTATTTTAAATGTGTATAACTTTTCATATATATAGAATTTTTTATCTCAAGACCCACCAAATTGTAGATAATTTAATTAGCTTTCCAACAATACCAATTTCGCAAAAATTTGATACTCGAGCGAAAAGTTATGCAGTTTTCCGTGTGAGGTAGTAAGCCGACGCAATAGTGACGCGTCGAGATCGCGTTACGGGACTATTTCACACGCTAATTTCAGTTTTTACGGGGTCAAGAGTAACTTTGGTCCTTTACCTCAACCTTAAACGTCCAATGGATGATTTATAACACCTCAAAGGGGCATTATTTGTCCATTTTTCATCATCCACAATCACATAAACCCTCCCATTTCCCACCATGAACAAATTCAATTTTTTTCTCTCAAGAACACAAGGATTCAAGCCTCAAATTCATGATTTCTTCAAGGATTCATCAAATTAAGGTATGTGGGGTTCATCCATGGGTCCTTTTTCAGCCATGGAGCCCAAAACTCAAATTTTAAGTTTAAAGTTATAATCTTTACATGTTCCCATGAATTTTGTTTATAAGTTTCCATGAATCTCAAGCTTATATCATGTTTCCATGAAATTGTCGGTGATATTAAACCTCACATGTTTGAATGTTATTGTTTGCTAAATTTATATCCTAATTGGTGATTTCAGGGGTGGAATCATGCTATTACTACTATTTTTAACTATTCACATGCTTAGCCTAAACCATGCATTACAAGTGTTTGATGAAATGCCTACAAGAATGATTTTGAACAAATCATGCCCTTAGAGTTTTAGTTTGATTCCATGGTGGATCCTATATTCAAGATAATTAGAAATAATTCCATGTTTTTAATTCATGCTTTCCACGTGATGATCCTTACATGTTGTGATGAAATGTCCATACCCTATTTCAGGTGAATTTCATGTATTTTCCCCAATTCATGATTTTGGGCTATAAAACCATGTTATGCTCCCATGTTTAAGATATTCCCAAGTCCAAGTATTAATCTCCATGTGCTTGATAGAATGCTCATGTGAATTGAATAGGGTAATCATGACATGTTACCATGTGTTCTTATCCATGTACAAGTCCATAACCTCCAAGTGTTTGACAAAATGTCTAAATGAAAGCATTGTTAACAATTGACTATTGTTATGTTATTATTATCATGCCGTGCTTTACTTTCATGTTATCGAGTACTGGGGGTATTTAATATCCGACAATTTAGTTGTTTACCTAGAGCCAGTGTCAGTTATAGAATAGTATCAATCACGTCACGATCGGTAGTATTCTCAGTCAGTTACAGAACTCAATAGAACTCAGCTAGTTACAGAACTTAGGAAAACTCAGTAAACTCAGTATCAGTCTAGTCCAGTTCAGACCTCAGTAGTATTCAGTATTCAGTTCAGACCTCAGTGGTATTTTGTATTCAATTCAGACCTCAGTAGTATTCAGTTCAGACCTCAGTAGTATTCAGTATTCAGTTCAGATCTCAGTAGTATTCAGTATTACGTTTAGTCCTCCGTAAACTCAGTTAGTTAACAGAATTCAGTAATATTTTGTAAGTCAACAAAACTCAGTGAACTCAGTAACAGTTTAGTCAAGCCTAGTATGAACTAGGAAATCGGTTCAGTGTCTATTCAGTTGGGAGTAGAATCCAACACCAAGTGAACCCAAGGATGGGAACTCACCTGCTAGTAGAGGGTGTGATTCTTAGAAGCAATCCTTGCATTCCAGAACTACATATCCAGCGTACGTTGAGACATCAAACCTGTCAGTTGAGGGTTGATGAGGTTGCTTAACCTGTCAGATGAGGGTCCCAGCGATCACGTTAGAGTACCTGTCAGATGAGGGTCACTCACAGTTTGTCCTTACCCGTGGCACGGTATTGACACCCTTCCAACTTGGGTTACGGGTTGGACCCCGATTAAAAAAAAGAGCATGTCGGTTAGATGATTACCTCTCACAGTCTCAGTTTTAGATTCAGTCTTTAGAATAGAACTCAGAGCAGCTCAAACCACTTTAAGCATTAAGAATTAGGCATTATGCAAGAGCCTACCTCTACCCGAAAGCAGCGGCGGGGTGTACATTAATTTTACAGAAAGATTGGTTGCATTATAGGTCGCTTGCCTAGTTCACTAGTACTAGGCTATGAGAGGCTCAACTTCGGGTCCAATGTAAATCAAGCCTTGCGAATGATGGTGGCTCCATACGGGTAGACATAGGCCCTGAAATTATAATAATAACAAAGCAATTGCAGGGAAGATGTATGTGTTCTTGGGTGAGTACAAACTCAGTTAGTATACAAGATCATCAATATAGTAATAGGATGCATCTGTTGAAGCAAACACTCATATAACAACAGCTGGAACAAAGCTCAGCCATAGTTGGTTTTGGTCAGTGAAGCTTCGCTGTAGTATCAAAACTTTCATACACTGAAGACATAGTGCTGATAAGCGAGCGTTAGGTGACCAACGATTTTAGATTCCGCTATTTTTCTACTATAGTCTACACTTGTCCGTCCAAATGATCGACCTTTTCATCAAGTTGGGTCACTTGATTCTTGAGTGATTTCTTAACAATAGCCCCCACAGACAGCACTCCACTGCTATTGGCATGTACATGGTACAACAAGAAGAGAATTAGCAGAATTTTTGTTCACCCAAAACTCTGTCCTGATACCTCCTAAAATAAATTAGGCACGCGAATGGTTGGAGAGTATGTTTGAGTCACACGGCCCCAGGGTCCTTTCCAGTATTGAAAGTGATAGTAAAAGTGGGAATGTTGTCATTTGTCACTAGAACGGACCATACAAATAGAGGCTATCTATGAATAGCCATTCTAGGTCCACACATACCGAAGATAGTTGTTATAAAATTAATAGAACCTAAAATTGATGAAACATCAGGTAGATGAAGATTAGAAATTGTTAAATCAACTTCTTCTCCAGAATGGATGGTAATACCACTTAAGGACGGATAAATCGTTCACACACATATATATATTTAATGACCGATCATTTGCGTAAACTAAAAACAGCTAGCTGGAAGATATATCTAATATATGTATAATAAAGTATAGTATAGATATACCAATTAGAAAAAGTAACGGTGAATTCGATCAGTTATTTATATAATGATTCAATTGTTTTTGAATGCCTAGACATAACCCACCCAAATTTGGACTTATTTTCAATGGTCAGGTCATTTTATTTTATTTTTAATCGCGGTGTGCGAAGCAGCTTGCCCGCATACCTTGACTTATTTCACGAATATCTGCCATCTCTCACAATAAAAAATACCAAATGACTTTGTCTATCAGAACAAACACAGGCAGAAACAGATCACCTAGTATTTTACAATTTTGTTAGCTTATCCAATCTTATATTAGAAAGCCATAAATAATTTTGCTTACTGAAGAAAGGACATCATTCGCTCTTGTTCATAGTGGTTGAGGGATTGATCTCCACACCAGGAGGTCGAGAGTTCAAGATTGGTATAAGGAAAAGATCAAAATAGCGAGGTATTCTAAAATACCTCCTTTTGCTAGTTTTATTATAATTGTTTTTATGTCTTTCAGAACTATATAATTTCATTAACCTTCCTTGATCACTTTTATTACACTAACTTACCTTAATGCGGTAAATTATCGATAAAGATTAAATTACAATTCTAAAATTAAGCTTATGCATTAATGCTATCAATTAGAATCATCAAATATCCTAAAAATTCTAGATTTTACCTTAATCTCTTCTCCACTAAGTTCATTTATCATTTTCCTGATCTTTCGCTTTCTTTATTTGTTGTCTTCATCTTTAAAAAAATTCTCTTATCATCATAATCATCTTAATTCCTAAACATATTGAAAAGTATACCGATTCAAATTCAGTAGAATAGTTTATAGTTTATGAACATAATATATACATTAACTATATTTATATATAAGTTAGTGAACTTGGTCGCGCTTCGCACGATATAGAAAAAGAATATTAGATTCATGAAATTATTTTTTATTATATTTTAAAGATTATTTTCAACCTTTATCCAAATAAAAGTTAGATTCTAAATTCTAATGCATTTTATCACTTAATTTTGTATTTAACTTGACTCCTCTGGTATTAGTTTCATTGAAGGAAATAATTTTTTAAATTATCACCATCCACCTAAATATCTAACACATTCATTTATCCATTTAAATACATTTTCGGAAATATATTGTGGCTAGTAAGTCATTTTGTTTGTATATTATTTCTATATAAAGTTATGAGATATGATATATAATAAAGTACAGAAGTCATAAAAGAAATAATATACACTTAAAGTGATGAGTAAAATAAATGTTTATGACATGTCATTTTGTGATTTAAATACCTAAGATATAGAAGCAGCATGTGAATTGTCATAAAATAGTACAACTTGCAAAACGATTAGAATAGGAAAAAGAGAAATAATATGAAATGAAAACTCATACACGATAATTTGCCTCATAGCCTTTCCCTTAAAGCAATTGTCTAAAATTAAAAATAAAAAGTCCAAGATCCTATTTGTAAGAGTAAAAAAATGAAAGTTACCTCATTAACCATGAAAACGAACAAACATTTACAACGAAAAGTCATCAAACTATAATTAAATTAATCAACAATGTAAACCTACATAACAAACATATTAAGCTGGAAGCTTTTATTTTTATAAATGAACATATGTGTAAGGATGCGAGTAGGAAAGAAACTTGAGAGTGGCATTTACAGAAGTTATAACCTATTTACAGATACTTTTCAACAAAAATACATGGACAAACTCTAATATAAAATAGCTAGCAAAGTAATAATACTTTATCATCACACTAAAACCCTCAGAAAAACTAAAGAAATACCAATGGGCATTTTCAAGTGCATGTTCATCTTCCCTTTTCTTGTTGTTGCACTACTTCTCCTCTTCACTCATTCTGAAGCAACAAGATTCGAGGTTCGAAAAAATTGTGCTTACACTATTTGGATAATGATCTCCTCGAATGTCAATCTTCATGACAACCTCCAATGACATTAGCTGAATATTTCCTAAGTCAATATATAAGAAAGCTGGAAGTTGAAAGAGAAAGGAAAACATAAAAGAAAAGATAAAGAAATTCATTAAAAAGATCAATTTTTCATAAATAATGAAGAAAATTTGAGAAGGACGATGTGGAATAAAAAATGAGGAATGTTTATGCGTTAGAAATGATTTTCTTCACTATTTATACTAATCAAAAGGATTAAAAAGATAGAACCAAAAAATAATTTAACAGATATGAATATTAAGTGCATTAATTATATTTAATTGAGTGTTTACTGTAAAGGACTGAAATTGTATACCATGGTATATTTATGTCTAGGGATAAAATAATTGTGATTTTTGAGTTAATGTGCAGAAAATGTAACTGTTTCTTATTATGTGATCGTTATGTTTTTTCTTTTGAAAGAATCAAAAAAAAAAAATTGACATAAAATGTGGAGGGAAAAAGTCAAAAAGATGTGGTAAAAGATAAATGTCTTTCTTGACATTCTAAACATGTTACATCAGCAGATTACTTAGTCTCTTTTATATATATAGATAGATATTTATGTACTGAGCCAACCAAATGGATCAATGCAAATTACACAAAATTGAGGTTATATTTACCCCCTTTTTTCTTAAATAAAGTTGCACATATTTGATGAGGATTAAATTACCAATTTAACTCCGTAAGAGTCCACAATTTCAAAAATACTACTTTTGCTACATTTGGTTATTGATTAGGAAAGAATTTATTTGTGTTAAATTCTGTATAAATTTTATCATGTTTGCCTTTTTTTTCTACGCATAAAATTTAGCACATTAATACAGTTGGTTGGTAGCTATTTTAGAATACTGCGTAATTAATATAGGTATGTGTGTGTGTAAATATACATATTAAGATAACTATATAGTATTATTTTATGTAGGATAAAAAATAAAATAATAAATACATAGGCAAAATACATAAACATACCATTTAACTTGACTTCAGATCATATCTATGACCTCCAACTTTGGGTTTGCACAAGTAGACACTTAAACTTGTATAAAGTTGAAAAATTAGACACATATGTCATATGTGGTGTCCTACGTGGCCAATTCTTGTCCTACATGGCGTCCTACATGTAATATGTCACATAGAACATGTGTGTCTACTTGTTCAACTTTTATACAAATTTAAATGCCTACTTATCCGGAGGTTTGGGCCACAGGTGACAAAAGAGTTTTAAAATGAGGTGTAGGTGACGCAAGTCTTAATAATTGAGTAGAGGTAACAATTACTTAATTATGTTTAAGAATGTTTTGAAAATTTTAAAATAACCCACAAGTTTTTAAATTTACACTTTGATCCAAATGTTATTAATATATAAGGGGGAATGAAGGGAAAAAAGGCGTCTTTTTTTCTCTCCTCATTCGTTGTTATTTTCTCTCTCTTCGCGATATTTGTTGTTCATTGTTGTTGTTGCTTTATTCATCATCTTCTGATTCATTATCATCATCTTATACTTCATTATTATCTTCATATTCTTCTTGTTGACCATTGTTGTTGTTGTTGTTGTTGTT
>JAPEIP010000012.1:235869643-235889644 GCA_026120095.1 Capsicum chinense
TGCATGCAGAACATTCGCTGGGAGAGGCAAAATCTGTATAACCAGTATGATCATACTCATAATGGTTTGCTTTAAATACTGTAAGAGGAGCATCATTATCACCAATAGCAGCACCACTACCACCACCAATAGCTCCATCACCACTAAGACCATCAACAACAACAACAAGCCCACCCTCCAAAATTATTTTTCTTGTAATGGTTGTTGCTCCAAACAATTCCATTTTTATTCTTTCGATGACCTTAGGGTCCGATAAAGTTTACACATACCGTAAAGTAAGAAAAAATGGCATATTCAACTCTCGATTGGTCGGAACTAACGACGGGTGCACAATCTAACATAAATCATTACATATATTAGAATGATGATTAGATCATTCAAAAAAATTATTAATTAAAAGAAAAAATTAATTATAATTATACTTACTGCATCCTTCGGGGGGATGAAGAGATCAAGAAATTTTGCACTTTTATCAGTTTTGGCCGACAACCATCTCAAGATTCTTGAACAAGAAACTCCTTCCTGGTAGTTCACTTGTTGTCTCAAATAAGGAATGGCTTCAAACGCCCAAGCCAATAAAATAACGCCAATAAATCAAAACCATTATTGAGGGAAACAATGAATGATATCATAATAGAAGAAAGAAACATTTACCATGAAAGCCCATGGGAAGCCATATAAGTTGACTGTCTTTGGTGCTAACGGAGTCAACAAATATTTGACAGTCATTTTGAAGCTTTCATACCCCCAAGTATAGTTGTTAAACGCATCAAGATCCTCGGAGAGCTTTATTAAACAGAGACTTATGTTGTTGTTAATGTCTCTCGCCCAAAGAATATTATGTACAAACCAAACCAAGCACAATGACTGCTTGTGATTCTTTGAAAGTCCTTTACCTTTCAACGCTTCTATCAAATTTTTATTATTGAAGCTTGGACCAACATTGGACACCAGGTCATCACGATCACACGACTTGTCTTTGCCTTTTTGGGGTGTGCGGGGTGTTTTTTTTGGGGTAAGAATAGGTATAACTTGAGAAGGAGGATAACATTTTAGTCCAGTAACTATGGCAAACTCCTTCCAACCAAAACAAACAGGCATGCCACAGTAATTTATCCACACCTCATCCATCTTATCTATGTTTTCATACATAAACTTACGCTTGAGTAGTTCATATACCATTTTCATTTGGAAACGAGCATTATTGTCCTCCGGCAAATCAAGATATTTCCCAAAGCAGCTGTCCCTGAAATAAGCATCCAATTTTTATTCTCGAAGTATTTTTCTGAAGGCGTCGAAAGATTTTCCCATGGCTGACTTAACCACGAAATCACCCATTAAATTTGCGGCACCATCTCACTGCATTCTCACAGGATAACGATCAATGCTGAAGGCTTTGACCATCTCTTCGGTGGAAGGGCTATTAGCATCTGCATCATCTCTTTTGAAACATCCCTCCTCCACGTGTTCATGATATTCTGCTCCCAGTTGAGATAACGCTTGTAAAGCAAGCTCATAGAGTAGTGGATTTAGCCTAGCTGCTTCATTTGTTCCTTTACTTAGACTTGATTCGGTTTCTGTTCTTTTAGGAACCATATTATCTAAAATTTGCAGAAACATAAAATAATATATTATTGTTGATTAATGCAACATTAAAAAGGGATAACAGTAAATCAAACAAACAAAATAGTAAAATAACAGTTGCAGCAGATCACTAATCTGTTGCACCAGGTAGTATATCTGTTGCAGCATATAACCAAACTGTTGCAGCGGATGAGTAATCTGTTGCAATAATACAAAACATATCACTCATCTTTTAAGACAGATGAATAGTCTGTTCAACAGATCACACAACTATTGTGACATTATCTGTTGCAACATATGAGTGATATGTTGGAACAGTTAAATAATCTATTGTGATAATACAAAATATATCACTCATCTGTTGAGAAAAATGAATGGTTTGTGCAATAGATCACACATCTATTGTAATATATGAGTGATCTATCAGAGTAGTAAACTAACCTGAAGCAACGGCTGAGTAATCTGTTGTGACAATACAAAACATATCACTCATCTGTTGAAAAAGATAAATGATCTGTGCAACACATGAGTGATCTGTTGGAACAGCTATCAACAGTAAATATTGTTTAGATTTTTTCCAACATAGGGTCGTCTATCGCGGCAAATGAATGATCAGTTGGAAAAATCAAGTCTTGGACGTTTCCTGTAGGAAGAGTTGATGAGATTTTATCCAACAGAAGGTTTATCTATTGCATTAGATCATTAATCTTATGGTTCTTCCATTGCACCAGATGGTTAATTAGTTGCCTCATATTTTTTATCCGATGCTTAATCTGTTGCAACATATGGTAAAGCTGTTGCATCAGATAGTTAATCCGTTGCATCAGATTATTAATCGTTGTATCAGAATTGTAATCTGATGGTTCCTCTGGTGCATCAGATGGTTGATCTGATGCATTATATAATAAATTTATTGCATCAGATAGTTAATATGTTGCACCAGATGGATAATCTGTCGGAGGAAACAAAAAATAGTAGCACGATTTTGTTTAACAAAAAATAGCAATTTCACTATTTTTACCAAGAACAAGAACAGAACAAATTAAACCAAATTATCATTTTATTTTTATACACACAAACAATAAAAAGGCCATTTCAGATCGTATTTTAGATTAGTGCAACAAATATTAAAATTGTTAACCAATACTATAAGAGAAGTTGGCTCAAATTTCTCGTTTTCTTCAAAACTAAAAAGGCCATAAATTTTTACCTGTGAAAGAAGAAAAAGAACGATGAAGAATTCAAAGCTGTTGTGGTCGGAGAGCAAGGTTGTCACGTCAATTGAAGGTTGAAGTCGAAAAGGAACTCGAAGCCCAACTATTTGTAGTCGGATGTTGAAGTCGCCGAGAATTGAAATGAGAAATTTGCAGAACAGTTGGTTGGGAGAGAGTTGAGAGAAGCTGTCGGGAGAGGGATAAGAGACAGGTTAATTGAATTGAAGAGGGGTACTCGAAGCCCAACTATTTGTCGTCGGAGGTAGAAGTCACCGAGGGTTGAAGGGAGAAAAAAGGGTAACTCAAAGCCCAACTATTTGTCGCCGGAGATAGAATTCGTTGGGGGTTGAAGGGAGAAATTTTATAGAACTGTTGGTTGGAAGAGATTTGAGAGAAGATGGAGAGAGAGGAGAGAGTGGTTGATTTGGATTAAAGAGGGGTGTGGGTTGGGTTGATTTGTATTTTTGAAAAGATTAGAAAGTTTTAAAAATATTAATCAAGTTCACAATTAACTTAATCAAGTTTCTTAATGATGTTTGACCCTATCTGTTGGTCAATGTCACCAATCCTTCATTCAAGACTTAAAAGACATATTTCCTTCAAACTTCTCTACTTATGCATGCCCAAAATTGGAGGTCATAAATATAATTTAACAATAAGTTAAAAAGTATATTTATATATTATGCCTAATACATAAATAATCAATTCCTCCTTAACATTAACCATCAACCAAATAGGTAGTTCAAGTTATGACAAAATGGCAAAATGACAACAAAATTGTCTTTGGTGGTAAATTCAAAACAATCACTTAACTATCACTTATACAGTTTTTTTTCCTACTATCAAAAGTGACCACGTATGATTTCCTTAACTTATTTACCAAATTTTAATTAATTAAAATTGTAAAATAGAAAATCTTTAATGGAAACTCACATTGGAAGTATGATTTTTGTAGTTTATTAGTTTATTGTTATATAATAGGGATGGCATGTGACATATATATGTATGAAGTGTCACTAATGAGAGATAATAGTTAGTAGCTAAATTGAATTTGAACATTTAGAGTTACTTATTCAAGTTGGATTTGAAGGTCGAAATTACTTGTTCAATTTGAATTTAAATATCAAAGATAGTTGACCAAATTATCAACTTGACGTCAAGCTTTGCATGTTTAGGGATTTGGTGGGCTATAAAAAGACACCATTTTGTACATTTTCATATACTAGTTTAACCACACGTGTCTCGCATGTAATGTTTGATTATTTAAAATCAATTAATTTTATCCATTACAGAGATTTTTAATAAAGTATAAAAGTTCAAATCACTTTTCAAAAATCTTTCACGCTTTGTAAACATAAACATATACACATATATGTTTTACCACCAAAAGTTCCAAGTAGTTGATGAATCATCACTTTTGCGTTTGTCATATAGTACCTCTTTCCCTTGTTGCCACAGGCTAAGAGAGACCCATCAGTTTGAACCATATTTGTGTTACAATTTTTTCTTTTTAATATTAAAAATCTTTCCTTCTTTTTAAAGTCAAATCTTTATAAAATCATTGATTACATTCTTATTACATACTTAAAACTTTTAAAAATCCGGTACTTCTTAATTTTTTTTATTCTAATAGTTTTATATTCATTTCAAGATTTTTTTAAAAAATTCTTAAACTAATGAAAAAAGTATCAGTTATCATTAATTTTGATGATTTCTAATAAGGAAAGATTTTGCCATAAATATATTTAAGTAATTTTCAACTCCTAAATTAGGAAAAAAATATTGAAATTCTAATTACTTCTAATAAGGAAAGATTTTACCATAAATATATTTAATTAATTTTTAATTTTTAAATATTAGAAAAAAATAGTGAAAAGACGATTTTGTCTAAAGCAAGGACTTTTAATGAAGGGCAAAAAGTTCAAATAATTTCTAAGACCCTTCACACTTTTAATATATTAAAGAAATTTAGTTGATTTAGAACTCTTAAACTAATGAAAAAAGTATCAGTTGTCATTAATTTTGATGACTTCTAATAAAAAAAGGTTTTAACGTAAATATGTTTAATTAATTTTCAATTCTTAAATTAGAAAAAATATTGAAATTCTGATGTCACGGCCCAAATGGCCATGAGTGGCACTCACACTAATTTCCAGTGGGAGAATAATCTAAATTGAACCATTTCCCAATCACTTAGTCAATATTAAGATGATATTATTATAAAATCAACATGATAACAATAATCCATGACTAATCATTATTAATGCGGGAGTCAAACAAACTACTTACTAAAATTTTCAAGACCCGAAAGTCATCGTACAAGAAATACTAATAAAGATCATGTCTAAAGAGATATCCAAAAATAAAGTAAATAAAGAATGTTTCACTGTCCGAAAGATGAACAAGAACAGATAAGATGACCCATGGCAGCTTGGAGACGGAGTGCTCGCCCTTGGATCAAGACCTGCTATAAAACTCTAGAGGTGAGGTTATGTCTGAGCCTCTAGAACACTTTCTGCACTCAACAAAAGAAGAGTACAGGGTAGTATCAGTACAAACCATTATGTACTGGTAGATATCACAAGCCAACTCAATTTAATAGCATATACACAACATGAATCAAATAACAAGTAAACAGACATAGTCATATAATAAATATTCAATGAATCAATAATACAGCAACAACAGGTCAAAACAGTGCTCACAAATAAGCCACATAACCATAAAGAGTATCAACCATACTGTAAACCTCCACAGAATCAACACAATATGTACACACATAATATGGGACTTAATTTTGCCCAAATGGTCATGACCTACAGGGAACAATCATGTTCATGTACTGTACCAGCATGGTACCTAATCCAACATATACATATCCATACCGGCGTGGTACCCGATCGAACATATATATATCTGTACCGGCGTGGTACCCAATCCAACATATACATATTCGTATCGGTGTGGTACTCGATCTAAACATATACATATCTGTACCTGCGTGGTACCCGATCTAACATAAACATATCCGTACCGGCGTGGTACTCAATCCAACATATATATATCCATATCGGTGTGGTACCCGATACAACATGAACATATCCGTACCGGTGTGATACCCGATCCAACATATACATTTCGTACCGGTGTGGTACCCGATCCAACATATATATATTCGTACCGGCGTGGTACCCGATCCAACATATACATATCCATAACGGCGTGGTACCTGGTCCAACATAGATATATCCGTACCGACATATCCGTACCGGCGTGGTACCTGATCCAACAAAAATAAGTATTATCAATATGAAATTTACACAACCCCACAGCATACAATACAATGTACCAAGTTTACAAGTACACTTAAAGTCATAAGATAATTTCATCAAGTAAATTTTCAATAATCATTTATACACGCATCAACAATCTAAAGATCAACAATTTCAAGCATGTCCGAAGACAAATCAACAAGTATCCAATTTAGAAACATACATATAATTAAGTTGAGTCTAAACTCCAATTAAACCGTAACCTACCTCAACCGAAGAATATAAATATCACTAATCCACAAGTGTCCTGCCCTTCCGTAAAGCTTTCGAATGATTCAAATCTATTCAATATATAATTCCCATAATAGTACAAATCTAACAACACTCGAATTACTAATTTTTTTACTCTACAAATTCAAGTGCTAAACCTCAATTCTCTAATCCTAAAATATGAAGCAGCTTTCAAAAATAATGATAATAATAATTATTATACACAGAACTTGTCTGCACAGTAGTAAACAATGACGCAACTGGCCATAACATTTTCTTAAGAAATTTTCTTAATAAAGACAAAAGTGACTTTGTTGTCTTTTTCACTTGATACATTCACTTTATTCTCCATATAACCATGTAACCACTAAGCACCACTTAATTGCTATATAACAGTACCTAATTAACTCTACAAACACCATTATAATCTGCACACTACAGTAAACTGCTAATTTCATACCTGTTGTAGATGAAGAAGCCTTTTCTTGAAGTCCTTTCCACGCTAACGGTTTGAGTACGTGAAATTTTTCTCTCCCTTTTTTTTCCCACTTTCTCAATATGTTAACCCTAAAAGCTTTAATATATATATATATACTGATAGGCGTCCTTTTAGAAGAAAATAATTTTGGTTTTTACCCATTAGACCACTAATTAAACGAATTATTTAAAAATATTCCAAAACTTTAATGAATTCTCAAAATTTATTCGAAACGACATAAAAATACATTAAATTTATACATTGACTAAAAGTACATTTCAAACCTATTGAAAATACTACGACACTAATCCGAGGTCATTTCGATCAAAGATTGACCATGATTAGGTTTAACTTTATCAAACTCAATAATTCAACTAATGACTTCAATAACCTCCGAACACCTCAAAAATTGGTGTTACTCATTCCGTGAGTCATAATCCACGCATACAAACTACGGAGAGAGCTAAAATAGAGATGATGAGAAAATTCCACAAACGACCGAGAGGGTCGTTACATCTGCTGACTTCTAATAAGGAAAGATTTTACCATAAATATATTTAATTAATTTTCAACTCTTGAATTAGGAAAAAATATTGAAATTCTGATGAATTCTAATAAGAAAATATTTTACCATAAATATATTTAATTAATTTTCAACTCTTAAATATTAGTAAAAAATAATGAAAAGACGATTTTGTCTAAAGCAGGGACTTTTAATGAAGGGCAAAAAGTTCAAACAACATTTGTAATGTCGTTCATACTTTTAATATATTATAGATATAGATTATAGATAGATATGAAAGCAGTAAAACAAAAGTACTACTAAAATTTTCTGAAGTTCTCTCTTTTCTTTGAGTTTGATATTAATCTTTTATCTTTATTTTATAACACGTTATCAGTACGAGATTCTATCATCTCAAAATTTAAAGGCTAAGAAAAAAAATTGGATCAAAAAGTGGAGAAGGCAAGACCGCAAGAACTATGTAATTATCACGATTTGGATTTCACCTTTCTACTATTTATGATAAGATAAGTATATCACTAACTCATGCTCTTTAATTAAGTTTGAAAAGAATATTGAAAATCACAAAGTGGTGATATTGTTATCGGCTCGAGATTGAGTTTATTATACTTTGGCCTAGTGTGCTATTGACCGAGGGTGTGTTGATGGATTAAGGCTCATGCCATTAAGAAGGTAAGACATCGAGTTAGAGTTCCGATGCACCATGATGATATGATGTTGGGTTTAAGTCCCATTGATTTTTGGCCTAAGACTCCTTTATATGGATAAGACGCTGAGTTTGAATCTCAATGCACCATATTGACGATATAACGATGATTAAGCCAAAATTTTGATAAAAGTTATGAGATACTTTTCATTGAATATGCTCCATTCCCTGTAGTGAATTTAGTTGCAGTGCACAATATGTCTTAAAGAAGACATGTGATTGAATTTATGAATATGAATATAGGCATAGCAAGAACAAAACCTATATATGCCTCGATTTGCTCATGAAGGAGCAATATCTCGAAAAAAATATACAACAGTTTTCACTTCTTTAAATCATGTAGGATAATTGGCATTCATAAAGTAAGCTGAGAATATGTGTGGTTGAGATCCATGATACATCTCATCCGAGAAAAATGTGGTCTGGAATGTGATGAAGTGCCTACAATTTTATATGAAGATAATGCAGCATGCACAATGCAATTAAAGGGAGGATTCATAAAAGGAGATAAAACAAAGCACATTTCGCTAAAACCTTTCTACATACATGAGCTCCAGAAGAATAGTGATATCAATGTGCGACAGATTCATTCAAGTAACATTATTGTTGATTTATTCACCAAGTCTCTATTAACTGTAACTTTCGAGAAGATGGTGCACAAAATTGGGATGTGGAGATTCAAGTCATTAAATTAAAGTTTCCATCATGGGAAGTAAAATACGTGTTGTACTCTTTTTTGCTTAACCAAGGTTTTATCCCAATCGAATTTTCCTGGTAAGGTTTTTAATAAGGCAACACTAAAGGTGTATTACAAGATGCGTGTATTTTATTTTGTTCACTAGCTTTTTCCATTAAATTCTCCTAGTAAGATTTTAACGGGAAATATTATGTATTAGTGGACATCCAAGGGGGAGTGTTATATAATATGGATGTCATGTGACATATATATGTATGAGATGTCATTAGTGAGAGATAATAGTTAGTAGCCAAATTGAATCTGAACACCTAGAGTCACCTATTCAAGTTGGATTTGAAGACCAAACTTACTTGTTTAAATTGAATTTAAATACCAAAAATAGTTGACCGAATTGTCAACTTGATATCAAACTTAGCAGGCTTAGTAATTTGGTGGTCTATAAATAGACACCCTTTTCTACATTTTTATATACAAGTTTAATCGCACGTGTGTGAAGTTTTTTAATAAAGTCTAAAAAAGTTCAAATCACTTCTCAACGATTCTTTACACTTGAATATATTAATGTAAACATAACATATATTTTATGATAAGCACATATATATTTTACCACCAGAAGTTTCACGTGGTTAATGGATTTTCACTTTAGCATTTGCCACGTAGTATCTCTTTTTCGTGTTGCTAGTGGCTAAGAAAGATACATCAATTTTGAACCATATTTATAGTACGATTAATTTTTTTCTGTATTTAACATCTTTTCTTATTTTTAAAATTAAATCTTTAAAAAATCTTTAATTGCTTAAAACTTTTAAAAATTTGGTACTTCTTATATTTTTTTTATTGTAACGCTTTCATATTTATTTCTAGATTTTTTAAATTTTCTTAAAATCAGTTTTAGTTGATTTAAAAATTTTAAACTAATAAAAAAGGTATTGGTTGTCATTAATTCTGATAACTTCTAATAAAGAAAGGTTTTACAATAAATATTTAATTAATTTTCAGCTTTTAAATATTAGAAAAATAATGAAAAGATGATTTTGTATAAAACAAAAACTCTTAATGAAGGACAAAAAGTTCAACAATATTTCTAAAGTCCTTCAAACTTTTAATATAGAAAATATAGATATAGATAGATAAGAAAGTAGTAAAATAAAAGTAGTACTACTAAAATTTCCTAAAGTTCTCTCTTTTTAAAAAAAAAAATTGATATTGATATTTTTTCTTTATTTCGTTATATTTATGTTACTTGATCTATTTTAACAATTTGATGTAACTTTTTGTCTATAGATGTCACTTTTTATGTAGCGATTTGGGGGTTACAACAACAACTTTTGGTATTGTTAGTTAATTTATTTATTATTTTGATTAAATTCAACAATTAAAATTCGATAAATATTAAATGACTAAAAAATATTCATTTGACACTACTGTTTTAGTAGCACTCCCTCGATTTCTAAATACTTGTTGTACTTATTAAAACTTAAATATTTAATAAAACCTTCTTCGTCTATCTTTACTTGTTCACTTTTCTATTTTGGGATGTCCAACAATGCTTATCCAGTTTATAAATACAGAAAATACATTATTTCATCCCGTAACTTATCCGTATAACTTACTTTAGACCCTAAACTACACGAGCAATTATATACACTATTAATAACTTTATCTAATATATATAACCTCCCACCTCCCCACCTTAATAACTTACCCACCTCCCCACCTTAATAACTTACTCTTAGCATTAAATACGATTCATTATCTAATATATTTTTCAATATATTAAATTTATTATATTCAAAAAGGTAATATAATAAAATTACCCAATTATTTACAGTTTTTTAATCTTTATGTCAATAGAAAAGTAGATAAGTAGATAAGTAAAGATGGGTTGAGGAAGTAGTATTTGTCATTTCAAAGAACCAAGATATAATTACTTATTTGTTTCCACCTTTATCTTTAGTATATTTATATGAAGAGATTTTAATATAGTGTAAAAAAGGTACTATTTAAATAGAGCGTAGTAATAATTAAGAGTAGTTTAGTCAATTAGTCATATTTTTCTTACGGAACGTGCAAATAAAAATTGTGACAAGTAATTAGGTGAAGGGAGTAATATCCTGTAGGCATTTGACCATGAAAAAATATTGAGTTGAATTTCAAAAGTTTCAGACGTCAAAAAGAAGTAAAAACTTATTTTCACTATCATGTCTCTCATAAAAATTTAAAAATAACTTCAATTCGTATTTGATTTACATGGGCAAACAGGATATTAACACTCCCTTCGTTCGATTTTACTTGTCCATTATAATAAAAATATATGGTCAACAATACTTGTTCAATTTAAAAACTCAATAAATAATTTATCGATTTCTACTTATTTTACCCTACAACCACAACAACAAACATTTTACCCTTAGCACTAAAAATAATTTACCTCTTTGGTAGACTTGCACTAACTAGGATAATCCTTTGATTAATATTTAGGCTCTATTTGTTTGCACTTAATGCAGGTCTGAATCTGAATAGTTCAGACTTTAGCCCATTAAGTGCATTTGTTTTTTCTTTTTAAAAGCATCTTAAAACCTCTGAATCAGCCAGACATGGAAAAGAGTCTGAATGACATTTAGACTTTGTTTAAACACAATTTATTTCCTCACAAATTTCAAAATTTATTATTTTTTTTAAATACATTGTTCTTCCACCCTCTCTTCGCATTGCTCTCTCTCTTCACGCTTCTGTCTCTTTCTTCCTCTTCCTCTTCACATTATTTTCCTTCTCTTTCAGGTATGATTCACCAAAACTATTTATAAATATTTTTATTATCAATTTAAGCATGCACTATTTGCTGCTCAGTATCCATGCGCTACTCCAAAAGACATAATTGGATCTTCAATTGAAATCATGTTTAATTTTCTTAATTCATCACGTATAAAATAAATGTGAAAAAGATCAGCATGTAGTTTGTTTTGCTTCACGTTAGTTTTTGCAAGAATGCGCATAGATATATGTTATTGTTTCACTCATCGTGTAGGATAGAACATGTAAATGAATGAAATAACAAACATTAGAATTCGTTTAAGATTAGAAGTGGAACACTTTAATTAGTTCTTTTGCTACTTTGTACAGTCCTATTAGCAAATCTTTTGATGCTGGTATAATATGTATTATTATTTTAGCTTCTCGGTCTTCTGAATTGGGGATCTATCGGAAATATCCTACTTGTAGAGTTTCATACTACTCTGTCAAGAAACATTGATTGAATTGATAATTTCGGATGAAACTGGAAGTGGTTGTATGATATAATATTTTTTAGATAATATAATATTTTATTTTATTTTAATTTTAAATTGCATATTTATTATAAATAAATAAATTATGTATATTCAGATGTTAAAAAAACAAACCGTCTTAATCATTCAATATTCAGATCTAGAAACAACATCTTAATCGTTCAGACATCCATTCACATTCAGGCGTCTTAATCTTAAAAAAAAACAAATACACCCTTAGTCTTATCCAGTATATCATTTGGTTACTTAACTCAATTTAATCTAACATAATACATGAATTATTTTTATTCCATAAAAATAAAAAAATAACTTATCCAAGGCTTAACATATTTGAATAAGACCCCTAAATAACTAAACTATCCTTCAATCTCAACTTGCCATTTTGCTTTGCCATTTTACTTATGGAAAGTATTATTCACTGGAAATATGTTTTACATTCTATTTTTTTCCTTGCAAAATTTGAAACTACATTATCAAATACTGTAGAGTTTATGTTGTTTCCACACATAATGTGCTTTATATTTTTTTTTAATTCTTTTTTTATGTAATATTACAATTATTTGTTGTTTTCTAGATTAAATATATCCAATTCTAGAAAAAAAAAAAAAAAAAGCAAATAGCTAGGCGAAGTAAAAATTAATAATATAATCAATTTAGTGGCACGCCTTCATTTTAATTATTTTATCATCTTAAAATTAGGTAACTTAAATTTTAAAAGAACGGAAAAAAACTATACATTAATTAAAATTCATGCATAAATATGTTACATTGTAATTTAAATATTTAATTTGACTAGTTAAATGTTAAAATAAAAGAACTCATAAAAATTTAAGGGTATAATCATAAATAAAATGTGCAAATTTCTAAATTCAAACAGAATACATATGATACACTAAACAGTAATCCCAATACTATAATCTCTATATCATCCGTCTCTATATTGTTAATCTTTGTATTACTTGTACGTGTATCAGTCGATCCTTAAATTTTATTATATTTAACTGACAATACAATAAAGTTATTTTTATTATTTTTATTTTCTAATGCGCATGTTGAGTCAATGGTAATAATTATTTTCTCCGTCTCATTTTATGTGCTGTGGAAGGAGGTGAAGGGGACGGAGGAATCTTTTGAACTTAGTGCAAACATGGGTTGGGTTGGGGGGGAGAGGGGGTTGTTTTTGTCATTTTCTGTTCAAGCTCTAGCCATTTTTAGGAACAAAAACTCAAAAATATTTGTCATTTTTTCATTGGATAAAGAATCAGAGGAAGAGCCATTTTCCATCTATCTTCCATTCCTTTACTACTAGTGTTAAACTGATAGGTACTAAGCAATAAAAATGGCAAACAAAGAAGGTGAAGTAGTGTGTGTTACTGGAGGAAGTGGTTTCATTGGTTCATGGCTTGTTCGTTTTCTCCTTGAACGTGGCTATACTGTTCAGGCCACTGTTAAAGATCTCAGTTAGTCTCCTCCTTTTCCTTTTTCTTTCATCAATTTCTACTTCACAAAAAATAAATTTAAAAAAATTAAATGGTCAAAATCTATGCCAGTTTTTTAAGTTTCATGCCTTAACTACTAAGATCAATTGTTCACTTTTCCTATCTGAAAGAAAGATAGGAAAAAGTGAACAATTGAGAGTTACGATGTGTTTTGACAAATAATGGGTTGGTAATACTCCAGTCTATCTGATGGTAAAAGTGAATAATTGACAATTGAGAGTTTTTTGATAAATAGTTGATGATAGTTCAGTTTTTAAGATAGGAAAAGTGAATAATTTATAGTTGTTGTATGTTTTGATAAATAGTCGGTGATAGTTTAGACTGTCAGATAGAAAAAGTGAATAATTGATAATTGAGGCGTGTTTTGATTAGTAGTTGGTTGTTGATAATCCAGTGTTTCTGATGGTAAAAGTGAAAAATTGATAATTGAGATGTATTTTGATAAATAGTTGGTTGGTGATACTCCAGTCTATTTGATGGTAAAAGTGAACAATTGATAATTGAAATGTGTTTTGGTAAATAGTTGATGATAATTCAGTTTTTCAGATAGGAAAAGTGAATAATTTATAGTTGATGTATGTTTTGATAAATAGTTGGTGATAGCTCAGTCCATGTATAGGAAAGGTGAACAATTCATAGTTTAGGTTTGTTTTGATAAATACTTGGTGAAAGTTCAGTCTTTCGGATAGAAAAATGAAGAATTGATAGCTAAGGTGTGCTTTGATAAATCATTGGCGATAGATCAGTATTTCATATAAAAAAAGTGAACAATTAATAGTTGAGTTGTATTTTAGGAGGTAGTAGGTGATACTGTTCATATAAGAAATTTGCATACATGATAGTTCAAATATGAAACTCAAAAAATCGAAATACTTTTTAGATGTGCTTTTGATCCTTTGCTCAAAAATAATTGTTTCACCTTATTCTTCCTCTTATCCATTTAGATGACGAGAAAGAGACGAAGCATTTACTTGCCTTAGAAGGGGCTGAATCCCGTCTCCGTCTTTATCAAATTGATCTGCTTAACTATCACTCAATTGTTCCTGCAATTACTGGTGCTGTTGGCGTTTTTCACCTTGCTTCCCCTTGCATTGTTGATGAAGTTAAAGATCCTGAGGTGAGTTCTAGAATCGCTCAATTTCTTTTACTACTTACATTGGTCATACACGGAGCAGGAATTTGAACTTTTTGGTTCCAAATTCTAAGATAGCGATATTGGGCGTTAGTGGTTTAAGGTTCTAAATTAAGTTTTATATTTATTAAGTGAATTTTTTATTACGAATACATGGTTTGAACTAAAACAACTGGCTTGGGTGGAACCGGTGGGCTTCTAGCCCTGCCTCTGCCGTTGCTCATTTACGGCCTGTTTGGCCTAACTTCCAAAATCAGTTTATTTTATAAAGTTTTTTAAAAAAAATATTTTCAATAAGAAGTAGTTTGTGTTTGGCGAATAAATTTTAAAACATTTTTGAGTAGCAATTTGCATTTGCCAAGCTTTTTTAAAGTGCATTTTTCTCAATGAAAAATTATTTTTTAAGTTTCGGAAAAACAACTTTTGCTACTCCGTAGAAGCACTTATTTTCTCCCATAAGATTGGGCAAACACCTTACTTCTCTAAAGTAAGCACTTCTTGGGAAAAATAAGCACTTTTGGCCCCTGAAAAGCTTGGCCAAACAGGCTGCTATTACTTGTTCTTCATGTTGATTTTGTAGTTTTGGTATTAGTTTGCTATTCTATCTGTTTTCTACTTGGGGCTAGAATTTGAATCTTATTGGTGCCAAATTCTAGGATAGTGATATCAGATGTTAGTAATTTTGGGTTCTACATTTAGTTTTTGTACATATTTAGTGATTTTCGCTATATGATTACAAGGTTTGAACTAAAGATACACTGAACCCATGGGCTTCTAGCTCTGCCTCTGCTATTGCTCATTTACTTGTTCATATTGATTTGTTGTTTTGGTATTAATTTGCTTTTCTGTCTGTTATCTACGTGGGATTGTGGTTGGGTGAGTTATAGAATGATCTTCTGTCGCCAGCAATCAAAGGCACCAGTAACGTACTTACAGCATCAAAGGAGCTCGGGGTTAAGCGTGTGGTGGTGACTTCATCTATATCGGCCATCATCCCAAGTCCTAATTGGCCGGCTGATCGTATCAAGAATGAGGATTGCTGGACTGACATTGAATACTGCAAACAGAATGGGGTACATACAGTTCACCTATCTTCTTTATCAAAATTAAACCTCTCCCTTATCCAGCTTTCATTTCTACTTTTTTGTTTGGGATTGGTTTTGCCTTGCCTTTGTATCTTAACATTCCTTATGCAGTATCTGTCTTTTCGTTTCTGTGAAAGAAAAGACGAGGGAAGAATTGAGTGAAAATTTAGCTTGATTATTCCCTCGAAATGTTGGTTTAAATACGGAATGTGAACTAAAATAGGACAGAATCAATTTGACTAATCCTGATTGATACTCTCTAGTATTTACGGTATTGTTAACAGTTTGGCATTTGGATTAGGAAATGGTATGATTTTAAGATTGCTTTGGTTGTTGTGTTGGATTTCATATAACATAATAAAATTTTGAACTTAGTTTTGAAAGAATAGATTTTGTGAACGTGGTGAAACACAAGTCGAGTGTCGTGTTATCATTTTTGGGCACCGTGGCATTAGTCCAATGTTAATTCAAAAGTTGGTAAAGTGCTGCCGCACTGACCTCTAACATCATTAATTATCTCCAATTGAAGGGAGAAAGAGAAGATAGAAGATCAGCTCTATTAGCCACCCTTATAACAAGTTCTTCTTTCTCTTATTCTTTTTAAGTTTGTACTGAAATGAAATGGCCCAAATATCCTAGTAATTAGTTTGGTATGAGGTGTAGTTGACTGATTAATTGATTTGTACCGAAGAAAAGTAGTATTCCTTGGTTTCTTTCACTTATATTTTGGAGTAAATTATGTACTTGGATGTGAAATTGAGCCCATGCTTTGTTCAATCATACTTAGATTTTAGCGCTTCCAAGATTTTGGTTCAAAAGTAAGGACGCAACTCAGAATATGCGGGTAGGACAAATGTGACGAGCTGAAATCATGCTGCTTACAAGAAGTCTGATAATTAAGTGAGGTAAAGAAGAGAGGCAGCTCCGTACCTTCTCAAGTTTTGAACTCGTGAGTCAACTAGGTTTGGTTGGCTAACTCACAGGAAATTTCTCGGCTTTAACTAGAATTCGTACCGTGAGATTTGAGTTTGATATTTGCTTCTATTTATGCCTATGTTATCATGCATAGTGTTTCCATCTGTGTATTGTGTGAAGTTGCTTAAAATGGGTTATGTTTAGTTGTGCTTGACTGAAAAGTAAATAACGAGAATTCAAATTAGAGAAGTTAGGTTGATTCACGAATATCAAGTTATTGTTAAAGTAATGCCATAATTTTGATTAAGCTACCCGATAGGAACAATAAGAGGCTTTGTGTTCTACAAATAAGAGAATTCCTTCAGCCCTAAAGCATCTTGGAGTAAAATAAGAGTTTACTCTTGAGAATATTCAAAGTCTAGGATGAGGTCATGGATTATCAAACATGTGAAGCTTGAACTATTAGCGTGTTTGTATAAAATTCTCTACTGTGATTTATGTCTTGTATGTGGGATTTCCTCATCGAGTCAATGAACTATTAGCTTCATAAAAAGAAAATATTGCTACACATACCATTGATTAACCTGCTTAAACCCGTTAGTCTATTGACTTAACTATAAAAGTAACAAAATAGACACAGCAGCATCGTGAAAGATACGAAAGATGAAGAAAAGTTGACCTTTCTAATCCTTTGGGTTAATATCTTTTTTGGTACTAGTTAAAGTAACTTAGTCTCTTAATTCTTAATCAGTAAGTTTGGCTAAAATATCAAAAGGAAAATAGAAGCAAAAGCTTGACTCATTCTGGACTTGCTTGGCTTTTGCCTAGACAACACAGATTTTGTGGAAAAGACTAGGCTACTCCCTTCTTTTGGTACATTTATCACTTCTAATCAGTTCCCTTTGACAATGATGTCAATCTTATTATGGTTTAGGTATGGTATCCTTTGTCAAAAACACTTGCTGAAAAAGATGCTTGGGAATTTGCCAAGGAAAAAGATTTGGATATTGTTGTGGTGAATCCAGGAACTGTAATGGGACCTATTCTCCCACCAACCCTTAATGCTAGCATGCTGATGATTCTTCGTCTTCTTCAAGGTAACATTGAGTAATGAGCTCTAGTTTCCCCGTGTCTGTAAGAACAGCTCTTGGATGGGGCTAGATTATTGTTCCTATTTTTCTTCTGTTCAATTTAAATTCTTATTAAAAGAATCAGTTCATTAAGTCAAATTGCCACCTAGTGGTCTCTGCTGAAGCTTTTCCCTCAGAATCATATATTGTCACTTTGTTTATACTCAGGCTGCACCGATACATATCAAGATTTCTTTATGGGATTAGTTCATGTCAAGGATGTGGCATTAGCACATATTCTTGTTTATGAAAACAAATCAGCAAAAGGAAGGCACGTGTGTCTTGAAGCCATAACTCACTATGGTGATTTCGCGGCTAATGTTGCAGAGCTTTACCCTGAATATAACATTCCTAGGTAATACTATTTTAATCTGACTTTAAGGAGTGAGCATTTATATTATCCTAGACGTGCACTGTTCTAGTGTTTTCGAACATTCCTTATCTGGGCTGCCTTCACCTTCCACAAAATGAAATTTCTAAAACTCCTTCACTAAGTAGTGCCTTTTGTTTTCTAATTAGCGATCTAATTGCTTAAATAATTGAATCTCCTCATCGAGACTTCTATTAAGTGGGAATTTCTCAAATGAGCCTCCATCTTCTTGAAGCCACTTGATTTTATTGGAGTTGGAATACTGTCTCCTGACTTGCATAACCTACTCTTACAGCTTATTGTTAGTGTTCCTTCTGTTTTCCCCCCTTTAAACACATGCTTAGGGATGTCAAAGTAAATAAGACTAGCAAAATCCTGTGTCCTTGATGTTTAACAACCTAAGTAATTTCTTTGGTCTCTGATTTTTTTACTTCTGCTTCTTCTCTTTCACGTTTTTGTTTTTTAGAAAAATATTTGACAACTCGAACTATTGCAAATAAATTTGAGTTTCTCATTAGTAGTTATTTTCACTGTTGTGTTTTGCTCGTTCGGATCAGGTTGCCAAAAGATACTCAACCTGGACTATTAAGGACCAAGGAGGGAGGTAAGAAGTTGATGGACTTGGGACTGCAATTTATCGAGATGGAGCAAATAATTGAGGACGCTGTTGAGAGTTTGAAGATGAAGGGATATATTTCTTAAATGTCTATAGTAGTTGTGTGAGTAAACATTGTTTGGATGATCCTTTCAGTGCCTTGACACATGATTCATGAAATGGAAAAATCAGGCTCAACTTGATAAGAATTTTGTAATATGATTTGGTTCTGTCTTTGGCCTATAAACATAGCTTTGATTCACTTGCTTAGTCCATCAATTCACCTGATGAAATGGAGCTTCTTAATTGGGGTGGCAAATGAGTCGTCTGGGCTAAATTTGAACAGGGCGAAATTGGTTCGAGCAATAAATGAGTCATTGTCCAACTCTGCTGAGTTGAGATGGATTAAGATGAGAGCTAAATTAGATAGGCTAAAACAATGGGTCATAGCTCAATTCGTCCAAATCCAGTAAAACAACGAGTCATATAAGTTTGGACTAATTTTACCACTGCTATTCCTAATTTCACTTTTTGAATTTCTTAGTAGAGTATGAGCAAGGATAATGTGTTCTACAAGGGTGTAAAGATATCATCTCAGAAGGACAAAACTGATGAATACTTTTAGAATTTTTCGAAAACATCCGCTAGTTAAAATTCAAAAGAAAATCATAATACAATTATTATGGGATTATAATGTTTGGATTAATTTATCTCATGTAGGATAAAATAATTTTAAATTGGAAGGGATACAAGTGATTTTTCAGCATAAAATTGTGCAGTCTACCAACTACATTAAAATTTTCATCCAAGACTTAATATGAGATATCCTACCTTAACCGTCTACCAGAGGGCCCCTTTTCAAAATCTCCCGTGTGCTTTTTCAATCAAGCTCATTTTTCTAGATTTGCCTAATTCTTTCTCTCAATTTTTATTTATTCATTATTAACTTTACACATATTTTAATAAATAAAAAATAACAAAGCAATACCTTTTTACTATATTATTTTTAAATATAATAAATTTAATATTTAAAAAATACACTGAATTCTGAATACTATCTCTGTCTCAAAATAGTTGACATGCTTAAAAGATCAAAGACAAGTAGTCATTTTTTTTCAATTATATTCTTAGTAATTAATTCTCATATTAATGAATAAGATTTATTTATCAAGATTAAAAAAAAAATAGGATCGTATTAGTCAATTTGTATTTTTATTTTAAACAAAATTAAAATTATAGAAAAT
>JAPEIP010000012.1:235932767-235947083 GCA_026120095.1 Capsicum chinense
TCCACATCCCTAGCCTTAGACCCTACCCACTTGGTCTCTTGGACACACGCAAGGTTGATCCTTCTCTTCCTAAGAATCTTCACCAGCTCTATGGACTTCCCCTGAAGGGTCCCTATATTCCAAGACCCAACCCTCAGCCTACCTCAGACATAATTAAAGAAATCATTTCTATTTAAGTTTAGATTCTGCATTATTAGAAGGCATAAACAACAAATTTCAAGATATAAAAGTAAAACGAAGAACGAATAATGCAACCCCGCTATAGTGGTATTTATCCTGCTATAGCGGTAGCGGCATCGCTATAGCGATCATGTCGTTATAGCGGCCTGAAGCAGTTTAAAGAGATGGGAAATGGGTTTATTGACTATTTCTATCCTCTCACTGGAATATCACTCTCCTTCTTTGTCTCGAAATTTAGTTCTTAGAACGTCACACAGTGCTTCGAACTATAAGTAGTCGTGAGCTAATTCTGACTGCTTTCTACTAAATCTAAATCGCAAAATAGGGAAATATAAATATGGGATCATACTAAATGCGGAAATTCTATCAGGAACATACTAGTCTCACAAGTCTTGGTAAAATAATATTGAAAATCTGCATACTGAATTTTTTCACAAGTACTTTTTTTTAGTAATTTTATTACATCGCTTCTAATTAGTTATCCATTGATATTTTAAATTAACTTGACGACTTATATGGGGTTCACTAAAAAAAATTCACAACTAAATTTTATAGTAATTTTATTATATCACTCCTGAATAGTTATTATAAGTCATTAAGTATTAGATAATTAATTATTATAAGTTATTTACGTATTAGAAAATTAATATTATTTAATTTTAAAAAGTAAAATAGATGTATATGACATATCTGCTTCATTTGCTTCAATCATGATTTTACTATATCATTCCTAATTAATTATATAAGTCATTTAAATATTAGTTTATAAATAATAATTAATAACAAGGATAAAATAATTTAAAAAATTATAAATTAAAAACGATCAAATAAAGTACTTTGCAATAGTAATATCTGTGTTAAAAAATGTATTAAAGTAGTACATATATTGAGATCTAAATGAGTAGATTCAAACAAAAAATTAAATACATAGTTACGGTCTAAGATCTAAGTGATTAAAATATCAATTTTTATTAGGTGCAATTAAATGAACCATAAAATTCATCGTAAACAAGGGAAATTTTTTTATTTTTTTTAAAACATTTTCGTTTTGGTAATCGACATGCTTGACGACCACAACTTGCTCCTTGATTTTACTATATCACTCCTAATTAACTATTATATGTCATTTATATATTAGAAAATTAATAGAGTAATAATTAATAAAATAAATAAGTAAAATAGATATTTATGACATGTCTGTTTCAGTTGTTTCAACCGTAATTTACTACATTACCTCTAATTATAAATTATTTAACTACTAAAAAATTAATCGCCTATTTTTCTTCTTTCTCGTCTACCACCGTCGCTATCAACACCATAACAAATGTCATCTTCTCATTTGGCGTCACCACCAGCACCACCACCTCCATTTTTATCATAACTATCACTTTTTCGTGGGCTCGTTCTTCAATCAGATCTTTTTTCAGAAATTAAGTGTTGCTGCAGCAACTTCGATAATTGCTGCAACAACTTCGATAGTTGCTACAACAACTTCGATGATTGTTGTAACACAACAATTAATAGTAGTTGTTGCAGCAATTACCGTAGTTGCTGAAACAACTCTCGTAGTTGCTGAATTTGCTAAATTATTTCTTCATTCATTTTTAAAAAAAATCAAAATTTCTTTTTAATTTTTTTTTTTAAATAGTCCATGAAAATTAAAAAAGGAAGAACGAAATGAAAAGAGAAAGAAAAATAAAAAGAGGAGATGGAAGAAGAGGAAAATCTTGAGAGAAAAAAAAAATAAGAAAAAAAAGATGGAGAGAAAGAAAAAGAAGAAGAAAGATAAGAAAACGGGGAAAATTCTAAAATTTAAAATTTGGAGTTGAGGAATTTTTTAAAAAATTAAAAAGTTTTTAAAAATTACACTTTACACTCTAATTAACTTAATCACAATTTAAATGATGTTTTACCTTAGCTGGTCAAAGTTGTCATTATTTTTAATTTAAAGATTTTTTTGTCTAACTCCAACTTAATTTTCTCTACTATATTGTTGCTTTTCTCAATTTGGGTCTTGTTTTTATCCGTCTGTCCATACCTATTTGGGTATTTGATTGGTATAAAGATTGGTTGGGCTGCGACCAGTTGACGTAGGACTTATTTGGTACAACGGGATAGTGATAAGCTAATTGTAATGTAACTAACTCAGTTGGAATTGTGAATTCGAATTTGTAATGGAACAGAGTTTTATTGATAACAACCAACAATTACAATCAACGAATAAAGAAACACTAAGCTATACTTCACTGTGAATCTGCGACTTCCACCATGGATACATGTAGTAAAGCTTAGAATGGAGTAATGAAGGAGAAGATAGAGTAGAAGAGAACGAAGAAGGTTCTAAAAGATTAGTCAAGGAGAATTTTGATCAAATTCATAACTGCCGATCCCAATTTCTGTTAAGGATATTTATAGAATTGGTTGAGTTGGTGCTGAGTTGGCTACCCTAATAATTGGGCTAATTTCTACCGTTGTTTTATTATTATCTCCACCGCTTCTTGTAAAATATTTGTCGACTCCATTTCTCTTTTTCACAATTATTCAATTGGTGCATGCAGACATAACAACTTTGGGTCATTAGCCGGGATGGATTTTAGGATTATTTTATCAGCCGAGAAACAACTTGTTTAGTTCTGTAAATATCACTTTTGTATCAATATGCAATTTTGCTTATTAAAAATAAAATAAAATAAAGTTGTATAGTTTGAATGCTGGATCTTGTGTTATTACTTCTTTAATATATTGTGGTGGTTATAGCTTCATCCCTTGGTTTTGTATGTTCTCAGACTAAAGCTGCCCCTGTTCTCATAAACAATGATCCCAGTGGTGGTATCTCTCTGCTGCAGTTTGCTTTCGAGGAATTCCAGTTATTGCTCTCTGAGAGTATGACTAAGCCTGCTCCAACTTTTTTTATGGGGATTTTATTTCGATTTGTATATTCACTCATATACGAAAAATATATATATTGACACTAAACTTCCTCCAATTCTTTTATTTCGATTTGCATATTCACTTATCTACGTAAACTTTATATTCACAGAATGGATCCATTTTGTAGAAGACATATCTCATGCTCTTTTTGGTCGACTCCAGATAGAAAGTCGTGTCTTGGTACCTTTCTGTGTCGTCTTTATGTGGTTGGAGCTTCACATTTGCTTTATCTTAATGGTTTGTGTTCACAGGATGAAGCTGCTTGCGTTCTCAAAGACAAAGGTTTTGAGGCATCACCATTACTTAAAGAATTTCTCGATGGTGATATGGTGTGTGGTTGAACCCTTATGCTGTAGATCCGAAGCTCTGTTGATTAGCTAGCTTATTTTATTTTGTTTCCAGACTATAGGCTGAATGTGATTTTTAATGGTAATTGATTTGTTGGTTTACAGTTAGATCCTCAGTCAATGGTTGTTCGTGATTTTGCTAGCAGTCGGCCGCTGCCATTGACCAAAGAACGCAAAGAAATGCTCTCGGACAGTATGACTAAGACTGGACCAGCTTTTTTTCTACTGATTTTACTAACTTGCATAGCATTAACATGAAAGTTTTTGTTTGCAGTATTGAGTCGTATTGTAGAAGATGTATACTCTGTTTTGGTTTATTGTCTGAACGATAAATATCTGCTGCAGCTCCAGGTAGAGAGTGATGTGTTGATTACTAGCCTGTTTCTTTTTTTTTTTTTTTTTTACTGTATTGTGGTTGTTGCATCGAGTTCACAGATGAAAGTTGCTCATGATTCTGGTATCTACAGTGATTCTGGTGTTTTGCCTGGTGGTGTCTCTATGCGGCAGTTTGCAATCAAAGAATTCCAAAAATTGCTCTCTAACAGTATGACTGAAGCTTGCGCCAGCTTCTTTTCTGCTGATTTTATTTCAATTTGCATTCGTATTTGCAAACAATTATTGACAGAATGGAATCCTTGTTTAGAAGATATATCTTATGCTTTAGTTCGTGAACTAGTCAAACAGAGAAAGTGTTGTCTACAACTCCAGGTAGAGAATTGTGTCTTGATTACTTTACTGTACCTTCTTTATTTGTTTTTAGCTTCAAAGCTGCTTTATCTTAACAGTTTTGTGTTCTCAGTTTGAAGCTTCTTGGGTTCTCACATACAAGGGTTTTAAGGGCTTGCCATTACTTCAAAAGTTTCTGGATGATGATATGGTGTGTGACTCACCTCTCATGTTGTATAGACTGAAGCTCTATTGATTAGCTGTTGATTATATCTTGTTACTAAACTATAGGCTGTATGTAGTTTTTAATGGTAACTGATTTGTTGTTTTACAGCTGGATCTTCGGTCGATAGTTGCCCCTGTTTTACCTATCAATCTACAACAGCCAGTGACGAAAAAATATGAAGTGTTTTATGAAAGTATGACTAAGATTGCTGTGGCTTCTTTATTGCCGAGTGTATTCAACCTATATATCATTTATGTGCAATTTTTTATTGGCAGAATTGAATCGTATTGTAGAAGATATGTACTCTGATTTTGTTGAGCTTCTAGTGAGTAGATATTTGCTGAAACTCCAGGTAGTGAGTGAATTTCTTTGCATTCTTTAGTGTATTTTGGTTGTAGCTTCACACATGCTTTATATTCTTATGGTTTCACGTTCATAGCCTGACGCTGATGGTATTGCTAAAGAAAGTATTCCAATATTCGAGCACCTGCCTGTTTCTTGTCAAATAATTCAAAAAAATCTTCAGGAGGTTGATCTGGTGTGTTTTAAACCCTTTATGTAGTATAGACTGAAGCAATGTTGATTAGCAGACATTTTAATTTGTTACGAAACTTTAAACTGCCTGTGGTAACTGAGTTGTTGGTTTACAGGTTGATGTTCAAACAATAGGTTTTCTTCTTGAGTCTGTTGATAGCGATATGCAACTTTTGGGAATCAAACTAGTAGAACAATTGTTCTCTGAAGGTATGACTTTGACTGCTCTTGCTGATTTTATTCAACTTGCATATCACTTACATGCAAACTGTCATTCGCAGGTTTCGTTTCCGAAGTTAAGGGTATTCTAAGATCTTTTGTTGTTGATGTTGTTCCTCTGCTGACACATATTACATGGAAAATGGATTCACCAGAGGTCCAGGTAGATTGATATGTTGATTACTTTTTTGTGTCGTGTCGTATTAAGCTTCACATTTGCTTTATCCTTATGGTTTTGTATAGTTTAAAGGTGCTTGGGCTCTCATACACATCATATCTTACTACTCGATGATTAAGTATGGCTTGGTGGAACCTCTTTTAGAGCTTTTGGAAATCGATAGTGTTTGTGAGAAGGTATGTTGTAAATTTGACAGATCTCTTAGACTGAAAGTATGTTTATTAGCAGACTGATTGCATTTTCTTTCCAATTATGGGCTATGGAGGAATTGCAGAAAATTGCTTTTAACCCTGTAAGTCGTGATCATGCTCTCAAGTGTGGGGCCTTGCTCGTTTTGCTGAAGAAGTTGAGCACTAGCAACGGTTCAATACTGAGAAAACTCACGTTGACTATATTAAACTTTTGTGAAGGATTTATAAAACCTCCTTTTAGTCAGGTTAGTTGATGACAGTAGTAAATTTTTAGGTCTGCAATTATTTGATGCAACGATATTGCTTTTCTTAAGCAGTCAGATAGGTTAAACTTACTGGATGCTTTAGATTACTGATTCATTTGTCAGGTGATGTCAGCAGTCAAACCTCTTTGATGATGAAGTGGTTCTAGAAAATGCATGCCGTGCGTTATGTTTGATTTCTGGTGTGGTAGATTCATCCGGCGGTGCAAGTGAAGTAATGGGTGTAGCAGATATTGAAAAAAAAAAAAAAAAGTAAGCCAGAGGGAGATTAATGATGCCTTCTATGCTGCTAATGTTCTTCTGGTGCTAGTTAAGCTTCTCAAGTGAGTGGGATGTTTTAAGTTTCTCATTTAACGTATTTCTTCATATTTGAGTTACAATTGAATCTGATATTTACGTCAATTATGGTTTTCAGCAAATATAGCTCTCATTCAATAATCTCCACTGCCATCCGTACAGTTGCAAAAATTCTTGTAGATGATAAAAAAAAAAGAAGATGATTTACATAGATGAGGTAAGAAAGTTTTGCTCACCCTTGTGAAATAGTGATTGCCTTTGATTGATTTGCTGGAGGTGGTCATTTATTTTTCTTTCTTTGCTGTCCTGTTACACTACTATAACATTATCCTTCCTTCGATATGCTAAAATAGTTCCATGCTTGAAAATGAATTATTATTTATTTCAATTGTGTAACTGAGACATACATGCATATTATTGTTTGGCTAACGTAGTCAAATATATCCGTAACCCAGGATAAGAAAGAATGCTTCCTTCATTGCCTGTTGAGCTTGCTAGATAGAAGACTAGATCTGCATCATTATAGCATGTATTACTGGTGAGAGCACTCTATGGGCAGAGGTATGTCATCAATGGTTGCAATTGTTAAGCAGTAGTAGGCTGTTTATAGCCTTCTATAGTTTTGTATTTCTATTTGGTGATTAATGGAAATGTTAGTTATGAAAAGTATACTTCTTCAAATACCTAATTGCTTTTGGCCTGGGGTGTTTATGTTTTTCTTTTCTTTGTAAACAAATATTGACGTAGTTCATACAATGTAAGACTGAAGAGTAGCCCCTCTAATTGATGAACTTCATCTGAAGTGTGATATGATGCGGAAAAAGTTGTTGATTTAGGTATATGAGTTTTATAAAACTAAATTGGAGGCTTTACCTTAATCATGTATCCTTGTGGTTCGCGTTTGAATCTCAGGCTGTATTTGCTGCTGGGTTAATAGAACCTTTTTGCAAGTTGGTTGCAATTAAAAAAATGGGTATTGCTGCTGTTGCAATTGCAAATGCTATTGATGGTACTGCAGATGATGAACAGAAAAAGTATGTAACGTTTTTTCATGGATAAATCATCTCTGATATTTTTTTTGATTGAACTCTTAGTGTTTTCTTTGTGCTTTTGGCTTTAGGTCTTTGGTGGGATGCTGCATAGATGTTTTGTGTAATTATGTTGGCGATCAGAACAAGTGGACTGGCATCGGTCTTAGAGGAATAGAGAAAATATTGAAGCTTGGGGAAGCAAAAAAGGCAAATAATGGTGACTATAATGATTATGCTCAGCAGATCAAAGAGGATGTAAAGTTGGAAGATTTTTGGACACCCAGATTTAAGTCACAAGCTAAGGCAATATTGATGACATATTGGCCATCAGCGCAGTGGCCATATAGTAAGAGTGTTAGCACCCACACCCCTTGATCCATTAGATCAACTGTAAGAGGATCCATTCACAGAACTAACTCAGCTAGATAGTCTTTAAACTATGTGATCAAGCATAATGTGTTGTAGGCTTAAGAGTTTATTTATTTGTATTCCCTTATGACTGCTCTTAAAAATAGGTGTATACTCGAGGCATCTTATCCTCTTTCCATTTCTGTGTTGTTTTTTCCTGATCTTGCTTTGGATATTAAATTTTGGTCTAGTGGAGAAAGTGTAACTGGTAAAACGGAAACTTCTAATATGCTTATGTATTATCTTGTACATCTTTGTCGAAGGACCAACTCTAGAACAATAAGTTCTAGAAGTAAGATAACCTTTCTCTTTAGCAGTTTATGTTGAAACTAGTTCAAAATTTATGTTATCGTTGACACAGAGTCCAGCCCGTTCTTGAAGCATTTGGAAGTGCTGATCTGCTTCAGCAATTTTGTTGAGGATCTCTAAATGTGACTATTTCTGGTATAATCTTGATGTAACCAGTATAATCTTTTCAGTCATTTTGCTACGTTTGTCGAGATACAATTTGATAAAATTGGGGTAATATCTGGCGCATCTATGTGAACTTACCTTCCGGAGAGATACCATGTCAGCCAAATCTCAAGTCCTAATTGAAAACTAACATTGTTTTCATCTTCTTTGTGCTGCTCCAGCTGAGGTATCTATGCTGCTCTTTTAATCGTATATAACGTTGGCAATACAGAATAATTATGACATTCTTTTGCTTGGTCAGTCCAAATGTTATGCATTGGATGAAGTAAATGATGCTGATGAATATCTTGCAACAGCTACTAACTTCAAACCTTAGTGGAGCCTTTCTTACAGTCTTGAGCAAGTCTGCATCAATTTTACAAATGAAAAGTTAGCAACAACATTTTAACCAGGTTATATCTCATTGCTGCATTTATGCCAACAGTACAGGAGTTTTCTAAGCATATGTTATATATTAGCCAACATTTCAGTCTATATGTCAGCTAGCCTATTATGCAAAACCACTAGAATACTAGTATTAACATGGTACAAGTTATAATGTATAGTTTTAATACGTGAATAACTGACTTCCTCATTAACAAGCATATGAATTCATAGGGTGTTAGTTTTTTCTTTTTTTTGCTATCAGATTCGAGTTTGTTTTACATTTAATTCAAATATTAGCAGGAAGATTAGCAGCTCTATTATTTGCATTTAGTGTAAAATCTAAGGACTTTGGTTTAATAAATTTCGAAAATCTTGTTTCTTTTTTAAACCTCCCTTCGAGCTCCAACCATTTTTGCTCCCGGGATGACTCGAACTTACGACTTTAGGATTATAGTACGTTATTAGAGAACAACATTATGATTTTAGAGTGATTTTGGAAGTTTCGAAGGGATCACGAAAACTAGGGTTGAAAGGGTTCATCTGAACCCTTTGTCAGAAAATTATAGTGTATATACAAAAGTCAAAATGTCCCTTTATGTTTAGTAAACGTTGAATGTCCCTTGGTTTCTTCGTGTGTTTGCTCCTTCAAATAATGAGTTCCCTTAGTGAAAATGCCGACCAGGTCGTCACAGCCTACTACCATCAAACTGTTGAGATCAGAAAAAGAGAAAGATGTCGATTCCAAGCTAAGGTTCATCGAGTCCTCATCGATCAACACCCTTGTTTGATCGAAGCACTTGCTCCCTACATTGTTCTTGAAAAGTATGTTAGCATCCAATAAATCAACCACTTCAATATTTTTGCCAAAAAGAAAGGCCTTTGGAGGACTGAACAGAGCTCACAGGTTATACCAAACAAAGGGTCAATTGAGCAGCCTGTTTCGTTACCAATACCAAAAGGAAATGAAATAGTTAACTCCCGCATTTGCTATCACAGCCAAGTTTGGTTATGGTAGTGGTATTAGCGATGGATTTTATTGTTAATTGTACTGACGAAACTGAGAACAGGCTGCATATTAATATTATCAAGTGGAGGAAAGCTATATCAGAAGCATTTTGGGATTGAAAAAGAATGATACAAGTTACACTGAGATCTTAAATCAGAAGAAGGATTTCAAGAAATGACATCGCGTATTCATGGATAGCTATGTGAATCGATTGATCAAAGAATTTTGATATTGGCTAATGAACATGTAATAGCATCTAGTAGACATGGCTGAACCATTCAACTACTTGGTGCTTTGATACTCAATAGACCTTATACAACTCTCGGTGTAAATTTCTATCTATCCTCCTGAATCCCTCCATAGCCAACCTCTCACACTTTCGAACGGAGCACTCGTGCAGCTCCACATCACATGCACGAATCATCTCAACCTCGCTCCCACATCTTGTCTTCTCCTGAAGTCACTATTATTTTGTCTTCCATCTTCTTTGTCTTTCTAGGCTATAACTATGGTTGTCAATCCAGTCGCCGAGCCAAAATTTTCCCTAAGGAAACTCATTATTTTGAGGAGCAAACACATGAAGAAACCAGGGACATTCAACGTTTACTAAACATAAAGGGACATTTGACTTTTGTACACTATAATTTTCTGACAAAGGGTTCGGATGAACCCCTTGCAACCCTAGTTGTCGTGATCCCTTCGAAACTACAACAAGGGAAGTCATAACTCTGAATTTAGACCTTCAATAAGTCACCTAGCTAATGCATGGAGAAAACCTATCCAGACAAGCTTAATTAACCCATTCGTTAAGTCTTCGAACCTTAGACCGAGTTTAACCCATAACCTACTTCCATCCTCCTCCCTACCGACGGATACATGACCCCTTGCTCAACCATAACTATCTTTTCCATTCAACCACCCGAGACAAGATAGTTAGTCAAGCATCATTAAGCATTCTGTGTTAAGCTGTAAACAGTCAAACACTTAACTAAGACATAAGGTAATAAGCTAATCCATGCCCAAACTAATATACACTTAGTTCAACAAGTATCCAATAAGTAGTTAGAGTACGAGCAAAAATTAATACACTTACAAACAAGTCAAAGCAACTTAAGCAATATCAAGAATATATAAACATATTCTCCGGTTCACTCATGGAATTATCAAACTCACCTGAACCTTGTACATACACGCTATAGGTATCGTAATCACCCTCTAGACATGACCTGTAGGAGACAAGTTTCGTCCATGTACCTAAATCCCAGACACAAGGCTCTGCCAGCCTTATCCCACCAACAAGTATGAGAACGTTCCAATTACCAAGATATTCCATAATAAGCAATAAGGCAACCAAGAGAATTCAGCATGGTACAAGTCATTTGAATAAACTATACCAAAAAATCATGCACCAATAAGCTCCACTACAAAGTAGTTAACATGCACATGTAGTACAAATTGGATTAAACTACTATACCACCACCTACGCTACTGTTTAGAGCCTAAGTCACTATACACACCTCAATGCTTTGGTTCAAAACTACAACAGGGATAACCACCTTAGATTATTCGAAAGTTTACCTACACCCTACATGATATTATCATTTCGATAGAGATTTAACTAAAAATGGGTCATCTGCCCCTTCATCACTACTCTAAACTCTAAGCCCACAATAATAAACACCGACATACATATAAACACCAGTATACGTAATCACAACAACATAACATAATAAGGTATACAATACAACCCTATTCCATATGTTATTTGAACTTTAATCAGTTTTAGCTACCCTAACCCCGTGCCCGGAGGCCTAGACATGAAATTTGCCGTCTATCTATGCCATAGTCATGCTCTCTAATCGGGTTTATACTACTCAAATAACCTTAGCTTACCTAGATATCAACCAACTGTAGGAAGAATGAATGACTGCAAATTACACCCTTGCTAGGTTCACGGACATGTTCTTCCTTGAAAATCCATGGGCTTGCACTTCTCCATGGTTCCAAGACATGGGAGGCAACCTTAAAGGTTTTTAAAGTCTCCCCACATCGTTTATTTCACTCTAGTGGACAAAAGAAATAAAATCCCATTAAGTGGGTTTCTGTTCTACTTCATGTCGCTAACACGACACCGCTATAACAGAATAATCCGGTTACAGCAGGATGATGTCAGCCCATCCAATTCTTTTTAAATTCTAAAATTTCTCTAATTGTGTGACCAACACAAGTTGAAAAATGTAATCCAATTAATAATCGAATCTCCTATCCATCTCGAAATGTTTCCTAATAATGATGGATTGGGTCGTTACAACAGATATCAATTCATCTATCGTTTGTCTTCGAATGATCACGAAGAACGACCATCCCGGGTGTAGGTTTGAACTTAACTACCTTTCAGCGATATGATAAGTAACTAGTTTATGCTCGAACCCTAAACCTAAACTAAATTACCTAGCAAACTTATAGAAACAACCACCCAACCCTATTACTGGTCCAAATAGGAAGGATCTTTACGTGCTCATAAAGGCACAACGCGAAATAGGAAACTCATTTTCTCTAAGTTCCCGAGGTACCCAGGGACTCGTCAACTACGGACATTTGGATTGGGTGCTCAAAACTTGAATCCTAAAATTTTTTCCCAGGCTTGAGGTGGAACACCACATGAAATATCAACTTTTTAAGAAAAAGATGAATTCTTTTTTCATCCATCTGGTGTTCGACATCCTATAAGAGTCCCCTTGAATTTGAATTACGCATTGCATGATCCATTTTTGGAGTTTTCTTAAGCACATGAGGAAACGGCTTAATATCTTTCCAATCAAAGTATCAATTAAAGACAAGTTCTATCAAGCCCATGATATGAAAGAGAGGATTCACTTTCTGAAATTCAAGTGTCATAGTTCCTCTTTTAGAAGCTAAAGTTGAATGATCAAAGTCTCCTTTAAGTTCAATCAAAGAGATCAAAGCGAAGTCATCAAATTAATCATTCAAATGGTCTCCCCTAAGATTGACATCTTTCCCAAATAAACCAAATATCTCACGCTCTCAATAAAATTTATTCTCATTTTAAAGATTCAAAACTCGAAATCGCTAATCAAATAAATGTGAAAGGCATCAATACTCTGCATACATATATGTGAAATGTGCTATTCCACATACAGGAAAACTTAAATCTTTAGTTTTTGCACTGGAAGTGGACCCCACCGAAACAGTATCACAATTGCTGAAAAATATGCAACAATTGTTGAATAATTTATCTAGTAAATGCTTCATCGACTGCAACAATTGCTACGAAATGTTCAACAACTAATATACTTGTTGTAGCATATATTCAACAATTGCTATAAAAACGTTCAATAATAAATGTATTTATTGTGGCATATTTCAACAATTATTATGAAACATTCAACAACAAGCGTACTTGTAGCATATTTTAGTAATTGTTATCTGCAACGCCCCAATTTTTTGTAACCGGAACGTCACATGGTGTTCATGATCCTGAAGGACCGCAAGCTAACCCTCTTTTGATATTTGTACCTGTTCACTGCATAATATTATAAAATACATGCAGAAAACTGGCGGAAACTTGCCATAAAATTCAAAATATCTAAAATACATAATTCTGCAAAATGAATACTTATACAACTGTCCGAAAAGCCTCTAACTGTCTGAACTGTGGAGTTGATGTGACATGTCCCCAACTACCTCCGTCTAATAAAATAAACTGGATATAATACTATACTGGAATAATAATCGTCCTAGAAAGATGAGGACTCTCTAATACTTCTAGTGCTGCTGACTGAATCTGGACTGCTAAGGGTACTCTGGATCTCGTGTCTCTGAACCTATGGTGTCAACTGAAATAACAACACCATAGTGCAAATGCGTCAATACGTTGGAATGTACTGAGTATGCAAATGAGGTAAGGCTACATGCAAGGGTTTATGCATGAACAATTACTTAACTGAATGATATGCAAGAGCCGGATTAGCACACATAGAGAAACTGTAACTACTGAACATACTGCACATACTGACTCTGAGCATACTAGGACTAAATCTGATAACTGATACTGGACATACTGTCAAGCTAAACTTTCTGAACATACTGAGATTCTGAGTATCTGGAGCTACTGAAACTGATATCTGAGTTCACTAACTATGGAATACTGTATAACCGAGTCAACTAATATCAACAACTGAGTCTAAGCCTGCTAATATCAACTGGCTGAATCTGAGATCGAACCTATCTAGCGGATAATCTCTAAGTCTTCTATAATGATAAGGAATAATTAAATCTGAATTTAAGATCAAGCCTATCTAACGGGTGTTCTCTGGATCTTCTGATAATGAGAATACTCAACTGAATCTGAGACTGAGATCAAGCCTATCTAACGGGTGATCTCTGTAAGTACTGATGCTGAATAACTTTATGTGAGACCAGGCCTATCTAGCGGGTGGTCCACGAATCACTGGAACTATCTGAGTTCCTTACTGAGATAGATGATTGTATCTGACAGTCCTAATTTTTGAGTTCTACTCTGAAGACTGATACTGAAACTGCAACTATGGGAGTTCTCACTTAATCGACATGCCCCGAGCCTGAACTAGTGGGGTCCAACCTGTAACCCCAGCTGAAAGGGTGTCAATATCGTGCCACGGATAAAGACCTCTCTGGTCAAGCCTATCTCATGGGTGACCCTCGTAGGAAGTCAAACCTAAGGTAGTATAATAGTCAAGCCTCTCTGATGGGTGACAAACCTTTTTCTGACGGGTGACTCCTACATCCTGCGTTGGCTACGCAGTTTTGGAGTTCAGGGATTGCTTCTAACGACTCTGCCTCTCTGACGGGGAGTCGTCATGTAACACCCCGTACTTAATTACGTGCATTAGCCATTGTTATATGTGTTGGAGTATATGTTTTGATCCTAAGTTAGGTATATATGAGTTTAAGTATGAGTATTGATTAGTTTGAGATGGTTTCAAGTGTATAGTTTGAT
>JAPEIP010000012.1:235949855-235963771 GCA_026120095.1 Capsicum chinense
TCGTGACAAGTCGTCAAGCTGGTGATAAGTCGTCACGAAATGTCGTCACAAAAGGGTGAAATCTTGATTTTCTGGTTAAGGTTGACGACATTGGTGATAAGCCGTCACGGGCGTGACGACTTATCACAAAATGTCGTCACTGGGGGTGGAAATCTGCCCAGGGCTGACGACATTGGTGATAAGTCGTCACGTTTGTGACAGCTTATCACGAATGTCGTCACTCAGTTTCCCAGCCTGACATACTGGAGTAAAATGGGCATAACTCCTTGCTCCGATATCGAATTTGGGCAAAATTGGTATCGTTGGAAAGATAACTCAAAGAGTTTTCATTTGATATATAGTAGGTCCTATAATTCGATATATACAAGGAGTTATGGTCGATTGAAGTTGACCCAAGTTTTGATGCTCACTAAAACTTGAACGATAGGAAAGCTTTCAACTTGTCCTTGAGTTAGTGGACCTCTATGATCTTAATTCATGCTCAAATAGATTCCCACACTACATAATTGATTAACAAACTAAATTTACATAGGATTCGAGGCTTTTGGAACATCTACGCATATGAATAATGGATTTCCATTCTAGTCCAAAATGTTGGGTGTTACATTATCAACCATTCAGCAACAAACATACTTGTTATAGTATATTTCAACAATTATCTTAAAATATTCAGAAACTAATGTACTTGCTGTAGCATATTTCAACAACTGCTATGAAATTTCTAACAATTGTTGTATATATTTTAATAGTTTATGCAATTGATGAAGCATTTATTAGATAAATTATTTAATAGTTATTAATTTTTTCCAGCATTTGCTACACTATTTTGATGGGGCCACTGCCTGTGTAAAAAGTTGTGTCCACTGGACAGAAGTTAATCCCTTCCACATATGAGCCAACACTAGCTAGTCAGCATAAAATAACGTGCAAGATACATAACACTGTTGCGTTTTCTTTAAGTCCAAGTGCACTCACCTTACAATTTTTTTTTCTTTTAAAAAGTTGTAACCACTACTTTCCAATTTCCACTATACTATCAATATGCCGTGAAGAAAAAAATGAAAGAGACTGAAATAAAGAGAAAAAAGAAAGAGTGAAATTGATTATAAGACTGAAATTATATGTTCAAGTCCTAGGTATGAATCATTTGTTGATGTGCGACCATAAACTGCAAGCTATTTTTAGTACTTAAAAATATAAGTTATTATTAGAATGGGTAAAAGTCCTACATTGATTGGAGAATGAACTGGTGGTTTGCTTATATGGGCTTGGATAATCCTCACCTCT
Source organism: Capsicum chinense (assembly GCA_026120095.1). Taxonomy (NCBI): domain Eukaryota; kingdom Viridiplantae; phylum Streptophyta; class Magnoliopsida; order Solanales; family Solanaceae; genus Capsicum; species Capsicum chinense. The sequence goes on from JAPEIP010000012.1 coordinate 235,951,143, forward strand.
TGAAGTAGCTTTTGAGGTTGAGTTAGGCCCAACGTCCATTCTTGTCATGGTATTAGAATCAAATCCATCCCCGTTTTGGGCTCCCGGTCCACGCGTCAGTGCCAATTGGGCCTGGATGTGAGGGGTATTAGAGTGGGTAAAAACCCTAGAGTCAGGTCCATCCCCGTTTTGGGCTCCCGATCCACGCACCCGTGTCAATTGGGCCGGGGCGTGAGGGGGTATTAGAGTGGGTAAAAGTCCCACATTAGTTGGGGAATGGAGTTGGGTAGTCCTTGCTTATATGGACTTGGGTAATCCTCACCTCTTGAGCTAATTTTTGTTAGGATTTTTGATCTGATTTTCTTACTATATTTAAGTTTTACTTTTTCTTAGAAGAAAAATAAAAATTAACATCATTACTTTTACTTTTCCTGAAAGAAAAAAATATAATTATTTTCCATATTTGGTTAACCTCTTTCTTGGAGGAAAGATTTTCAACGTCTATAAATAGAAGACCCCCTTATCATAACATCCACAATGTAGTCTTTTAAGAGTTTCGTTTAGGGGGAGATTTTCTCTCTCATTAGTTTTATGATTTTCTCTCTCATTAGTTTTATACTTTTTAATATTATTTTTAATATTAGGTTTTATATGTAGGCCAATTGGCCAAATCATATAATAAAATTATGTTTTTTAGTATTGTTTTTCGTTATCATCTTATTTATCGTCTCATAATTTGTAACTAATAGTTTCTGCATGATGCCCTCTTGATTTCAAACCCAACAAGTGGTATCAAAGTTTACGGTTTAATGGTCTAATGGTGTGGTAAGAAGAGATTAAACAGGTTCAAAGCGGTTTCAAAATCAAGCTGCAACAATTTGGATGATAATGAAGATTTTTGTCAAACTACATGTGGAGAAAAAATTTCAAACAAAATTTCTACAATCCTGCTGCTTATTCATCTTTAAAACTAAAATCAATTTTCAACCCATGTTTATGGGCTTCAATTTTCAACCCATACTTGCTTAAACACTTGGGCTCCTTTCAACTCGTGCATTTATTTTTAACGCATGAGCTCTACTCTTAACCTGTGCTCACTTTCAATGCACAAGGCTTCGCTTTCAATCTTATCAACCCGTGCTTGGTTTCAATTTTAACCCATATTGATTTTTAATCATGATAAGCAGTAATGATATATGAAGAATATATATGAAGAACGAAGATTATGCACAAGAAGAAGGATGATTAAAAATATTTTGAAGAAAATCAAACCAAAAAAGGGATATTTGTTAGGATTTTTGCCATGATTTTTTTTACTATATTTAAGTTTTACTTTTTTCTTAAAAGAAAAATAAAAGTTACCATAATTACTTTTACTTTTTCTGAAAGAAAAAAATATAATTTTTTTTCATATTTGGCTAACCTCTTTCTTGGAGGAGGAAAGATTGTGAACATCTATAAATAGAAGACCCCTTCTCATACAATAACATAATAGCATTCACGGTGTAGTCTTTTAAGAGTTTCGTTTAGGGAGAAATTTTCTCTCTCATTAGTTTTATATTTTTTAATATTATTTTTAATATTAGATTTTATATGTAGGCCAATTGGCCAAATGACATAATAATATTATGTTTTTAGTATGTTTTTCTTTGTCATCTGAATTATTGTCTTTATGATTTATAACTGATAGTTTCTACATGACGCCCTCTTAATTTTGAACCCAATAATTTTTTAAATTGAATTAGACCCAAGGTCTATTCTTAAAGGTCCATTCTTAACAGTTATGCATATAAAAAAAAGATTTTGCAAATGAACAACTTATAAATGCTTATTCATTTTATTGAAATTCGAATTCTCCTGTATATAATAAGTGGGAGTGGAGCTGCTCAAGCAGACTCCACTCCGTCGACATGTATGTTTATCATCTGCGTGTTTATGATTTTATTATATCATTCCTAATTAATTATTATATGATATTTAAGTATTAAAAAATTAATAATATTTAATAAAAATTTAAAATAGACATTTATGACAAGTCTGCTCCAGCTGCTTCAATCGTAATTTTACTATATTATCCCTGATTAATTATTAGATATCATTTAAATATTAAAAAAAAATATTTAATAAAAAAATAAAATAGACATAAAATAATAAATTACCTCAATAATATTTTAAATTAATTTGACATCTTATATAAGATCTACTTAGACTTTTTTCATGAGCATTTTTATAACATCACTTCTAATTAGTTATTATGAGTCATTTAAGACATGCCTACTTTGCTGCTTCAATCGTGATATTTGATTGATATCAAAATTATATCAGTGTTGTTTAAATTAGAATAGAAGAAAAATTATTATAAATCATAATAATTAAAAACTTAAATTATTTTTAAAATATAATTAACTATCAATACCACAAAAAATTAAACAGGGAGAGTATTATGAATTAGCTAAGAACTTAAAATAGTAAATTACAATTTCAAAAAGGTATTATCAATTACAATAGTTAACAACTTAAAATATCTAAAAAATAATTAATCTGTTATATATTCAAAAAAATATATTATTTATAAATTACATAAAAATTACTATAAATTGTCATAGTTAATAACTTAAAATATCTAAAAAATAATTAATTTGTTATATATTTCAAAAAAATACGTAAAAAAATATATTAATCACAATAATTAACAACTAAAAAAAATTTAAAATATAAATATTTGATTGACTCTCGAAATCTTATGGGTGTCATATTAACAACTTAAATTATCAATTAAATAAATGAATGTTTTAATTAAATGCTAAAATTACACATATCGTAAAATTTTTAAGTATCAACATTGGACCGTGCATAACACGGCTAAGCCACCTAGTAAAATAAAAATTTGATCTTGGCTCTCTCTATTAGTATTTTGGTTTTCTTCGCTTATTTCTCATGCGAAATTTTTAATTTTATTATTTTTCTTTTATGACCAAGGAATTCATTTGGAACCATTATGTTGTTTTTACATTAAAGTTAATATCTATAACCATTGATTTTATTTAAAATTTCATCTCCACAAATGTGATGCAATAAAAAATATTGTGAATCATATAACAATTAAAAAACGTAAAAGAAATACTTAATTATGAGGGATAAGATATAGAAACAAATTTAAAGTATGATAAAATTATCAATTACACATTTAAATTCTGTTAGAATTCTATGACCCCTTTGAACTTATTCTTTTTGTATTATTTACCCTTTTGTTAATTATAAAAAAATTAAAATCTAATATATATTAACACACACTAGTTCAAGACTAAAAAAATGGTTCTTCTAATAACCAATGCCTGAAGTACATTTGAGACAGGGCGTTAAGACAAACTTATAGCAACACTGTACTTACCACTTGTTTGGATGATTGTTACAAATTGTACTGTAGATTAATTGTTGTTAGTTTAAAATATGATATTTATTTTGATTGTTATTTAGACTTTATTATATATTATTATTAAATTTGTTATTTTGATAAGACAAAAAGTTCTATTTTGTATAAAGATTAATTTATTGTGATCGTTTGATTATTTTTCCTCTTATTTTGTCTCTATTGTTATTTAATAATCTTATTTTATTTTTTATTGTACCTTTTTTTATAGTAATTCTACTACTTATCTTACTGTTTTGTAGGTTTGTTTTTCAAATTACTGATATGTAAAGTTATTTAACGACGATAACAATTCAATTTAATTATATACTCATAAAATAATATAATACAACTCAAATAACACACCACAACATATTGTGAAACAATACCAACTACGGAAATAGAGTGGAGGGGAAACAAAATATTTGTAGATTCGATCTGTGTTTTCTCAAATTTATTCTTGTTAGATTTCATTAGATTTATTATTATTATTATTATAATTAGTAAGTGGATAAATAATATAAAAAAAGTGAAATGGATAAATCTTTCACTATCTTTTTGATTCCATGCCTTTTACCCTTTCCTTTTCCTTCAAAATTACATAATTAACTTAAAAGAAAAGGATAAAAGTCATTGAATCTAAATTATGGTGAAAGATTTATCATTTATCCATTTCATTTTTTTTATATAATATATCCACTTACTAATAATTAAGGTATTGACTATTCTTCAAAATTCATTTTTGATTATCATATTTGACAAGTATTTTTTTTTTTTGTTAAGTGATAAGAAATGGATCTTGGGCCTAATTTAACCTCAAAAACTAGGATTGCCTAAGATCATATAAGGAGATCAAAGTCCCTTTAACCCATTAATGTGGAACTCAACTTTACGTTCTACTACAAATTTTATAATCTAAACTTTTTAATTTTATCATTTTATCCCTCCTCTTCTTTAAACCTAAAAAAATAAAATAAAACAGAAATTATTTCATTCCCATGGCAGTTATCTTGTTTCCAGTAGTGCCCAAGAAAAATCACAATATGAACTAGAAATTTCAAAATCGGTGCCGCCATTAATATTAACCAAACTCAAAGACAACAAAATATTAGAGCAAGAAAAAACATTTGTTCCCTTAGTTAGGTATAAATAAATTGATAAAATAATAAAAAAATAATAAAAAATTAAAATTAAAGTTTAAAACGTATATTTTTTATGATCGGAAATTACGCTTTTATATTCGAACCTTATGTCCTATGAATTTATGTCTTTTATTTACACGCTAAAACATTTTTGATACGCTCCACTCAGTAATTTATGCTAAAAATATTTTAAAAAATAATAATTTAAATGACTTGTCATATTCAGAGTAGTAGATTTCCAAATTAACATGTGATATAGATTATTTTTCATTTTATAAATATTAAGTACTTTAGCTAAAAATCTACAAATACTTTTTATGAGCAGAGATAATATATTTATTTTACATTTCATATATGAGCAGAGATAATATATTTATTTTACATTTCATAAATATTGAGTATTAACTCGAGTATCATATTACCAAAATTTCATGATCTAAACTTTTCAATTTTACCACTTCATCCCTCTCTTCTTCTTCAAACTTTTTTTTTTTTTTTTAATTTTTTAAAATAAAATAAAATAAAACAAAACAGCCAATTCATTTCCATTCCCATGGCAGTTACCTTGTTTCCAGTGGTACCCAAAAAGAATCACATAATGAACGAGAAATGAAATTCCAAAATCGGTGCCGTCATCAAATCAATATTAACCAAACTCTCAAAAATACAAACAAAATATATTACTGCAATAAAAATCGATCGGTGTGTGCATTAGATCTAAAGAAATTTAATAAAGTTTTATAATTGTGTGTATGGAAAATGGAGTACATAGACAATTTGCCTTCAATGGATCTGATGCGTTCGGAGAAGATGACGTTTGTTCAGCTAATTATACCTGTTGAGTCTGCTCATCCTGCTATTACTTACCTTGGACGACTTGGCCTTCTTCAGTTCCGTGATGTATATTCCTCTCACTTTCTTTCTCATTTTCTCTTGTTTTTAAACTGTCATTAAAGTTTGTACATTTAATTGTATGTTAAGTTTATTTGCCGCTATGATCCACTGATATTCAGTACTTTGTTGCTCGTATTTTATTTTTATAATTAAAGCATGGAGTTTTTTTTTTGTATGTAATGGATTGATTGTTTTGCTGCTATGATCAACTGACATTTAGTACCTTGTTGCTTGTATTTTTTTTTATAATTAAAGCAATTAAAGCATGGAGCTTTTTTTTTTGTATGTACTGGATTGATTGTTTTGCTGCTCTGATCCACTGCGATTTAGGACTTTGTTGCTTGTATTTTTATAGTGAAAGCATGGAGCTTTTTTTTTGTATGTACTGGATTGATTGTTTTGCTGCTATGATCCACTGAGATTCAGTACATTGTTGTTCATATTGTTTTTTTATGCTGAATTTTATGTTCATTTGTTGCTATGATCCAGTGAAATTTAGGACTTTGTTGCTCGTATTTTATAGTTAAAGCATAGCGCTTTCTTATTTTTATTTCTTGTATGCGAAGTTTACGTGCTGAATTGGTTGTTTTGTTGCTCGTATTTTATTGTTAAAGCATAGATCTTTTTCTTTTGTATGCTGAATTTGTTACTATGATCCACTGAGATTCAGTACTTTGTTGCTCGTATTTTATATTTAAGGAATAGGGCTTTTTTTTAATGCTGAATTGATTGTTTTGTTGTGCTATGATCCACTGAGATTCATTACTTTGTTGGTCTTATTTTATAATTAAAGCCTGAAGCATTTTTGTATGTACTGGATTGATTGTTTTACTGCTATGATCCACTGCGATTTAGGACTTTGTTGCGTATTCTTATAATTAAAGCGTGGAGCTTTTTTTGTATGTACTGGATTGATTGTTTTGCTGCTATGATCCACTGAGATTTAGGACTTTGTTGCTCGTATTTTATAATTACAGCATGGAGGTTTTGTTGTATGTACTGAATTGATTGTTTTGTTGCTATGATCAACTGAGATTCAGTGCTTTGTTGCTCGTATTTTATAATTAAAGCATGGAGATTTTTTGTTATGGACTGGATTGATTGTTTTGCTGCTATGATCCGGTGAGATTTAGGACTTTGTTGCTCATATATTTGTAATTAAAGCATGGAGCTTTTTTTGTATGTACTGGATTGATTGTTTTGCTGCTATGATCTATCGAGATTTAGGACTTTGTTTCTGGTATTTTATAGTTCAAGTATGGAGCTTTTTTGTTATGGACTGGATTGATTATTTTGCTGCTATGATCCGCTGATATTCAGTACTTTGTTGCTCGTATTTTATAATTAATGTATGGAGCTTTTTTGTTATGGATTGGATTGATTGTTTTGCTGCTATGATCCACTGAGATTTAGGACTTTGTTGCTCGTATTTTTATAATTAAAGCATATATCTTTCTTTTATATGCTAAATTTGCTGCTATGATCCAGTGAGATGTAGGACTTTGTTGCTCGTATATTGTAATTAGAGTGTAGACCTTTTTTGTTGTATGCTGAATTTATGCTTGCTTGCTTGATTGTTTTGCTGCTACGATCCACTAAGATTCAACACTTTGTTGCTTGTATTTTGCTATTAAAGCATAAAGTTTTTCTTATATGCTGAATTTATGTGCTTGATTGATTCTTTTGTTGCTATGATCCACTGAGATTCAACACTTTGTTGCTCGTATAATTAAAGCATGTATTTTTTTGTATTCTAAATTTACATGCTAGATTGATTGTTTTGCTGCTACGATGCACTGATGCACTGAGATTCAACATTTTGTTGCTTGTATTTTATAGTTAAGGCATAGAGTTTTTTATGCTGAATTTATGTGTTGGGTTGATTATTGTGCTGCTATGATCCACTGAGATTCAGTACTTTGTTGCTCCTATTTTATCATTAAGGAATAGACGCTTTTTTTTATGCTGAGTTTTACGTGCTGGACTAATTGTTTTGCTGCTATGATCTACTGAGAGTTAGCATTTTGTTGCTCCTATTTTGTAATTAAAGCATAGAGCTTTTTTGGTATGCTAAATTTATGTGTTGGGTTGATTGTTTTGCTGCTATGATCCACTGAGATGTTGCTCCTATTTTATAATTATTTCATAGACCTTTTCTTGTATGCTGAATTTATACGTGGTGGATTGATTATTTTGCTGCTGTGGTCCGCTAAGATTTAGGACTTTGTTGATCGTTTTTTATAATTGAAGCATAGAACTTTTTTTGTATGCTGAATTTATATTTGTTGGATTGATTGTTTTGCTGCTACGATCCACTGTGATTCAACACTTTGTTGTTCGTATTTTGTAATTAGACCATAGACCCTTTCTTTGTATCCTGAATTTATATGTGCTTGATTGATAGTTTTGCAGCTACGATCCATTGAGATTCAACACTTTGTTGATCTTATTTTATAATTTGAAAGGAACAAACAATATTTTTATAGTTGTTGCCAAGGATATTGGAGTAATTTTGGTAGTTGTTAAGGGAGACTTATTGATTTGATAGTGATATGGATTTGTTTGTGTCGGTAGAGAGGAGTTTCGATATCGATGCACAATTAGTGATTAAGAATTGATCTTAATAAAAAAAAAATGGCGAGTTAAGAGTTCAAATTGAAGATTCATTTTGAGGTTAAGTATTGCGATCGAAGTGGAGGAGTTTTGATATCGATGCACAATTAGTGATTAAGAATCGGTCTTAATTAAAAAAATGGCGAGTTAAGACTTTAAATTGAAGATTCACTTTGAGCTTAAGTATTAGGATTGAAGTGAAGAATGAGTTGAGGTTGAATTAGTTTTGATTACTCTGGATTAATTGTTTTGTTGCTACGATCCTCTCATACTTAAAGAAACAAAGACATTCTAGTAAGTGTTGTATAATAGTGTGGCAATTTGATATTGTTAGCGAGACACATTGATTTGGTCTTGATACAGATTTGTTTCATGTAGGTAGAGAGGGTTGTGATGGTGGTGGAATTAGTGATTAAGAATTGATCTTAATGGAAAATTGTGATTTAAGTCTTGATATTGGCGATTTATTTTGAGCTTAAAATATTGGGATCGAAGTGGAAAATGAGTTGAGGTTGAATTAGTTTTGATCACTTTGTTATCTGAGTGATAAAACGGGGTGGCCACTAAGTGCGGAGGCGGATCAATTTTTAAGTTTCTTAGCATATAACTCTTTATATTTTTAAAGTTATGAGTTCATATCGTATATATTTCATTTTTAGTGAACTTTTACACATAAATTTGTGCTCTGTATTGAAAATACTTCGATCAGATAAGCCTAATAACATTAAGGTATTAAGGTGCGTCCACCGTCGACTAAGTGTCTTCGCAATGCAGTCCACGAGCTACTAGATCTGGTCCATTTTGTGTATAATAATCTTTTAGTATTTTTTCAGAGTATCTTCTTTTCTACTTCGGTGTTGTATCAGATGATAATTTTTTTCTTTGACACAATTTTAGGTAGTTTGATAGGAAACTTGAGTTGCTTAATTAATTTTGAATTCTTGAAAGCTATGAAAGTTTTATAGAAATGAAATGGTATTAGAGCGGAATGTATGTCATATAAATTGGGATGGAAGGAGGGAGTATTAAAAGACTTGTAAAGAAATGGACCTTGAACCTAACTCAACCCCAAAAATCTAGCACATGAGCGCTGGATTACCCAAGAGCCAAGACCATATAAGGAAACAATAACTCATTCCCTCAACCAATGTGGAACTTAAGCCTCGTTTCATTCATTATCAAAACATTTAGAAATTCAGAAGCACAACAGGGTTCAATGAGTCTGTCTCTAATCCCATGTAAATAAATGGATGTTCGACCTAATTCAACCCTAAATGCCAGCTCACAAGGGTAGGGTTTTCCAAACCATATAAGGAGATCACAACCCATTCCCTCAACCAATGTGGGACTTAACAAGACTGATGATAAGGAGCAGATCTCTCGAGAGTTTTCTCTTAAGTCTTTTGAGTCTGGTAATAACCAGATTGTGATGCTCTCAAAGCCCTAAAATGCTACAAGGCCTCTAAACCATTGTCATTCTTTCAATTTTCACAAAACTTTCAGCCCTTATAGACATATGACTAATGCTACAATGTTCAAAGTCAGCTAGATGGACACGATTGTAAATGGTAAAATAAGGTAGTGATCTACCTTGTGCCCTCAGTAAAGTTGAATGATGGCAGATGATAGCATATTAGAGTTAACAGATTTTGTTAGAGAACTTTTTTAGTGATCATTTAAAAGATTTTGTTAGAGAACTACTTTTTTCTCTAGGTGCATAAGCGTGTTCATGCTTCTGAAGTGAGAACACATTGTTAGTTCCTAATGTCTTGCCTTGGTTTGAAAAAGTCAAGCTGCTTAAAGCATATGAATCTTCAAGTTTGTGATGATTTCTATAATTCAACAGTTACATCTGGAACAATGACTACAGATTGGAACTTATTTTTATCTTTAAGCTTGACGAAACACATCTCTATAAGCATAATACTTGTCCTGTTTACTGCCTTTTCAGAAAAAAATAATTATCCTGATTACTGTAAACAGTAAACACATTGCAAAAGAAGATAAACGAGTTCTAAATTTTGGGGTTTTTGCCACTAATTATGCTAATAAAAAGAGAGACAAGGAATTTCTTCACGTGCTTTCTAACTGACAACTCATTTATATTTGATGCATTATTTGTACATTTTTTGGGATGAAATGTGTGATTAATCAGCTATAAAAGAGCCACTAAGCAGCTGGATGTTCTTATTGAACAAAGAGTTGAAGGAAATCTGGAGAGCCATCCCAGCATGTATTTTATGGACAATTTGGAAAGAAAGGAACCAGAGATATTTAGAATGGAAGGCATCATGAATACATGTTCTAAATTATAGATGCTTATGTAATCTATAGGCAGGTTTCTTTTTCTCTTATCCTTATGAATGCATGAACCAGCGGTGCTTATGTTGTCAGGAGAAGGCAGGTTCCCTTTTTCTTTAGGAGTAGTAGTTGAAAGATAGATTCCACTTTAAATCTGAGTGTTTAAGTGAAACAGACTCCAGTATTCTTCTGTCAAGATGGTTTGATATTAAGAAGTTGCTGACCATGAAAAGTACATGATAACTAACCACTGAAAAGAGGTATATGATGCTAGTTTGACCTTGAAGGGTCAAAATGAAGTGTATTCAAATAAACAACAACAACAACCACCTATGCCTCAATACCAAACAAGTGTATTCAAATAAAGCAGACTTTAGTTTCATTCCACTGATTTGTCTTGGTGCAACTTTTGTACTGATGGTTTGATGTTTTAAGGGAATGAAAATTTATCTAGGCTAGTTTTTGCTTTTGGAGTTGGCTGGAGGTTGACTAGTGTAGCCTTTCTTTTACCTGGTTCTTGATGGTTCAGGATTTAATACTAATCAGATGATTTCATGTCTCCGACTGGATTTTTGTTGTGGCCAACTGATGGCTTTACTTAAGATGAATGTTTTGCATTATAATATAAATGTTTGTAACTTTGTTCTGCTTCACGTTCTTGGTTATTGTTAGCTGGGAAATGTACTCACTATCTAACTTTTTCTTTTGACAGTTAAATGCCGATAAGAGTCCTTTTCAAAGAACATTTGTAAACCAGGTACACAAATAGTGAATACGACATCTTTCTGTTGAGGATTCTAGATGTGGTTACCTCAGCCCTCACTATGAGCTTGTATTTTTGAAAAAAAATCACAATCATCATTAACTTTTTCTGGGAACTATCCCTTGAGAGTTAATGGAAATCAATTGCTTAGTCAAGATAAATAATAATTTTGTCCAATTTCAGCTTGTAATGGTAAGGTTCCATGATGTTGTAGTAATGGTAACTGGTGAAGTGTGTGACCATCTCTTGTAAAAGCTTAAACTATTAGAGAGGAACACACTTTTAGTTAATCATATTATGTCTAACCACACCCATCTCGTGAGGGCCTGATTCCTTTTCATGGCTCTCGTACGTGTAAATTTTCCTTTTTTATAATGCATGGCTGATACAATGCTATGATTTCCAACAACTCCTTATCTGTTTGAACATGTCTATCATTCATGCCAACCACGCTTTCCATGATTTTCTGCAACTGATCTTGGATTTGGGAAAACTTGCCAATCAACTTCTTCACCTGATCGATCTTTATTTTTATCGCTAGCCACCATTGTTAACAAGCCGAGGAAAGGATGCTCTGATACCAATTGCTGCACACAAGAGATCTATGATGGAATTAGTTAATCTAGGAGGTAGAATACCTCGAAGAAGAGGGTTACCTACTCTGGGCTAAACCGAGAAATTAGTAGAATTGGATTGAAGAATAAGAGAAAGAAGAGAATTTGTGTATCATCTTGAATTGAGTTCAATCAGTAGCTTACATCTCCTTTGGCTTTTATACTACATCAAGCAATTGAATTGTAACTACTAGTGCGACTACAGCTAAAACAGAATGATAACTGTCTAACTAACTATAATGAACAGTGTTAACCAAAACAGTACTAACTAATTTTCAAATTCCTTTTAACTACTTCTTCATTCTCGATCTCTTGCAGCTTCTTCTAATCAATCTTCTTGATATATCTTCTCAGTCATAGCATTGTATCGGTGGCAATGAGATTTGAATTCAGGATCTCTGCCTTCTGTGATACCATCTTGAAATATGTAATCATCTCATCTAAAAACTTAAGCTATTTGAGAGAACTCTTTATTTATGTAGTTATAATGTTCTCACCAGTACCATACAGATGTTGAGGTTATGTATAGGATATTGGAAGTGTTGGAAGTAAATAAATTTTCCGCTACTCTTTATCTTCTGATAGGTCTGATTTTAAGGATTGCAGTCCATATATTCCTAGGTTGATGCTAGTGTGGTGATTGATAATTCCTACTTACAGCGACCTTAGTTGCATGAAACATCTGATGGCTAAACACCCTAGATGCTTTCATATTTTTGGTTGCATGCTAAAATATTGACTGAAACTAACAACAACAACAACAACAACAACAACAAACCCAGTGTATTCCCACCTAGTGGGGTCTGGGGGGGTAATATGTACGCAGTCCATACCTCTACCTCTGATGAAGTAGAAAGGCTGTTTCCGATAGACCCCCGGCTCAAGGCACGAGATACCACACAAACACATAGTAA
>JAPEIP010000012.1:235963871-235976778 GCA_026120095.1 Capsicum chinense
AGTAGAAAGGCTGTTTCCGATAGACCCCCGGCTCAAGACACGAGATACCACACAAACACATAGTAAAGCACAGAAGCAGATTACATAACATAAATACGGCACCCATAAGTAATATAAAACAGAGGAAAGCAAAGGAAAGCACACAGAATTGACTGAAACTAACGATTAAAAAAATATAGACCGATATTTGCCTTGATTCCTCAAGTTCTAACATGTTTGTTCCACCCGTGCTTCCAACTTCAACATCTAGGGCTAAGATATAAACATCACATGGACAAGAGGAACTACATTGAACTCTCCTCTTGTTTTACCCTAGTCTCTCATCTTTTGTCTATTATGTCCCTTTTTATTTTATTTTTATATTTCTTTTTAATTCAGGAAACATTTTATATAAAAAAAAATTATGCTTTAAATTTCTTACAAAATATTTTATCGGCAAGTTAAAGGTTATTTTGAACAATTTTTGAATCGGTTGTTTACACTCAGCAAATACCAAAAAAGAAAAGAAAAGAAATAATAATAATTGAATTGCGTCCGAGCAATTCAAGGGAACTAATATTAATTGACTTGCCTTCATGATGTTCTTATTAGGAATGATTACTAAGTTGCCAAAGCAACATCATAAATCTGTGTTTCTGTTGGCAAAGAGGAGGTCGAACATTTATTTTGTCAAATTATGTATGTAGTATTGAACTACTACCCTTTTCTATAAACGAAGAACTTCATTACTAAACAACAAATTGGCATCAAAAGCATATGCAGAATTTGATGGTCAGTGGTTTGTATGTATCATTTCCTTGTAATTGTGGATGATCTTTCATAGGTAAAAAGATGTGCAGAGATGTCAAGGAAACTACGTTTTTTCAAAGATCAGATACATAAAGCTGGGCTGCTGCCTTCTCCACGTCCCGCTTCACAACCTGATATTGAACTTGAAGAACTGGAGGTGTCTTTATTGTGTTTTTCTTCTTGCTAACAAATGAATACTCTATTGTATTATCCAAATTGCGTTTATGTTGTTTTTTTTTTTAAGAATACTTTTTCTTGCTTTAAGTAAATGCTCATGCACACCTATTCTGAATTTCAGATACAACTTGCAGAGCATGAACACGAGCTGATTGAAATGAATTCTAATAGCGAGAAGCTAAGACAATCATACAATGAGCTGCTTGAGTTTAAGTTGGTGCTGCAGAAGGTACAGTTTAACTTCTCTTTCTTACTTATATCATAAATGAACACTGGTTCACATTTGAGAAATAGGTCAATGCCAGACGAGTACAGCTGTTTGGATAGTTCATCAATATGTTTACCGTAAAGAATGGATCTTGGGCCTAACTCAACCTCAAAAGCTAGCTCATGAGGGGGAGACCAATTACCCATCCCTTTCCGATGTGGGACCCTTAACACTTCCCCGCATGCCCAGGCCTCGTTAACTGGAGCGTGAGCAATATAATATGGGGGCCCAACATCGGTGAACAAAGATTTGGGATGGGCCTGGATCTGATACCATGTAAAAAATGGATCTTGGGCCTAACTCAACCTTCAAAGCTAGCTCATGAGGGGAGGACTGCCCAAGTCCATATAAGGAGACCAATTGCCATCCCTTTTTCGATGTGGGATACTTAACACTCCCTCGCATGCCGGGACCTAGTTAACCGGAGCGTGGATAATAAAATATGGGGGCCCAACATCGGTGAACAAAAATTTGGGATGGGCCTCCTTTTCTGATTTGGGATACTTAACACTCCCCTGCATGCCCAGGCCTCGTTAACTGGAGCGTGGACAGTATAATATGGAGGCCCAACATCGGTGAACAAAGATTTGGGATGAGCCTGGCTCTGATACCATGTAAAGAATGAATCTTGGACCTAACTCAACCTCAAAAGCTAGCTCATGAGGGGAGGATTGTCCAAGTCCATATAAGGAGACCAATTACCCATCCCTTTCCGATGTGGGACACTTAACATAATTGGTCTCCTTATATGAACTTGGATAATCCTTCCCTCATGAGCTAGTTTTTGTGGTTGAGTTAGGCCCAACATCCATTATTTACATGATATCAGAGTCAGGCCCATCCCAAATCTTTGTTCACCGATGTTGGGCTCCCATATTATATTGTCCACGCTCCAGTTAACGAGGTCCGGACGTGCGGTGCAGTGTTAAGTATCCCAAATCGGAAAAGGGATGGGTAATTGGTCTCCTTATATGGACTTGGACAATCCTCCCCCATAAGCTAGCTTTTGAGGTTGAGTTAGGCCCAAGATCCATTCCTTGCGTTTACGTCTGTCATGCATTTTATGTGCATATGTTTGCATTAATATCCATCTATTATGTATCTTCTGTCCTGCACTATACCATTTTAATCATGATTATGGCATAATGTGAATAATCATGTGTGTCGACTGCTGCTTGGTTTTCTTGGATGTAACTTAAGATATCGAATAAGTTGAAGGTATACTGAAGACATGGAAACTACCTTGGAGCACTCAAAGGGAGAACTTATGAGCGAGTTCTTATGTTATTCTTCCATAATGGGTTCCTTTATTTAGTAATGCTTCATCTCCAATCAAGGAATTTACTCTCTAAGCTTTTAATGGCTTCTCAGATGACAGTGGTTGAGAAATCGATTTCTTAATACTTGATCTTTTCTTATAAATCTTGGCATGTACTTGCCAATTAAAATTCCTCCAAGCATGTGAGACTTCAAACTAACTTGATGAACTTTATGGACAAATTTACAACAACAACAGACCCAGTG
Source organism: Capsicum chinense (assembly GCA_026120095.1). Taxonomy (NCBI): domain Eukaryota; kingdom Viridiplantae; phylum Streptophyta; class Magnoliopsida; order Solanales; family Solanaceae; genus Capsicum; species Capsicum chinense. Next base: position 235,966,630 of record JAPEIP010000012.1, read on the forward strand.
TATTCCCACTAAGTGGGGTCTGGGGTCTGGGGTCTGGGGAAGGTAAAATGTACGCAGTCCATACTGCTACTTCCGAAGAAGTAGAGAGGTTTTCGATAGACCCCGGGCTCAAGCTAATGAATAGTCAACAAGGTCATAGTAATATATGACATGGAATAGGTGGCATAAACGAAATAAGAAATGAGAAATAATAACAATAGAGCTAAGCGAGCCACGAAAAAAGAGCAATACAAAAATTTAAAAATAGGAAATAAGAAATAAGAAAAGGGAAAGGAAGAGAAAAGGAGAAAAGGGAGCCCCCTAGTAGTAGCATACACTAGTGGCTCCTACTAATGTACACAGTCGTAGGCTTACTAACCCGGTTACAACCGAGCTCCCTAACTATTAGTTACAACCCACCCACGCACTAGCCTTCTACCCTTATTCGCGACCTCCACACCTTCCTATCTAGGGTCATGTCCTCAGACAGCTGTAACAGCTCCTGTCATGTCTAATCACTTCTCTCCAGTACTTCTTCGGCCTACCTCTACCTCTCCTGACACCATCCAAAGCTAGTCGCTCGCACCTACGCAGTGGGGCATCCGTGCTCCTCCTCATCATATGCCCAAACCATCTCAGCCTTCCTTCCCGTATCTTGTCCTCCACCGAAGCCACTCCCACCTTCTCCCGAATAATTTCATTCATAACTCTATATCCTTTAGTAAGTCCACAGATCCAACGCAACATTCTCATTTCCGCTACCTTTAATTTTTGAATGTGGGAGTTCTTGACTGGCCAACACTTCGCACCATAGAGCATAGTCGGACGTACTGCCACTTTGTAAAACTTGCCTTTAAGCTTTAAGGGCACCTTCTTATCGCACAGCACTCCCGAGGCGAGCCTCCACTTCATCCAACCTACTCCAATACATTTAGAGACATCCTTATCAATCTCGCCATTCTCCTGAATCATAAACCCAAGATATTTAAAACTGTCCCTCTTACAAACATCCTAGGAATCCAACCTCACCACCACTCCGTCCTTCTGCTTCGATTCACTAAACTTGCATTCCAAATACTCCGTCTTGGATCTACTCAACCTAAACCCCTTAGATTCGAGGGTTTGCCTCCAAACCTCCAATTTATCATTGACACCCCCCGCGTCTCATTAATTAGCACCACGTCATCTGCAAATAACATACACTAAGGCACCTCATCTTGAATACACTGCGTCAACACGTCCATCACCAACGCAAACAAAAACGGGCTGAGAGTCCATCCCTGATGCAATCCTGTTTCAACAGGAAAATGATCTGAGTCTCCCACCACCGTCCTCACCCGAGTCTTCCCTCCATCGTACATGTCCTTAATAGCTTTGATGTACGCCGTCGGGACCCCTCTTACCTCCAAGCATCTCCAAAGCACCTCCCTTGGGACTTTGTCATAAGCCTTCTCTAGGTCGATGAACACCATATGTAAGTCCCTTTTCCTTTCTCTATACTTCTCCACTAATCTTCTCACCAGGTGGATTGCCTCTGTCGTCGCGCGACCAGGCATAAATCCAAACTGATTCTCCGAAATGGACATGACCCTCCTCAATCTTCGCTCAACCACCCTCTCCCAAATCTTCATAGTGTGACTCAATAGCTTAATGCCCCTATAGTTGTTGCAACTCTGAATGTCACCCTTGTTTTTATACCACGAAATCAGGTACTCCATCTCCACTCCTCAGGCATTTTTGCCGTCTTGAAAATGCCGTTAAATAAATTTGTCAACCTGCTCAGACCCGCTTTACCAGTAAACTTCCAAAAATCCATCGGAATTTCGTCGGGCCCTGTCGCCCTGCCCCTCCGCATCCTACAAATAGCCTCTTTGACCTCTTCTACCTTAAAACATCTACAGTTACCAAAATCCCGATTCTTTTATGAGTGCTCCAGCTCCCCTAACTCAAAGCTTTTGTCCCCCTCCTCGTTCAATAAGCCACGAAAATAATCCTGCCATCTCTTCTTAATGTGGACATCCTCCACCAAAACTCTCCCGTCCTCCCCCTTTATGCACTTCACTTGGTCAAGGTCACGCCCTTTTTGCTCCCTAGCGTTAGCCAGTCTATACAATCGTTTTTCCTTACCTTTCTCCTCTAACTCCGCCTACAAGCTCTCAAACGCTGCTACCTTAGCAGCTGTAACTGCTAACTTAGCCTCCTTTCTTGCTACTTTGTACGCCTCCCTATTCACCCGCTTCTCCTCTTCATCCTTACTCTCAATTAACTTTACATACGCCCCCTTCTTACTCTCCACTTTCTTTTTAATTTCTTCATTCCACCACCAGTCCCCCCTTATGTCGTCCTGCCCGACCCCTCGAAACACCGAACACTTCTCTTGCAATCTCCGTGATGCAGCTAGCAGCCCTATCCACATAACATCCACGTCCCCCCTACACTCCTACACCCCCATTCCTGCCACCTTCTCCCCTATCTCCAGCACACTAATTGGCGTCAAGCCTCCCTACTTAATGCTAGGGCGGCCTTCCACGGCCCTACTCTTCTTGCTCTTCTTGATTATCAAGTCCATCACCAGAATCCTGTGCTAGGTCGAAAGATGTTCACTCGGGATGACTTTACTGTCCTTATAAAAGGCCCTATCCCCTTTCCTTAGCAGCAAAAAGTCAATCTGGGTCTTAGCTATCGCGCTTCGAAAAGTAATCAAGTGATCCTCTTTCTTCGTGAAACTCGAGTTCACAACCACCAGCCCAAAGGCCCTCGCAAACTCCAACAGAGCAGCTCCTTCCCCATTTCTATCACCGAAATCAAAATCTCCGTGCACATCGTCATAGCCTCCCGGTAAGACCCCAATGTGCCATTGAAGTCCCCTGCTATGATAATCTTCTTCGAGCTAGGCACGCTTCTTACACCCGCCCCAGCCCCCTCGGACATGACCCTACTCCACCATCAACCCCCAAAGCCACTACACAAGCCAAAACAAACAAACAAACAAGGCACTAGTAGGACAAAAGCAGTCACACACAAAACACCCTAACCTGTCTAGCAGCTTGAACAACACACAATATCCAACAAAAGCAAAACAGCCAGTCACAGTTCTAGTCACAGTAGAGAAAATAATACGCAGGAACAGGATAATATATAAACTAAATTTTAGGCAGTAACTAAAAGTCAAGTTTAGATGTCACCGGCTACTGTTGCGTGTTGCTGGTTCCGGCAGATTCAGTTGACGAAAATTGGTTGCCGGAGAAGTGTCATCGGATCAGACCCGCCGGAGCTTCGCCTGAATAATGCTGGCACCTCCCGTGAAAACTCTCCGGAAGCTGTACGTTGGGTTGCCCTCGTACCGACCTGCTCCGACCAGTGAACCGCCCGTACCCGTCACCCCAAAACAAATCTAGCCGGCGGGACTCCTAAACCCACCGGTGATAGCCGTGGCTAGGTGGGGACAGTGGGGAAGGGAGAGGAGAAGGGGTAGAAATGGGGGTGGAGATAACTGGGGAGAGAGAAAGACGAGGGAGAGAGGGCCTACTTACCTGATTCCGGTGTTATCCACGCCGTCGCTTGCGTCCAGACGGAGGTGGTCGGTGACCGTTAAATAAAGGTGAGCTTTTGAGAGAGGAGCGTTTTAGAGAGAGACGGTGGATATCTATGCACATGTTATGGACAAATTTGTTCTAATAAATTATACCTATCGGACCATTTTTTCTGTTGGTCAAGATATATTTCCTTTCCAGAACTATTTTTCTCAGTTTTTCCTTACTATAACTCTGCAAACTATAGGCTAGTGACTTCCTTGTCTCAAGTAGAAGTCATACAACAGCTCAGGAGATGGAATTAAGTGAAAACGTGTATTCCAATGATAACTATTCAGATACAGCATCATTACTTGAGCAGGTAATTTATTTTTCTTACTATTACTGATCCTGTGCATGGTAATTATTGTTTGTATCTGCCACACACCTGAGATAAATTTTTTTCCCCATATCTTCAGGAGATGCAACCAGAACTTTCAAATCAATCTGGAGTAAGATTTATTAGTGGCATTATCTGCAAGTCCAAAGTTCTGCAATTTGAGAGAATGCTATTTCGTGCAACGAGGGGAAATATGCTTTTCCACCAGGCAGTTGCTGATGAGGAAATCTTGGATCCTTCTTCAAATGAAATGGTTACATTCTTTCTTCTAAATTTCTCTTCCATTAATTCCAGGAAATAGAACTACACTGGTGCACTTATAATTATTTTCCCATTTTATTACTTATAATTATTTTCCCATTTTATTATACTTTTCATGAATTGTCTTCCTACTTATGCTGTATGGTTTCTTCAATACACTAATGCCCATTCATATTCTTATTTGTTTTCTCCCTGCTTACAAAAAATGGCTTAGTATCAAGTTCAGTATGTGATCAACACCCAATTTTTGATTCTGCAGGTTGAGCAAATAGTCTTCGTAGTATTCTTTTCAGGCGAGCAGGCGAGATCAAAAATACTGAAAATTTGTGAGGCATTTGGTGCCAATTGCTATCCTGTTCCTGAAGACATGACCAAGAGAAGGCAAATAACTCAAGAAGTATGTTAACCATATTTTATAGCCTTTCTAATTAGTATGGACTTGTTTTCCTGCACATCAGTTAGTGTACCTTGGGATATACTGCTAGCAGGCCATGGAACACTTCCTTTTTCTTCTTCTGTCTAGTTCTGTTTGTGTTGAATTTATATATGAGGTCATATTATGCTAAAAGAAAAGTATACATGGAAAAAAGGCCAATATATTGATTTTTCATTCTCTAGCCATGTGATTTAGCTTTCACATTGTGCCAGTTCGATGATTCTAACCCTAAATTTCTTTTGTAAATTGTTCGTATGTATATTATCTCAATTTAATCATTTTCAATTGTCTGACCCTAAAGTAAGATCATTGGGATGAACATCTTGACTGCAGGTTTTGTCTCGGCTATCTGAATTAGAGACCACCCTGGATGTTGGATTACGTCATCGAGATAAAGCTTTGACGTCTATTGGATTTCACCTCACAAAATGGATGAACATGGTAAGAGTGAAGCCAACAGTATAAGTTAACATTTTTATAATGTAGCGTAATTATTGGCTTGTGAGAACAAGTCTTCCCGTGAGCCTGAAATACGAGTTGAATGCTGACTCTTTTTTCTAGGTTAGAAGGGAAAAGGCTGTTTATGACACATTAAATATGCTGAATTTTGATGTCACAAAGAAGTGTTTAGTTGGAGAGGGGTGGTGTCCAATATTTGCAAAGACTAAGGTATTCTTCTTTTATGTTATTTATGTTAGCAGATACATTTCACTGTTTTCATATGCATTATTATGATAATATTGCCACATACTTGCTTTGGACACCTTAGATACAAGAGGCTTTGCAACGTGCGACAATGGATAGCAACTCACAAGTGGGAATTATATTTCATGTGATGGATACTGTAGACTCGCCTCCAACATACTTCAGGACAAACCGTTTCACAAATGCATATCAAGAAATTGTAGATGCGTATGGGTAAGTAGATGCCTAATATCATTTAGTCATCTGAGAAACTGATTCACAATGTAACAAGTTAGGTAAGGCTGTTAGGTCATAGGGATAGAATGTATATTGGTGACAATATTCTTCCCACGAGTCCCTGTCAAATCTAGTGGCAGGTGCTTACTTTAATTTGATTTATGTTTGTCTATATGAGTCACTACTTCTTTAGAGGTAGAGGTATGGACTGCGTACATCTTACCCCCCCAGACCCCACTAGGTGGGAATACAATGGGTTTGTTGTTGTTGTATATGAGTCACTCACAGGTCACCTCATCTCCGTTAGAATGTCATTGATTTTCTTGATAAAGAGTACATGTGTGCTTCGTGGAGTCTTTTTTCCTCCTTTTTTTAATTCATATAGTGACGTTATTTAAGGTGTTTATTATTCTTGTTAGTCTCTGTAGGCAAAGTGTGATCTACTGAAAACTGATAGTCCAGCTTTCTTCCTTTTCTTCTTTTTTTTTTTTTATGTGTAATGCTGTTAATTTGGGATGGTTCAGCTCTTCAAATAAAATTTCCATTTACATTTATTTTCTTAAAATTATATATGAAAAATAGATATCCATCTTTTATACTACCTTTTAACTAATATCAAGTGCAGAATCTATTTTTTTTTAATTAAATTGAAAAATCCATGTGTTGCTTCGGCGAAACAAACCACTTACTACAGTCTACATTGACAGTGTTGCTAAATACCAGGAGGTAAATCCTGCTGTTTACACCATTGTTACGTTCCCTTTCCTTTTCGCGGTGATGTTTGGAGATTGGGGTCATGGAATTTGCTTGTTATTGGGAGCTTTAGTTCTTATTTCCAAGGAAAGCAAGCTTAGCTCTCAGGTATTTCCTCCCATTATTTCAGCCTCTCGCTCAGAGTTCTTAACATTAGCAACTATGCAATTATATATTCCTTTTGTAATCAAATAGAATTTTCTGGCAGAAACTGGGAAGCTTTATGGAGATGCTCTTTGGCGGTCGCTATGTACTCCTGTTAATGTCAATATTTTCAATTTACTGTGGCTTGATATATAATGAATTCTTCTCTGTTCCATTTCACATATTTGGTGGTTCTGCATACAAATGCCGAGATGCTTCATGCAGGTTTGAAGTTATAACCTTGTTACATTTCCATATAGAATTACTTGGATTTGTGATTTGTCAAAGTGATGATAATATAATTTGTTTTGTGCGTCTGATCAAGATTGTGACTTGCAATTTTAAGCTCCCTCACCCTGGCCTTTACAAGGTTAGCAAAGAATGGTTTCAACTATGTTGCAAATTTGGATTACAATGAACTGCAAAATTATAAGAGTAAAGAAGTGGTTGGTTTCCATCTCGGTGCTGGATTATATTTTTGTATATGATTTTCTGATTAAGCAGGTTACTTAGAAGTAATCGGGTTCCTTATGGATGTTTATAATCATTTGATCTCAGGTTAATGCCTCAATCAGCTGCTTTTTGGGATTTTCTTAGTCAGGCTGCTTATATTATTATGTATTTATGGTGATGAGTGACTTTGCTTTTATTAGATCTCAACATGGTTTAAAGTAACCTCATTGCTTTCGTGTCAAGTACAAGACACTGTAGTTATGCAATCAAACAATCATTATCTTCATTTTTCTTGGACACCAAATACTGCTCTTCCAAATAATGTTTTTGATGGTCATCTTGACATTCGTCTACATTGGCACCTTACTTTTGCCTCTCCTTTGTTGAATGCACCTAGTGCTTGAGTAGTATTTATTGCACAGTTTCCATCCAGCGTTTTTTCATTTGCATTTGTTTAACTGGAAGTTGATGTTTGTATTTGCAGTGATGCGCGAACTGTTGGTTTAATTAAATTCAGTGATCCTTATCCTTTTGGTGTGGATCCAAGCTGGAGAGGTAGCCGTTCAGAGCTTCCTTTCTTGAACTCCCTTAAGATGAAGATGTCTATTTTGTTAGGTGTGGCACAGATGAACCTCGGAATTATATTAAGCTACTTCAATGCACGTTTCTTCAACAGCTCCCTTGATATTAAGTGCGTATTCCTTTTTCTTCTGTGTCTTTGATGGTTTTCTTGTTGAGGATATTTAGTCTGTTATTGATTTGTTATCAGGTATCAGTTTGTGCCACAAGTGATCTTTCTCAACAGCCTTTTTGGTTACCTGTCTCTCCTCATTGTTACTAAATGGTGCACTGGATCTCAGGCAGATCTCTACCATGTTATGATTTATATGTTCCTAAGCCCGTTCGAGGCTCTTGGTGAAAATCAGTTGTTTTGGGGCCAGAGTGTGCTTCAGGTATGTGCCATTACATCTCTTTCTGTATTTATCGTGTGCTCTTAGAGTTCATTTGATTTACAGATGTGATAAGGTAAAACTGTAATACCACCAGAATACACTGTAGGATAGATATGATGTTAATAATGGACTATGGATAAGATTGTAACACTTGTATAAATAAATGAATCTAAGCTAGCTCAAGAAGTGATGATTGCCCAAGTAAAGAGAACACCATCCCTTAAAGGGCCGATGTGGGGCTCTCCACATCCCCTCACGCCCAGGACTGGACACGTGTGTGTACAATTTGATGGGGGCACAACATGATTGAAAATTGGCATGGTTTCTGCTTTGATACCATGTAAAGAAATGAATCTTGAGTAACTCAGGCCCAAAAGCTAGCTCAAGAGCTGCCAATCCATATTAAAAAAACCATCCATCCCTTGAGGACCGATATGGGACTCTTCACAACTTGTATCCCATGTTTGGTGTGGGGATTTTAAAATCTTTGTTTTTAATGTCCTGGTCCTTGGCCTAGTCATTATTATTTTTACTTGTATTTATTAAAGGCTATTTGAAATTAATTAAAAGGAATACACAAAAAAGAACAAAGCAAAGGTTGGTGACAACAGTGTGTGTGGGTGGAAGGGTAGAGATAAATCTACAGAATAAAGACACCCTTTGGTCCCATTGTGGTAACTTTTGTCGTTTCTCCCCTAGGGGATAAGTTTATCCAGGATGGTGGGAGGGTTTTTCATAATATCATCCATTATTGAACTCTACTAGACAACCAAACAATGGATCATATTTGTATCTTAATTTCCTGCACAACCCATAAATTGAACAAACCCTTAATTAAATTATCTCTGTTTCCTTGCTTCTGTATCTATCAATTATTTTTGCAGGTAATATTGCTGCTTTTGGCACTTGTTGCTGTTCCGTGGATGCTCTTCCCAAAACCTTTTATTTTGAGGAGACTTCACACTGAGGTAGCATGTTTGCTTGCTTTTTTCCTTTCTCATCCTTCACAGCGAATAGAACAAATTATCTTTATGATACAGAGAAAAGTATAAAGGTATGGATAATCAACTTCAAATGGAGAAGGGTACAAAGAGTGGAGAAAATTCTATTCTAGAGGGGAAAGGTTTGGAATTTAGGGCTGTTTGAGCAAGTTGAGTTAACAAACTGGTCATGATACAATCCTCCCAAAGTTTACTCGGACGACTGGTTTGGTCAATTTTGGCTAAATAAAATTTGCTTGATCATCAAAATCGGTATTGTTTGTTTTTTCTTTTATAGAGAAAGACGGAGAGAGAAATAGAGGGTGAATAGGTAGTATAGAGAGGAATACATCTAACAAATCAAATAAAACAAATTTAGTTCTATTTTTGACAGTTTTCTTATGGTTATTTGGGCTACCTTATTATGATTCGTAGAGATTTCAAGGCGGAACTTATGGCCTTCTTGGAACCTCGGAAGTGGATATTTATGAGGAACCGGACTCTGCCAGGCAACATCACCATGAGGAGTTCAATTTTAGTGAGGTTTTTGTGCATCAAATGATACATTCTATTGAGTTTGTACTGGGTGCTGTCTCTAACACTGCATCATACCTTCGGCTATGGGCTTTGAGGTGAATCCTTCGTTTTGGTTGATTTTTCTTCAGCAACAGTAAACTTGTTTTATGTTTCAAAAATTTTACATGTCCTTGATGTTGGTGCAGTTTGGCTCATTCTGAACTGTCTACTGTCTTCTATGAGAAAGTTCTCCTCCTTGCTTGGGGGTAAGATTTCATCACTTTTAGCTGTCTTTCTATTCAAATTTTTCTTGTTTAGAAGTTGCTCAGTGTCTTCACATGGACGTTAATAGTAAGTATTTGGCCAAGATTCATATGCTCTACTCATTGATGGAACTCGCAGAAGAGGTAAAATTGGCGTTCGAAAAGTGGAAGCATGAAAAATGAACAATGTGCCATTTGTACCATAATAAAGTTGGTGGAATTACATGGTCTCCACTCAAGATCTAAATGCATATTTATTTGCTTCATATGTCTCTACAAACTCACAAATCGTACGGCTAAACTTGTTAAACTGCTTTGGACCTTTGGTGTCTACTAAATGCTACTCTCGAACTTTGACCAGTTATGTCCTTGGTACTTTTCCTTCTATTTTGCCTTTAAAAAGCTCTTTAAGATATTATTCCACTCAGAATTATAGTCAATATATATATGTCAACAATTACAAAATTATCTAGACTGCATGCACCCTCCAATAGTGCTTAAATATAATTATGTTTTAAGCACGATTCCTGGACTGATGTACCATTAATTTTGCTGTTCTTTCGGAAGGGTGGGGGGTG
>JAPEIP010000012.1:235986231-235997196 GCA_026120095.1 Capsicum chinense
GGGTTGACGAGATGAAGAAAACGACGATGAAAAAGGGGAGGCGGGGGTAGGGGTACCTTTCTTTTTTTTAAAAAAAATTAAAAGTTATATTAATAAAATAATTAAAGTATAAGTTTTCTAATTAAAAAACTAAAATATTTTTTTTTATGATTCACGTGCCCAAGGAGAGTGTAGCACACCTCTTTGCCAAATCATCATTTTGTACTTGATAGATACCAATTTTAGCACTTGAGGTGCCTGATAGGTACAAACCTTAGTTTAGGGGGACTAAGTGAATTTTAGGGACAAGTTTGAGGTCTTATCGATGGATTTGGTCTTCAAATAATATAGGTTTGAAACAAGAAAATTATTTGTCAAAATAATTTTAATTATTCATAGCATTTTTATTTTTTATTTTAGTGATTTCTTCATTCAAATACAATTTTTTGACAACATAGTATCACTAAATAATGAATCTATTAATAAAATTAAGAAAATACACAATTGTTTTGACGCAAATGAAAAATAAAAATTGCAAGATCTTGCTTGAGATTATTATACTTTATTTGTTTAAAATTTTAAAATTTTTGACGATAACTTTTATCTCTTTTCTATATATCATATTTTCATAACTCGATTTTGACTTAAATATAAACGTTATAAATGATATAACTAGAATGGTAATATTTTTTTGTTTATACTTAGTCTCCTTCCAATATTCGTATATAAATAAATATTTTCAACAAATTCAAAATGATTTTGTCTTCTTTTCTTTTTCATTTTGAAATAATTTATTATGAATTATTCAATAAACTATAATTGATAAGAGATGATGACTTACATTTTATTAATCTATGTTGATTTATTTATTGGTTAATGAAATATTTTTTTATACTTTTACTCATTTGATAAATGTATAAATCTAAATTATTTTTTAATCTATATTTATTTAATGAATATTTTACTTAAATATTATCCTCACATCGTGCGGATACTAATACTATATAATAAACAAAAATAAATAAAATTTTATATGAAATCTAGGTGTCCCTTATGGATGTGAAGTGTCAATCAACCAGGGGCATCCCCTTACTGTTACAACCTTTGCTGTGATTTGCCTTTGGCTTTAACAAAAATGTCATCAATGTTTTTACTTTACTCTCCAACAAATCCCAATATTTACAATTCTATAGTAGCTAATCAAGATTTGGTTAAGGAGCTATAACTATTTCATGGAGTTTTATAAAAGAGAAATTGGCTTTTCTCCCCCTAGAAATTTTTCTCGCAGAATCTCTGCTTCTCAGGTTTCATTTTATTACCCTTTTTTTTTTTTTTCTGTAGCTAAATCAAAATTTCTTTATATTTGTGATTTTGGGTATGATTCTTTTTTTTTTTTTTAATTGGGGTTTGTACTTGTTGTGGGACTTATGGGAGTGGAAAAGTATGAATTTTGATCAGTTTGGAGCTATTTTGTGGTTAATTGTTAATGGTCTTGAAAGCTTTTCAGATATTCGCTTCATTTTAATTTGTTTATCTTGACTTTGTACGAAATTTAAGAAAGTAAAAGAAATTTTTTGAATGTACAGAAGGTACAAAAATGTCATGTTTATCTTGTGGTTTTAAACATGTTACGTAGAAAGTTGAAATTGAAAAGTTTTAAGAAGGTAAGATAAATTGAAGTGAAGAGAATACCTATATGGCAGATTGTACTATCTTGAATTCTTTATCTAGTTTGATCAAATATGTGGTCAAGCATAACTTCCTTCCCAACTTATGTGATGTGTTTGATTGGGCATAATGTTAGGAATGAAAGTAAAAAGGGTGACTTTTGAAACTTGTGGACGAAAATAACCATAGATATTTGTGGGGCCATAACTCTTATAAGGGTAAAATAATAAAAAGAGAAAGGGCAGCCCCGTACGTTAAGCTCCTGCAATATGCAGGTCCGGGAAGGGCCAGACCACAAGGGTTTATTGTGCTCAGCCTTGCGCTGCATTTTTGCAAGATGTTGTTTTACAGCTTGAATTCGTGACCTCCTGATCATGTGCCGACAACATTGCTAGTTACACCAAGGCTCCCGTTTTAGAAGGGTAATACTATAAGAAGTTTGAAATTTAAAGTAGGGAAAGAGTGTCACATACATTGGGACAGAGGAAATACTAATTATACATAAGATTATCATTGCTGACTCAACTAGCTCAGATTGAGCCTACATGATATAATCGGGTATCAATTTTTTCAGGAAGCTTTTAAAATATCATGCACACACATAGAGTTATTTTGCCTGGTAAGATTTGGTTATATTTTGGATGCTAAAAATCTGACAATCATGATAGAAGGGCACTGGCCGCGTGAATACAAAATAAATCGTAAATAAGAGCAAGAAAATGATATAGGAAAGCCTAAAGGGTCGTATTGATTGGTGTTGATAAGCATTCGTTTGGCATAGAGCCTTTAGACTTAACAATAATAGACTAATACCTCCTCCGTTTCAATTTATAAAAACTTATTTTAGTATTCAGTTTTAGTATTATATCAGATACACGATGTATATATACATGCGTAGTATTGTATGTTCAGTATGTTCCGTATTTATAGTTTTGCATGTACACTTATCTAGTTACTTCATGATGTTCATTCAGTCAGTTATCATCCCATGCATATGAACCCGTGTATTTCAGCCTTACCTCGCTTAGCATACCAATACATTCCACGTACTGACGCATACTCTCTCTTTTGTGCTATGATGTCTCATATCATAGGTTTAGATGCATGGGCTCCTGATCATACTTAGAGGAGTTCATGAAAGAAATAAAGACTTTTGAAAATTGTGGTAATAAACAAGTCAATTATTGGGAACCCTATGTCATCCATCCTGCTGCCTTGGGACGAGTGCATGTTACATCATAGCAGCATGACCAAATGGAGGTGGAAAGCCCTTCTATATGTTGGGCGCTAGCTAAGGGCTTCCTTATACTAATAGAAAATGTTGGGCCATCCCCTTATTTATTAGTATTAGTAAAGTTGCTCGAGGACTTCTACTTAATTTTTAGTTTTAAGCCTCCCATAGTATTTGTGTGGCTCTAAAAGCTGCTCATTTAGGGGAAAGTGGAGGTCTAAGTAAATTACTCTTAAATTTAGAAACGGTCATTCTTTTTTGAAAAGACCGAAAATGAATTAGGTGGGGGGTGTCCCTTTTATTCCAGGATCTGGGTCGCAATTGCTAGCTGAAGGAGTGGGTAGCAGTTTCATGATAGTTGGTGTCAACCTTTTGATACGTAGGAAATGGTTGCTAGAATCTGAGAGTTTATTATGGGATGTGGAGTCATTGCTATTATACTCTCACTGATCCAGAATACTATGCAGAAGATGTACGATAATAGTAGGCGAGGTACATATGCTGAGTGATAGTTACGGGCTTGCAAAGTATGCCAGTCTGCAATGTCTGTTGTGCGTCTAAAACTCTAAAGCGTGCTTGCCTGGCTGTCGTGTCCTGCCTGGGAGATAATATTGTCATCCGCATCTTGAACTATTGTGGCTTAAAGGTTTTACCATCATTCGCAGTTGCCATTTACTCCCTTCATTCCTTTTTATTTGCTCCATTTGGCTTGGACACACCCCGTAATAAAGTCCTCACTCCTAGAAAATTAAAAGTAAGTTTACCAAACATACCCCCAATTAAATTTTATACCTCTTTCCAAATCAATAATGATTATATTTATTGCATAAGGGCATAATAGGAAGATTTTGTTCAAACTATTCTTGAAAGATTAAAGGAGCAAGTATTTAGAAATATAAGCACAACCCAAATGGAGCAAATAAATAGGAATGGAGGGAGTACTGACTATCTAGCACCCAGTTGGATGGAATTAAATTTTTTTTTCCTTCGGTGATTTAGAGGAACTCGTGGACTAAAATTTAAAATCTGATTAATTAAACTGCTTCCAAATGGCGGTACATGATGTTGGATGTTGGTGGCACATATCATATGACAAGATAAACAATAATAATGTCTTTCACATTCTGTAATGGTCAAGTCTCTGTCACTACTAAATTTTCTTTTCAATTCATACTTTAACGTGCAAAGTTTTCACATTTAAAGTAAAGCTAATTCGGAAAGAAAGTGGCCATGAGGTTTCAATAAATAAATAATGATGGCTTTCATATTCTGTAATGGTCAAGCATCTGTTGCTACTTATTTTCCTTGGTCATACTTTAGTTGCAAAAGTTATTCACACTAGTTACGAAGGTACTTAAAAATCTTTATGGAGTTTTATTCTGCTATATCTAAGATGTTTGAAAATTCGCGTACCCTAGAATTGTAGTAACTGATATATTATGAGCCACTAAAAGCATCTCTGTTGTTATCTCGTGGGGCAGGCTATGGTCAAGCGTTTAGATTTGTATGGCAAGTTAACCGGTCATGAAGGATGTGTAAACACAATAGACTTCAATGCCACTGGCGATGTTCTTGTCTCGGGCTCCGATGACAGAAAAGTAATACTATGGGACTGGGCAACAGCAACCTCAAAATTTTCTTATCCATCAGGTCACATGGACAATATCTTCCAGACCAAGTTCATGCCCTTCACGGATGATCGTAAAATAATAACTGCATCTGCTGATGGTCAGGTGATGTTCGCCCCGTTTTATGCTCTATAATATATGGAATTTGGGAGACAAAAGATATACAGCAAACGTTTTATTTGAAGAGGTCTTCCTATCTTTTACTGTAATGATTTCTACTTAATGGGGACTTCTCTTGTTGATAATATAACCAAATTCACGGTCTTAATAACAAATAACTCGTAATGAGTGTAATAAATTATGGACTTGGATAAAAAAGGGGTCATCCTGTCATATTGGGGAAGAGGTCATTCATTCAGCATTCTATATACTTGTTTGTTAATAATTTTCTTCCATTAATATCAGTATTAGTTGATCTATCCCTAAAAAAAGTCTCATGTGCGGCATTTTCTTTGGTCCTCATATTATTTTATACCCATTTTTTATCTGCATGTACATCCGTCTGCAGTTTCTGTATTATTAAGCAATAGTTTATAACTGCTGAGTTTTCCACTTCCTATTCCTAAATCCTAATTTGTCAAAGGACAAAGAAGATGATTGTGGCTCTGACTCATATGTACTTATTTTCAATATGCAAATACTGCTGCAGGTGAGGCTTGGTTTAGTGCCAGAGAATGGTCGGGTAGAAACAAAAAAAGTAGGTAAGCACCAAGGTCGTGTACATAAGCTTGCTGTGGAACCAGGAAGTCCCTACATACTTTATAGCTGCGGTGAAGATGGTTTTGTTCAACACGTAGGTTGCTACGCGGTACTTTATTACACTGTCCTCTTTTCATGTTAATTTTCCATGACTTGCATTATTTTGCAGTATGATCTGCGAAGTAATTCTTCCTCAAAGCTTTTACGTTGCTCGTCATTCACGGAAAACAATAAGCAGTCGAGCAGCATAAGGTTGAATGCCATAGCGATAGACCCAAGAAATCCTAATTATTTTGCTGTAGGAGGTTCCGATGAATATGCACGTGTATATGACATCAGAATGTACCAGCTGGATGCAAGAACCAGTTCAGATAGGCCAATCGACACATTTTGTTCCCATCATCTGATTAAGACACATGATGTTCACATTACAGCACTGGCTTTCTCAAACACAAGTGAATTGTTGGTCTCGTACAACGACGAACTGATATACTTGTTTCAGAAGAACATGGGATTGGGTCCAGCTCCTTTGTCGTTGCAAGGTGAAGATTTGAACAAGCTGGAAAAGCCGCAAGTTTATTCAGGGCACAGGAATTCCCAAACAGTTAAAGGAGTGAGTTTCTTTGGCCCGACCGATGAATATGTGTTAACCGGGTCTGATTGTGGGCATATATTTATCTGGAAGAAAAAGGACGCCAAGCTCGTCCGTGTGATGGTTGGTGATAGGCACATTGTAAATCAGCTGAAGCCCCATCCTTGTATCCCTGTACTTGCTACATGTGGAATAGAAAAGACCATAAAGATTTGGGCTCCAACTTCTAAGGATGTCACTCCTTTGCCTCCTGATGTTCAAGAGGTGCAAATCTTATCAGTTATCTTTAAGGTTTTCGTATTTGAAAATCGGCATCGGCATAATACATAAACAGACTTAAACTTGGCATTTGCCTGAAGCACTCCAACTTCGAGAGTGCACATGTAGACACCTCAACGTGGTCTCAATTGGCAACTAGACACTCCAACTCGCCACTGTGTCACACGAGCGATACGGGCGTTCGATGCTAATGTGATACATAAATTTTGAAGGTGTCTAGATGATCAATTTGTAAGTTGGGAGTGTTCACTTGGCACATTTGATACTGAGTGGGGTGTCTAGATGTGCACTCTCAAAGTTGGAGTGCTTACTTGACAGCTGAGTTTAGTGTCTCTATATAATACTCTTTATGTATTATACCTTGAAAATCTATCGTTAAAGTTTGTTAATGTTGTTTAATATGTGACCGGTTCTTTAGTTTTCTTCGCGTTGTCTTGATGTGAGCAGATAATGGAAGCTAATAGGCGAGGTCGAGAGGACCATTCGCGGGTCACACTCACCCCCGACATGATAATGCATGTTTTACGTCTGCACAGGAGGCAAGCGCTGGCTTATATCGAGAGACAGGAGAATTTGGTGGATATCGATAGTGATGACGATGACGGAGGAGGCGGCGCTGCTTACATGTTAGGTTTTTCAGATGGTGATGAGGGAGAAAACTCTGAATGCAGCATTAGCTAGTCATAGGTTTTTCTTACCCGCCAGCACGATTTTCGTCTGTCTATTTTTCTCTGTGTATGTCCGTCCTTGCTGAGGGCATTTTTACATCTATCATGGCTCAGTCAGTTAGCTGCCATTTCCAACAAACATGGTCAATAATGGATGGTGTGTCATCTGTAGCCACTTACCTTCAATAGTTAAATCTGTAAATTCTTCTATCCTATCTTGACATGTGGAGTCAACTTAATTCCAAAGCAACTGTATGATGTTGTGTTGTAATCAACATTATGTTATAGACTAGTAATGTATTCAAACTTCGTACATTTCCAGTCTATGTTGAGCGGACTCTTTCACTTCGATGCCGCACGGCATCCGTGTTGGATTTTTTTTTTTTTTTTTTTTTTTCAAATACACACTATTTTGAAGAATCTAACATTCATGACATTTTTGAAAAGTCCGCACAACATAGTATTTAGTATTTAGTACCTGCTTCACATTATTTCCTTGCCATGTATCAGAAACTTGTGAAACATCATTCACCAATTTAGCATTTAAACTCTTCCTTGCAATCAACTTCCTTGCCTTTATTTACTGCCTTATTCCGAGTTTTATCACTAGGCTTGCGCTTGTCCCATAACAAACGGTAACTATTTTCATCATGCATGTCCTCCACGTTTACAATGAGTTCAATAACTTGAAAGATTATCATTAACAAATTCTTGATAATGTTCAATAACTTTACTTGAAATTTATCCACAAAGGACAACTCATTTAGTTGTGGATGCTTCTTCAAGGTCTATAATTACCTCAAGTCTAGCAGGTCTTGATTTGGTATACAAAGTCTTCATATAAATCAAACTTGATCAAGAGATGACGAAACTCAACAACATACCCGGTATATTCCCACAAAGTGGGGTCTGGGGAGGGTATAGCATACGCAGTCCGTATCGCTACCTCAGAGGTGAGGTAGAGAGGTTGTACTCGATAGGCGACTTGAGACAGAAAATAGTCAAGAAAAGACATAGTATTGGAATAAGAAACAATAGGTATTGACACAATAAATAATAAAAGAAACACGACTACCACAAAGTATACTACAATCGATCTATCCGTAACAACAAACATTACCAAAACTCCACAAACAAGACACTACAAGCATAACACTATGACTGCTAGCTCAAATAACGAAACTCAAGTTGCCCAGTGTTTAGTTGCTTCGAAATAACCTTGCACAACTCATGTAAATGTGATTTCCATAAGAAAATTTAAGAATAAATTAATGACTTGATATAGTCCTTCCTCTATGGTGAATCCATTAATTTCATCTATGGTGAATTTGATGGTTGGCTCTCTATCAAATCCAAGAGGAGATTAGGGAGAGAATAAATATGTTACTGGTCCAAAAGAGCTCATAAAGTGGGTAAAGGAATACGAAAAAGTTAAGTTCAAGGGAGCCTTGCATAGTTTAGGAGGTAACTGACATAGTTTCACTATTATTCATGTGTATATCTATGCCTTATCCCAAAAATGAAAAAAATAAAAAAAAATAAAAATTAATATCTCATAGCACATTATAAATAGTCAGAAGTAAAGGATCATATCATGAAAAACATAGTAAAATATAATAGTAATAATTCACATTATATGTTTATTCCTTTTAAAAAGAATGGCATAATGAAGGAAATGGTAGACATAATCAAAGACAAAATAACATATGTCCAGGACTATTAAAGTCATATACAACCAAAGACAAAATAGAAGAAAAATTAGCCACCATACATCTTTGTTCATGAATATATTCTCAACGTTCAGTGCTTGAACACAGCTCAAGACTGTGAATGCCGTGGCGTAGTACACAGAAATAAGAACAATGCAGAACTTCAGTGGTAACGCGATATAAAACTCATCTGAATCAAACCTGGAGAGAAGTATTGATAGTATAGTTCCCATTGTGAACACTGAATCATATAGAGCTGCACCTAAGAAGAACATCAACATCCATAGATCAAAATGTTGGTGTTTCGAGAGAAGAATAGGTATTCCAGTTTCCTGATCAAAGCCTCCTGGGACTGTGAAAACCGCGGCAAAGTTGATTGTGCAGAGAAGAGTTGATAGAATGAGAGCTGGACCTCCTAACTCTTTGATTGCTTTCTCTGCTTCAATGGATATATGTGAATGGTTTCTATCGAATAACTCTTTTGCTGTCATGTCTTTATCGTCTTTCATCGTCCATAAACGTGGATGAACACAGTGTTTTACGCGCTGATCACAAGAATATATTAATTACCTATTTCCTCCATTTCAATTTGTGTCTGGTTTGAACAAACAGATTGGAAGGAGTATATTGATTCATATATAAATAGTTACTTATATAAGAGCAAAGATTTAATAATAGTCAAAAACACAGCTAAAGTTTATCAGCTTTTTCAGTTTCATACTTAGTTTCTTACATGAACTATCACCAATTATTTATCAAAACTCATTTCACACTCCCTATGTAATATATTCAGGTAGGAATGGTGAATAATTAATAGTTGATGCATGTTTTGATAAATAATCCATGATAGTTCAAAAAGGAAACTGACAAACCTAATAATCCAGGTACATGAAACTCGAAAACTATAATATAATACTCTCTAAGAGCAAATGAGAAAATACCTTAAACCATAGTACACCCCATGCCATGAGTATCAATGTTTTGAAACCCCTTGTTGTTTTTTCAATTGGCTGTTCCTCTGTAGAAAATTTGAATGGAGATCCAACACTTGCTGCAAAATGCAATATGGTCTTTCCATGTTGATTTGTATCAGCAAGCAGCCTATCTATATGTGACACATTTTTCATAAAGTAATCAAATAGGAACCTATTTTTTTGCTCTACTACAATATGTAGTATATTTTTTCCATCTTCATCCTCTATGGTTTCTATTGTTTGAGGGTAGTTTTGTACAATTTCCATAACTAACTCATTTACACCAAGTTTTATTGCTTGTATTAGAGGATTTTCGACACAATTGGCATAAAAGCTCCAATCTTCTTGCTCAATCAATCTTCTTGCTAATGTTAATGCAAGAATATGTGTTTGCTTTTCAACATCAATTACTGTCAACCATGCATTACCTAGAAAATACAATGGTCAAAAAATGAGAGTCAAAAGATCGAAGATATACTTACATTCAAATGTTGATTGCGATACATTATTATGTAGGAATTAGTGACGCAGAACTCACCGATTAATATATATTTTTATATAGTAAAAGATGTAAAAAGTTTGTTTGATACGAGGACATTTTTGTCATATTAATTGTGTAATTCATGTATTTCTAATACTTGTATTCTTATTTCACATTCAATAATGCAAAACTTATGCACACGAAATATTAATTATTCGTTACGAGGAAAAGTAAAATGATGACTAAACAAGTTAGTAATAGTTGTGCTGAATTTTGTAGTTATTCAACCAACCAAAACATACCCTAATGAATAGTATACATACATTAGTAGCATCTTTGTATATATTCATTCGATCCGTTTCATTTCAACATATTTGTCATGGTTTATTTTTCGAGAGTCAAACTGTATGAACTTTTTGACCAATATTTTAAAAGTACATTTTTTCATCATATTAATACGAGAAAAAAAATACTGTAATTTATAGTACTTTTCGTATAGTTTTTGAGTATCTAACAACAACATATCAAGTATATTCCTACAAAGTGGAGCCTGTGGAAGGTAAGTGTACTAATTTCATACCACTATCTCAGAGGTGAGATACAGATGCTGTTTTATATAGATCCTCAGCTCAAGATAAGGGTGTCAAGTGGGTCGGGCCGACCCGTCCCTCATAACTAACCCGGCCCGGTAAATCCTAGGGCTTTAGGGTTCCGGGTCCCGAGCCGGTTATTTTTTTAAAATGGGCCCGGCTAACCCGGCCCGGACCAAGCCCGGTCCAAGCCCTCCGGTTAACCGACCCGGCCCGGCCCAGATACTTTTTTTAAAAAAAAATAAAAA
This sequence comes from Capsicum chinense, assembly GCA_026120095.1. Taxonomy (NCBI): domain Eukaryota; kingdom Viridiplantae; phylum Streptophyta; class Magnoliopsida; order Solanales; family Solanaceae; genus Capsicum; species Capsicum chinense. The sequence continues at coordinate 235,996,978 of JAPEIP010000012.1, forward strand.
AAATAGGGATTTTGGGCCAAACTAGCCGTTGACCCAGCGGCTATATAGCCATTTTTGGGTCCAAACGGCTAGTTTGGGCCCATTTATTAAAAAAAAAAAATTAACTTTAAAAAATATTTTTTAATCCCAAAAAAAATTCTATAAATACCCTACAACTTTCAAATCATTTTTCACACAATTTTTCACTCTCTCAAATCTCATTTTCTCTCAAATCTCAAT
>JAPEIP010000012.1:235998945-236013238 GCA_026120095.1 Capsicum chinense
TTGTGTATATGTGTATATATTTTTTAAATTCTAATGTAGTATATACTATATATATAGTGTATATATATTATTTAACATATTTATAATGTATATAGGTGGGTATATGTAATGTATATTGAAAGAAAGTTTTTTTTTTTATATATTTTTGACCGGGTTTTGGTGGGTTTGACCGGGTTGGGTTAAGTGGGCCGGGTTAGGGTGGGTTTTAATTTTTTTACTGTTTGACCCGGCCTGGCCCGTTAGCACTAAAACCGGCCCTGACCCTCAACCCGGTTAAAATAGAAGGGCCGGTCCGGTGTGGCCCGGCCCGGTGCGTTTGACACCCATAGCTCAAGACAAAAACAGTCTAAAAAGGAAATATTAAAGGATAGTTTTTGAAATTTAAAATTTAAAACATTAAATTAATCTAATCTAATTTAATTTCAAAATTTAATTAAATTAAGTATTGAGAAGCGAAATGTAAAAATTATTTTTGAACGGAGAGAATTTATTACATGGACATGGCTTACCCAGTAGGAAGTGTACAAATGAAGACCTTTTTCTTTTAATGAGGACATCTGTTGTAGTCTGTGGATCCTCCAAGTTGTTATTAGGTTTTGACTCTTCATACATTGCTGGTATGCCTGTTCCATTCGCAAGAGAAGAAACAAATTACTTTATAGTTTTGGATTATAGCTTGTTTTGATCAAACTTTTGAAATATACTTTATTTAAAATATATAAATATATATTTTGGTTTTAAAAGTGCTTTCGAAAGAAATACTTCTCGGGATTAGCAGTTTGTATGGGTGTTTTACTTGACAAACTTTCAAGAAGTGTTCTGTTAGGAGAAACTATTTTTCATGGAAAATCTTAAAATTATTTAATAATAACATATTTAGTTTAATCTTATAAAGTGTGGTCTAGGGATGATAGAGTGCACGTAGACTTATACTTAATTCAAGAGGTAGAGAGACAGTCTCCGATAGATACTTGCCGTAGAAAAAAAACATCTAAAATAATTTCGAAAAAGAAGTAATAGAAGTATAAAAAACGACTAGTAACAAAACGAAAATTACAACAAATTAAAACAATACATGAATACAATATGCCCAGTTTAGTCCCACAAAGTGGGATTTGGAGAAAGTTGAGTGAATGCAAATTCTTACTAATTCACGAGGTAAAGAGGCAGTTTTCGATAGACCCCTTGCTAAAAAAAATATTCTAATTACATTCTCAAAAGAGAAGTAACAAAAGTACAAGAAATGACAGATAATAATAAAATAACAATTAATCGTAACATAACAAAAACTAAAAAAAATAAAATAATAATAATAATCAAGGTACAGAAAACAACAAAAATATTAAATAACAAGAAACTACAGCTACAATACTAATACTACGAGTATTTAAAAGCAATATATTGCATTCAAAAGATTTGAGAAAGTACTTACAGAAATACATAAATATCTCAAGGGCTTGCACAGGAAGAAAAGGGGCAATGCCCAATTGTTCAACTGTATAGATGGATCCACTTCTGAAAGACAAATTCTTTGAGGCCAATATATTCAATGCTGTCCAACCTTTTCCATCATGTTTTCTGGCTAATTCTGGATACATTTTCAGCAATTGTATTGCAAAGTCTGGTTCAATTTTGATGGTGAATTCAGATGTAAAATCTTTAAACTTTTTGAAATAAAATTGCTTCTCTAACAAGGTTCTCGTTTCATGCAATTAATAAAGATCATTGTCAAAAACTCTCTTTACATTATACCGTTGACCGTTTATTTTTACTTTTCACAGTTTTCTTTTGCGAGTAAAATGTTATAAACTTTGATTAATATTTTAAGATGTCTTTTAAATATGAGAAAAAATACAAATTTATATTACTTTTCATATAATTTGTGAATATCCAACTTTTTAATTTTAAAATATTGATAGTCTAATCTATTAGCTTTGGAAATTAGTTAAATTGACTTTAAGTGAAACGTGACAACTATTTTGAATCTGAAGAATATCTATGAAGCTATGTATATAAAAGTTAACGTCAAACAGTTATGAGTAATTGTTCATGATAAATGAATCTGAGAGTATCGATCACATACGTCCAATTTAATATGTACTTTATTAAAGAACCAAAAAAAAAAAAAGAAGTCAAAACTTAGCACAGAGATATACTCTCATGTATCTGTTCACCTGGCACGGTTCGAATTTCAAAAGTTAAACAGTTTAGTTTTAATCGTGAATTCAAACATGAAATCTTTAAATTTTTGAAATAAAGTTTACATAATTGAAAACTATGTAAAAGTACTACAAGTCACAACAATTGACAATTCAAAATATTTAAAAAATATATGAAAAAATTAGGTTAAAGAAAAACTTGTTTGAATCTCAAAATCCAAAAAATACCACATATAGATTGAAATCGAGGATGTAAATTTATTTATGATTTTTTTTTTTCGCTAGCACATTTTTGGGCATCGAGCAAGTACTATACTAGTATAAGTTAAACTGAAGTAACTAATATACATCACTTACAATAACACTCGTGACTTACAGCCGCATGAAGTATGGAGCTTCCATCATCCCTTGTCATAGTAAATTCATCACACAAATTATTATCTGCCAACAAACTGAACACATCTTTTTCTCCATTAGCAGCCGCAACATAAATTGGTGTCTCTCCCTTATTATTTCTTTCCAAAACAATTTCACTATCCAAACTCACCAACACCTTCACAATTTCTAATCGTCCAAACCTAGCAGCTTCATGTAAAACTGTATTTCCATTGTTATTTTTAATTCTCAAATCTTGATTACTCACGGGACGTTCCTCGATAAGTAATTTTAACGCGCTCGCGTTACCATGAATCGCGATAAAATGGAGAATCGTGTCATCTCGATTATCGATCGGGGATGCACCTTCTTCTCTCCAAAAATCGCGTAAAATTTCGATTGATTTTTGGTCGTTAATACGCTTTGCTGCTGTGTAAGCTAAAGATTCACGATGACTAGTTGAATTGGTGCGATTTCTTCCCATTATATAACTAACTTGTTAGTAAAAAAAAAATTAATTTAATATGGTTACTGAGGTATGATGAGTCAGTTACTTTCAGATGAAACAGGAATAAATTACTATTTTTGGTTTAAATATAAATAAGTATGTCATTCTGGAATAAAATATTAACTACATTACAAGCAAGATTCAGAATATTGTTTGCTTTAAATATTAATATCTTCTCATTGAAATTAAGTATAGTCCAAGACTACTCCCTCAGTGTGATAAGCATGGCCAGATAGAGGGGAGCTACTAAAGCTCCTCAATAAAACGCCAAAAATTGTTAATTTTATATATTGTCTGGCATATTATGACATTATTAGTAATAAAAGATGTTAAATTTACATCTTTTTTATATGCGATAAAGTTTTGATAACCCAAATTTTATCATAAATATGCAAAGGTAGGAAAATAAAATTTGATGATGACTAGTAATTACAAAAGATAGTCTCTTGCAGTATAATTTCGAATTGATTATTGTTTCTATAAAGAATGAGCTAAGTCTTTTTTTCACTTCAAGAATTGATCATTTGAATTATTCCAAATTTATGTACTGTTGGGTTATTCAGAGGTGTGAATGGAAAATGAAAAAGTGGTATTTTTTTTTGGAAAGACACTAAGAGAAAGGATGTAATTTGAATAGGCACCTTTTCAGATTAAATGGTTATGACCTTTTCAATGGGTTGTGACTGTCCAAAGAGTCGCACCTTTATGAAGGGGTGTACCTTTCTGAACCATTGCTTCTCTTCATGAAGCAACACCTTGATGGCTATAAGTACCTGAATTTTTCCTCAGGTAAAGACAATTTTTTTTAGAATTGAAAACATTCTTCTTCTTCTTAAAGACAAGACACCTTTCTGAACCATTGCTTCCCTTCATGAAGCAACACCTTGATGGCTATAAGTACCTGGATTTTTCCTCAGGTAAAGACAATTTTTTTTAGAATTGAAAACATTCTTCTCTTCTTAAAGACTCTTTTGTGATCATCAAACTGTTGAGTGTGTTCGAAGTTTCTGAAAGTTTGAGGTACTGCTACTATCAGAAAGCGAACCATTTTATTCTTAAAGGAAAGATTCCATAACCTCGGGTACTTGAGGAAAATAAATTCCTTAAGGACACACCATGAAGTCGGTGGACTTGATTCTATAATTTTCTGCTTCATCTTCTTTAAAAAAAAAGTTGATAAACACACTTCATTTGATCATTCATTTGAACTTGTGTATGAGGGTGTTGAACTTTATTGTAGTTCTTGAATGTTGTTCTTGAACTTAGTATTAAAATTTGGGTAGAACATACAGATTTTTGTACCCAGAATAATAATCTTAAGGAATTTATACTAATCTGTATTGTTTGGTTTATTGTTTTTTCAGTAAATAGTTTGAACTTCATATTGATAGTTCTTCAACTTTTTGAACTTGTGTTTGAAGTTTTTGAAACTTTATTTTGATAGTTCATAAGTTGGTTGAACTTGTGTTGAAGTTCTTAACATTTGGTTTTGCTATTTTTCAAAAAATAGTTTGAACTTCATTGTGTTGATGTTCATAAGTTGGGTTGAACTTATTGTTAAAAGTTCAAAGTTGTAAATAAAGAGTTTAAACTTCATTTGATTGTTCATATGTTAATTTGAATATGTGTTCGAAGTTATTGTTGGAAAATACAGATTTTACCAAGATAAAATTTAAAAAAAAATTAAGAGAATTGTAAACATATTTATTTTTGTGATTGTTTGGTGAAGGGAAATTTTTTTTTTTACCGCCATTTATTTATAAATCAAATATTTGGTTAATCTATATTAGGTCTTATTTTGTGGAGACTAAAATCTTTTGATTTCTACTCCCCCGGTTAGAAGAATATAAAAACTTCATCGAGAAATCAATACGAAAATTCGCTTCGAAGAATATAAAAAATTTATTGATTTATTAAAATTTTTGTATTAGTTTTTAGAGTTTAAAACATGTGTGGTTTCGCTGCGTTTGAATTTGATTCTGATTGAAGTCATAAAAAGTTCGTCAAGTTTCAAAGTTCATTTGGTTGATGATTTGAAGATATAAATTTCATCATTGACTAGAAACAAGTTGGCTAAAGATTAAAATCTTTATTATTAGTGTTATGAAATACTAAAGAGTATGTCAAAGATTGATAAGTTAATGACGAATGAAACTGAACAATAAATTGATTTGACTATGAATGATGTTGTCCCAACGATAATTAATGTTGCGTCATTAAGTCATTCAGATATTGCTCTAGCAATGAAAACGACAGAGAAATCAAAAAAATATTTTGGTGTGAACTTCAAAGAATGGAAGTAAAGGATGTCATTTTGGTTGGCCAAACTTAAAATGCAAATGTCCACAAGTATAGATCCTCATATTCTAGAAAAAAAATAATGAACGAAAATCAGTTGTCTGATTTGAAAGTCCTGTGACTCATTCCAAGATAGAGGATAATGAGTTGAATGAGAAATTATCAATAATGGTTGCAAATCCTGTTAAGGATGATGCTCCAAATAATAACAAGATGAAAAAGTCTTCTGGACAAGAAAAAGAGCAGGATAAGAAAATGTTCAAAGACAATTGTTACATTTATAGTGATGTTGACCACAAAGCTCTAAATAGTCAAGTTTTGAATAAGAACAAGACAAGAGATCAAAAAAAATATTGGAAACAACTATAAATATTGAAAAACTGTGTTCTGTGATTTCTGAAATCAATCTAGTTGGATATCCTATTAAATGGTGATTTGATACAGGAGACACTAGACATGTTTGTGTGGACGAAGAAAGACAATTGTTACATTTATAGTGATGTTGACCACAAAGCTCTAAATAGTCAAGTTTTGAATAAGAACAAGACAAGAGATCAAAAAAAATATTGGAAACAACTGTAAATATTGAAAAGCTGTGTTCTGTGATTTCTGAAATCAATCTAGTTGGATATCCTATTAAATGGTGATTTGATATAGGAGACACTAGACATGTTTGTGTGGACGAAGAAACTTTCGCTACTTATGACATCGTTGGTCCCAAAGAAGTGATTTTCATAAAAATTAATGCAACAACCAAGGTTGAAGGAAGTGGGAAGATATTCCTAAAAATGATTTATGACAAGATGTTGATTCTTAACAATGTTCTCCATGTTCCTGCTATTAGGAAGAACTTAGTGTCGATAACACTTCTCGTTAAAATGGGCTTAAGTGTGTGTTTGTCTCGGAGAAAGTTGTAATAAGCAATAACAAAACGTATGTAAGAAAGAGCTACCTCAATGAAGACCTTTTCAAACTTGATGTAATGGTTGTTGAAATAAAGAAAGTCGACGCTTCTTCTTACTTGCAAGAGTCAAATAATTTGTGGCATAGTCGTTTAGGACATGTCAATTATAAAACCTTGCGAAAACTGATTAGTTTGGAAGTGTTGCTTAAATTTGAGTGCAATAAATTAAAATGTCAAATATTGTGGAATTTAAGTATGCTAAACATCCGAATTAGTCTATTGAAAGGAATTCCAGTCCCTTAGACTTAATCCCTACAAACATTTGTGATATGAAGTCAACATCATCTCGTGGTGAAAAAAATATTTTATAACTTTTATTGGCGATTGCACTGGGTACTGTTATGTCTATTTGCTAAATAGTAAGGATGAAGCAATAGACGTGTTTAGGAAATATAAAATAGAAGTTAAACATCATTTAGAGCAAAAGATCAAAACAATAAGAAGTGATAGAGGTGGAGAATATGAATCTTCTTTTGCAGAAATATGTGTGGAGAATAGAATTATCCAGCAAATACTGCCCTGTATTCACTTCAATCTAATGAGATTTTAGAAAGAAAGAACTGAACCTTAAAGAAAATGATGAATATCTTACTTATTAGTTCAGGTTTACCACAAAACTTGTGGAGGAAAGATATCCTTACAGCTAACCGAATACTCAATAGAGTGCCCCATAATAAGACACTATCAATTCCATATGAAAAATGGAAATGAAGGAAATACAACTTGAAATATTTCAAAGTGTGGGGGTTTCTAGCGTATGTCCAAGTTCCTATGCCTAAAAAGGTGAAGATATGAACTAAGACTGTGGAATATATGTTCATAGGATATGCTAAAAGTATTAAAGCATTTCGGTTTTTGATTCATAAATCCAAGCATTCAGATATCAATGAAAATACATTAATTGAATCAGATAATGCTGAGTTATTTGAACACATTTATCCGTATAGAACTAGACATGAATAGTCTAGTGGAGGATCTAAACGACCTCGAGATGAACCAAGTGAGAATGTACATAATGATGAGAATCCAAGACGTAGTACATGTCAAAGAACATCAACTGTAGTTGGATCGAATTTTGTAATATTTCTCCTAGAAAATGAGCCTCAAACATTTAAAGAAGTGATGTTGTCTTCAGACTCATCCTTTTGGAAAGAGACAGTCAATAGTGAGATTGACTTAATCTTGAGCAACCATACTTGAGAGTTGTTTGATCTTTCCCCAGGAAACAACCTTTAGGCTCTAAATGGATCTTCAAAAGAAAAATAAAAGCGAATGGTACTATTGACAAATACAAGGAAAGACTTGTAGTGAAAGGCTTCAAACAGAATGAAGGCCTTGATTATTTTGATACATACTCGCCTGTAATGAGGATAACTTTAATTCAGATATTAGTTACCTTGACGGCGGTATATGGTCTTGAAATCCATCGAATGGATGTGAAAACAACATTCCTAAATGGAAAGTTGAAGGAAGAAATTTACATGAAACAACTTGAGGATTTTGTGGTTTCTGATAAAAAAAAAGGTGTGCAAACTTGTTAATTCACTTAATGGACTAAAACAAACACCCAAACAGTGGCATGCAGAGTCTGACCAAACCATATTGGCAAACGGGTTTAAGAGATAAACGAATGTGATAAATATGTTTACATTAAAGACACTCCAAATCACAAGGTCATTGTTTGTTTGTATGTGGATGATATGTTGATCATCAGTAGAGAAATTTATGACATAAATGCTACGGAATGAATGCTTCAGAGCAAGTTTAATATAAAATACCTTGGAGTTGTGGTAGGAATAAGAGTAAAAATCCATAGGGATTGGCATTGTCACAGTCTCATTATATTGAAAATGTATTCGACAAGTTAAAGTATTGAGATTTTGGTATTGTCAAGACTCCATTAGACGTGAGCTTTGCACTTCAAAAGAATAAAGGGGAAAGTGACTCACAGTTGGACTATACAAAAGTGTTGGGATGTTTAATGTATATTATAAACTGCACAGGGCCAGACATAACATGTGCTATTAGTAAATTGAGTCGGTACATGAGTAATCCTAATAAAACTCATTGGATGACAATGAAAAGAATTTTGGTGTATCTTAAATACACTCAAGAAAATGCTTTGGATTATAATAAATATCTAGAAATAACTGAAGGATATAGTAACAAAAATTGGATCACAGGATAGAATGAAGTAAAATTCAAAAGTGGATATGTATTTACTTTAGGTGGAGGAGAGGTCTTTTGAAAATCATCTAAACAGACATGTATTGCCCGCTCTATAATGGAATTTGAGTTTATCGCATTAGATAAAGTCGGTGAAGAAGCTGAATGACTCCGAAATTTTTGGAAAGATATTCCTTATTGACCCAAACCATTGGCACCAATATATATACACTGTGATAGCCAAGCGATGATAAATAGGATAGGGAGCATGATATATAACGGTAAATCTCATCATATGAGACGAAGACATAATACCGTTAGAAAACTACTCTCTAATGAAATTATCACTATTGATAATGTGAAATCAAAGGATAATGTGTCGAATCCACTTACAAAAAGCCTATGTAGAGAGAGAGTTGAGAGAACATCAAAGAAAATGGATTTACGGCCTAGGACAAGTCAGCATGGCGGTAACTCTACCTAGAAGACTGGAGATCCCAAGAGTTAGGTTCAGGGAGATCAAACAAAGTTGTGACTGACAGTTGAACATTTTTAATATACTCAACCCATTTTCATGATGTAGACAATGTTTAGGAAACAAGGATAAAGCTTATGGTGTGAAGCTTTTTAATAGTTATCTAAATTTGGTAGATTTGACCAAATAGTTTAATCTATAGAATTGAACATTTAGAAATCACCGATGTGAGAGTGAAGTGGAAGCTGCTTCAAGGAGAATGTTAGTAAAGGTCTACTCTCTACATTCTCATGAAACTTGAATGTGTTCATGGCTAAAATGAACAAAACCGTGAGAATCATAAATGGTAAGAGACTTGTTGTGTGACATGTGTTATCTAGTTGTACATTAAACTTGTTGCGTGACATGTGTTATCTAGTTGTACATTAAAGTTCAACAGTTCAAAGATATCAAATCTATCGATTGATCGAGTGCATCCGACACATGTTCACTACGAAAAGTTCAAAGAGAAACCCACTAATCCAGATGCAATCAGTCTTTGCTTGTTGATCACATACTTGTCCGTAAATTTTTTATAAGATAGCTATTCCCCATTCATGTGGGGGATTGTTGGGTTATTAAGAGGTGTGAATGAAAAATGAAAAGACGGTATTTTTTTGGGAAATACACTAAGAGCAATGATGCAATTTGAATAGACACCTTTTCAAATTGAATGGTTATAACCTTTTAACTGAGTTGTGACTTTTTGAAGAGTTGCACCTTTATAAAGGGATGCACCTTTCTAAACCATTGCTTCTCTTCATGAAGCAACTCCTCGATGGTTATAAATACCTAAATTTTTTCTTAGGTAAAGATAATTTTTTTAGAATTGAAAACATTCTTCTTCTTCTTCTTAAAAACTTTTTTGTGATCATCAAACTGTTGAGTGCGTTCAAAGTTTCTTAAAGTTTGAGGTACCTCTTCTTTAAAAAAGTAAATCATTTTGTCCTAGGAGGAAGGATTCCATAACCTCGGGTACTTGAAGGCAATAAATTTCTTAAGGACACGCCGTGAAGTTGGTGGACTTGGTTCTTAAATTTCTGTTTCATCTTCATTTCTTAATAGTTGATAAACACTTCATTTGATAGGTCATTTGATTATTCATTTGAACTTATGTTTGAAGGTGTTAAACTTCATTGTAGTTCCTGAAAACTTATTCTTGAACTTAGTTTGAAGTTTGTATAGAAAACATACATATTTTGTACAGCCAAAACAACATGTATTACTTAGGCAACACAACTACTTATTTGTTACACCTAAAAAATGCAAGATAAAATCAGAATCCTACTTTAAGTAAATTTAAAATTACACATAGTGATTCGTTAGTATGTGAAGTGATTTAGACAAGGCTACAAATAGTTCCTAACTCATGTCTAAGTTGAAAGTTTTCTGATCAATTGAGTCCTTGTGTAGGGTCTCTCTATAGTCAACTTAATATGAGTGCAACTCCTAGCATATAAAGAGTTTTGTACCTCAAGACCAACCAAATAAAAGATCTTTGAGTCTTCTTTCTAACACCGTCTTTCTTTGTCAATCCGATTCCTGAGTAAAAAGTTATGCTCATTTTACTTGAGGGTGTCTGTCTATCAGAGATTGATGATCTGAGTGACGAACGATCAACTGTTGATGACCTGAGTAACGAGTCGTCAAACTTAACCAGTAAGATTAAAAAATGGCTCAAAAGTAAGGAGATGGTTGACGAGACATCAACGGGTAGATGGGCTTTCAATCAAGTCATCAGAAGAAAATTTTCTACAATATTAAAGCATTTTCTTAGGGGTTTCATGGTCTTTTCTCACTCATTTAACCTCCTAAACTATGGCGTTTAAGCCATCCTAAGACTAAATATAAAGCATAAACTACTTCTAATCTCTCATTCATTTTACAACATACGAAATTACTCAGAGAAACATGATAAACATGCAACTTTTCTTCTTCAAACAAGAAATTGTAATACCCCGTATTTCTCAAGATTAATTTAGATCTAAGTAAATGAGTATTCCTATATAAATTTTTTAAAATACTCAGTATTTTTTATTTTATATCTTACCATTGGGTAGAAAATTTAGTCAACTTTCCAACGATATAAAGTTTACCCAAATCCGATACTCGGGTGAGAAGTTATAGCATATTTCGTAAAACATGTACCAAATTGGCACCCAGCGCGTCGCGGAGACCATCCAAATGACAATGGTCATTTTCTGTGAGCCAATGCGATACCACCACATCGCGCCACCAGCCATTTCCAATTGTCACTGTCTAGAGTGACTCCGCGATTATGGCGTGTCTCGCCAAGAGGTAACTTCGCATGCAGTGAGCCAGCGCGATGGCACCGCATCGCGCCAAACCTCCATCTCCCAGTCGTCCAAATTCTAGTGAGTTGGCGTGATTCCACCGCGTCGCGCCAACATGAAAAATTGAGATTTTTATTTTTGTGATTTTAATTCAGGGATTGTTTGGTCAATTACTAAAATCCCTAATTAACCTAAACACGGGATTAAAGTCCTAAATACCTATTATATCATTATTTCCTTACTTTCTCTCAAGATTAAAACATTATCTCTCTAGATACAAAACGCTAGCTTCAAGAAATCAAGAACAAACCTAAGAATTTCTTTAAGAATCTTCAAGAATTAACATTTCAAGGTATGTTAGGTGTTCATCTACGGGTTTCTTTCACTCATAGAGTCCGAGAATTCATTTTAAACTACAAGATTATGAATTCATGATTTACAATGCTTGAAATTGGATTATATTCATGTTCATGACACTAATTGAGTTTCAATCCATGATTAATTATAGATTCTATGAAATTGAAATAGCATGTATATTGAACTGTGTAAATTTCATGTTATAATCCTTGAATTTACAAGTTTGGGCATTTTAGTTGCAATGTTTATGTGTTATCCATGATTATGTGCATTAAGTTGTGCTCCCCAAGTGTTTGATAGAATGTACATGTGAATTAAATGATGCAATCATGACATGTTAGTATATGTACAAGCTTATGCCCTACAAGTGTTTGGTGAAATGCCTCTATGAATGAATTAGTGTTTGGTGAAATGCCTCTATGAATGAATTATGGACAAGTGTACGTTGTTATGTCTTTCAAGATCATGCTATGCTTTACTTTTCATGCTATCGAGTCCTGGGGTACCCAAAAATCTAGTTGTTTACCTAGAGCTATAGTACTACAAAATAGTCTCAGTCATGTCACGATCTCGTAGTACTCAGTCAGTTACAGAACTCAGTGAAACACCGTATCAGTCTAGTTCAGCTTAGTATAGTCATTAGTGTCATTCAATTGGGAGTAGGATTCAACACCGAGTGAACCCAAGGATGGGGACTTACCTGCCAGTAGAGGGTGTGATCCTTAGAAGCAGTCCTTGCTTTCCAGAACTACGTAGCCAACGTAGGTTGAGACATCTACCTGCCAGTTGAGGTTTGATGAGGTGTCTTAACCTGCTAGTTGAGGGTTCCACCATTCTCATTAGGGTACCTGCCAGATGAGGGTAACTCTTCAGCTTGTCTTTACCCATGGCATGGTACTGACACCCCCTTTCAATTGGGGTTACAGGTTGGACCCCAGTTATATTATTTGGGGTATGTCGGTTAGATGATTACTTCCCATAGTTTTAGTTTCAGTCTCAATGTAGAACTCAGTTCAGTTCTATAGAATCAGAACTATCAGATACAGTCACTCAGCTATCAGAAATTCAGTTATTAGAAATCTCAGATTTATCAGTTACTCAGTATCAGAACTAAGTACTCAGCTTCAGTAAAAGCTCAGATACAGTATTCACGTATATACATAGTATTGCATACTCGGTATTTATAGTAGTTTCAGTTACTCTATATCATTTAGTCAGTTACTGTTCATGCATGTGAGACCTTACATTCAACCTTACCTCATCTCGCATACCAGTACATTCTACGTACTGACATATACTTTCTCTTGTGCTATGATATCTTATATCATATGTTCAGACACTCAAGTTTCTGACCGCGCATAGACAAATTCAGATTCAGCCAGCAGTGTCAGATTTAGTAGTGAGTCCTTATCTATCGAAGATATATTTTTATTCAGTATTTCAGTAGTTGGAGTTAGTTGGGGGCTTGTCCCATAAAATCTACATTCAGACAATTCAGTTAGAGTCTTTTCAAACTAGACTTTCAAACAGTATTCAGTTTTGCAGATTATTATTATAGTTGATATTCTTTATCAGTATTTCAAATTTTGAATATTATGGCATTTCAGCCTATTTTTCATATCATTACAGTATTATTATTCAGTGCTCACAACAGATATCAGTCATGGGTTAGCTTGTGGTCCTTCGTGGTCGTAAGCACCGTGTAGCGTTTGGGGTACAGACTTGGAGCATTATAGAAATTGAGGTTTTTCATCTTCTAGCTCAAATTCTCCAAACTTTAGTTTAAGAATCAAAAGTACTCAAGTATGTGGATATTCAATGAGAATTTTATTTCATCCTCATGCTCAAATTATAAGTTTTAATTCATGAATTCTATGATTTTCATGAACCAGGATTTTTATCCAACTAGAATTCCAAGCTTAAATTTAGTTCTTCATGATATGTTTTTCATTCATGAGCATGTTTTTACGATTATTTATGATTTCTTATGGCTATATTATAACATTCACATTATTCTCATGTCCATACATGATTTACAAGATATTACTTATGATTTCAAGTATATGATCAAGCTATGTATGATGTATCAGTTTTCAAGACTATTAAGCATTATTTATCATGATTTGATGGATTTCAGACTATATTTTTATGAAATTCATTATCTTTAAAGACTTGTCATTTTATAATTTTTCAACATATTGATATTTAGTATTTTAATTTGGACTTGTGTTATGAAATTTCACACACCCTTTAGATTATAAAATTTATCATGATAGTTGAATTCTTAGAGATGACGGGTTATGAATAACCGATGACTTAGAATGTCATACATCGTCAGTTGAACACCCAGTCCTTTAGTTTTCATGATTTAAAATGCTTTCAGATAAATCACTTACACTTCAATCTCAAATCATCAGTATTATTGAGCTATCTAGTATTTCAACTTATATTCAATTAGAAGTAGTTAGGGCTGGTCATAAAATACCGAAAATTAAACTACCGAACCAAATTGAAAAATTTGGTAATTGGTATTCGATATTTGGTATGATATTTGAGAGTAAAATTTTAATATTTCAATATTCAGGATTGGATTTGGTTCAAGATATTGATACCGTTTGGGATTCGGTATTTACCGAATATCGAATATATATATATATA
>JAPEIP010000012.1:236021358-236039880 GCA_026120095.1 Capsicum chinense
CCAACCCCCCAACCCCCAAATTGAAAAATGACCTTGAACTGTGATCCAACTCTCATTCCGAATCAAGACTCGACCTGAACCAACATGAGACACGAACCTAAATCAACAAAGTGCCCAATACCTAATTGAGACATAGGATCAAATCCCTAAATCCCGGCTCTAGACTTGATCCTCGCTTGAGACTATACAAGTTATGGGTTGGTGTCGGTATTTGGTGAAGAGGGTGGGCGGGGGGGTCAGTCTCGAGGTCAAAGTCGGGTCTAGAGTCATGGGTTGGGCCTTGTTGGGGATCAGAATTAAGACTGCATCTAATTAGAGTCAGGGTTCGTGAGTCGGTGTTTTGAGTTTGATCGAGACATAGATTCAAATATAAAGATATAATATCTGCCTATATTATACCTAAATACCTTTAGAACAAAATGTTTTTTTATTAATCAAAAACCAAAAAATAAATTAAAATATCACTTAATTTCCAAAAAAATAGCTTCTAGAAAAAACATTTTCTCACACCGTAGATACCCCTAGCGACGTTAATTAAAACAAATAAATAAACTTTGAAATGTCAACTACAAGCAGGTTGGTGATTGAAATAATAATAGTAATAAAAAAAGGGAAAGCCTACTCGGTTGCTTAACGCGGAAAAATAAAATAAAAATAGTAAATAGATGGACAAGAGAAAATGGGAATTTGCAAAACATCGTACCCAATAAATAACCAATTATATGACCAAAATTTTGACCAAAAATCAAATTCAGAAATTGAAGAAATTGAAATTTTAGATATGTCTTGCCCTGCATCTTTACCTTTGAAGGAAACATTTTTCATATCACATGGATCACCAACACTTTCAATTGATGAATCTTTACCAGCAAGGCATTTCTTGAAAGGCTTCAGAGAAAAATGTATGAGTCATCATGAGAAACCAAATTCAATTTTGGTTATTTCAGCTCATTGGGAAACTTCTGAACCAACTGTTAATTCTGTACGTGGTAGACATGATACTATTCATGACTTTTATGGTTTTCCTAAACCCATGTATCAGGTGTGCTTTTTTCTTTAACAACTTTTTTTTTTTTTTTAAATGATGGTGTTGTTAGTTTAAATACAATGTTTGTTTTATTATTACGTTAATTTTGTTGTGTTGTATAGCTGAGTTGATTGGTTATGTGAACTGTCAACTTGTTGGTGGGGTGTTTATGTTCCCTGCTCCTATTTCTCCTACACCAATATTTGTTTTGATTAATTATTTAAATTTTATTGTGTTGTATTTTAAATCTTTGAATATGATATTTGTTGTGATTATTATGTTGATCTTTTGTATCGTATTTGTTGTTAGATTCTAGTAGCTCAATTGATTGGCTACCTGAAAGTTTTTGCTTTTTAACACCTTTTTTTGATGATCTTTGCCTATTTTATCCTATATTTTATTGTGTCGTATCCAAAGGCTCGAATCCGTGACCTATAGGTTATGTGGACATAACTTTACTGTTGCTCCAAGCCCCGAAGATTCCTTTTTGATTTTAACTAAATCTGCTTAGATAGAATTTGTTTGACTTCAGAAGAACATGGGATGAATTAACTCTGAAGATCTAGAATTCAGCGGTATCCTAATAATAATAACAACAATGTGTCCAGTAAATTCCTAAAAGTGGGGTCTGGGGAGGGTGGGGGTGCACACAGATCTTGCCTTTATCTTTGTGGGGTTAGAGAGGCTGTTTTCGATAAACCCTCTGCTGAATGCAACTCTATCCCATTAACTCTTTATTCGAATCTTTCAAGTATATACTGTAGAATGATAAAAATGAAATAATAGATTTTATTTTGATCTGTAGTATTAGAGAATATGATAAATCTTTGTTTTTGTTGATAGGTAGTATGAGAGAAGATGATCTTTTATCTTTTCGAATGGTTGTATAAGAGGATATGACCATTTTTCATTTTGATCGGAAGTTTAAGAGAATATGGTCATTTTTCATTTTGATTGTTAGTATGAGAGAAAATGATCGTTTATCTTTTTGACTGGTAGTATAAGAGGATATGATCATTTTTCATGTTGATAGGTAGTATGAGAGAATATGATCTTAACATCTCAGGCAACTCTAGATCCTTATATACCTCTCTAAGATGTAGATGCAAAAAGGATATCAAACGCATGGCTATAGGAATTGTGAGTTACAATTGATTGTAGCCGAAATGATGTTTGATTGCCTGTCTCATGTCGTGCTTCCTTGTGTCCTGATATAGTGTCATTGGTTAGTGGAGCTGGATGGTTTTGTGAACTCTCTGTATACGTTGAAGTAAGCTTCTATAGTTAGAGTTTCAGGATCCTACATTCTTTGGTATTCATTACAACCAGTTTGTAGTTGAGTCTACAGATTAATGTTTCCTTTAACATAGAGTTATCTGCGTTTCTTGTAATTGCATGATAGGCACGACATGCTAACTCATTCTAATCTGCTGGCGAAATAAAAGTATACCAATTTCTTATGTAATTTCTCTCATTTTGCAATCTTCAGCTCAAGTACCCTGCTCCAGGATCTCCAGAATTGGCAAAAAGAGTGAAGGATGTTCTCATGGCATCTGGGTTCCCAACAGTTTACGAGGACAAAAAACGTGGTCTGGACCATGGTGCATGGGTCCCTCTCATGCTCATGTATCCAGAAGCGGACATTCCAGTCTGCCAGCTTTCGGTCCAGCCCCATAGGGATGGTACTTATCATTACAACTTGGGAAAAGCATTGGCCTCCCTCAAGGATGAAGGTGTCCTCATAATTGGTTCTGGATCTGCTACTCACAACTTAAGGGCTCTCAGTTCATCCAAGAATATTGCTTCGTGGGCTTTAGAGTTTGATGGTTGGCTTAAGGACGCCCTTCTCAGCGGAAGGTATGTTCTTATAATCCACTTTTTATGTCTATGCTTAGCTGGTGAATCAAAGACTAAGGTTTTGAAAAGCTCATTCTTTTCAAGTCTTTCATAGTAGATAAAACTTAAAAGTACTACCTTTAAAGAAGCACTATGTAATCACATAGACCAAGGGGGTGTTCGGTATTGAGGAAAATATTTCTAATTTTATCGTGTTCGGTTGGTCACATTTTTTGAAAAACATTTTCCTAGGAAAACGAGTTCCTTAAAGATACGGAAAATGACTTCCCTAATGAAAATAGGGAAAACTAGTTCCAAAAGTAGCATTTGCGTCTTTCCCACCCTTCAACACACCTCATCGTCACCCCTATAGCCCCATCCCCACCACCACTACTCTCCCTTCCCTACCTCCCAATAATATCTGTCTTAAATTATAAATACTTTTAGGATAATATTTTTTGCTTACGTACCGAACACAAGAAAATAAGCAAGAAACTTACTTATTTTCCTAGAAAACATTTTTCAATAAGAACCTTTTCCTTGAAAAATATTTTCCTTCATACAGAACACACCTCTAATGTTAATGGACATGGTTGATGTGTTGCTCCACTATATATCAACATGTTAATATCTGGAAGAAAGTTTCTCTAAATTAGCATTTTATCTTATAAATAGCATGTTTGGTGTGTGCATCTACATTAGGTTGAGAATATTGGAGCACTGTGTTTGTGTAGATCATCAGCCCTCTATTCTTAGTGTCTTTCTATACATGTTTTAGAATGTGACTCTTTCTTTACGTCATCTTTAGAATGTCCAGAAATAATCAGATTTTATGTATCCATTGTGAAGCTTACAGAGACACGTTCCTGCTTTCAATGCGTTCTGTGGTTCTTGCCTTCTTAAATTTTCTTTAGTATTATTTCATGGCTGAAAGCGTAAGGATTCTCAATTTAATAAAAAGTTTCTGTCAGCAAAAGGAACGTAGGATTCTTAGCTTATTTGAGAAGTTCCTTTTCTTGAATTCAAACATTCATTGCCTTTTTTCAGCTTGACACCAACTTTAGAGCCATCCTTTTCTAAGTACGACAAGCTGTAGGAGTTGACGTTCTCGCTAATCTTAATCTTCCCAATGTTGAAGCTCACCTGCTTAGAGAAGCAAGCAGGTCAACCTCGTTCAAACACACAACATCGAGTCTGACAATTTAGTTGGACTCTCATGTCGTTCAAAATGAATCATCTGTTCTCCTGCTTATACCAGAGAGTTTGTTCATTATTGCAAATTATATGTTAACTTTGAGTAATACTCTCTCTCTATGCATATTCGTAATACTTCAGAAAAGTGGTAATCATAACTGGAAACATTCTTGATTACATAGCGAAATGAAATGTACTATAGCCTATTGTACTAGTTCCGTCTTTCTCTTTTAGATGTATGTTCTTATTCTTGCTTATGAGATGACGGGCACTCAGAGGTGGATCTAGAATTTTAACTTTATAAATTCTAGACTTTAAAATAGTGTCTTGTATATTCAAAACCTACATCTGCCTCATTGTAATAAGTAGATAGGTAACTTTGAAATTTTCAGCTGATGCAGAAGCTATTTCTTTGTAGGTATCAAGATGTCAATAACTATGACATGAAGGCACCACATGCAAAAGTTGCACACCCAGCGCCCGAGCACATCTATCCGTTACATGTAGCGCTAGGTGCTGCCGGTGAAGGTGTAAAGGGAGATCTTATTCACCACAGCTGGGATCTTGGTTCACTTTCTTATGCTTCCTACAAGTTTTCGAGCCTAAATCGGTCTTCATAGATGAATCCTTGAGTGTATTTATGGTTTCTGCTGGTGTTATATGTGTAAACTTCTCAAAGTGGATTTGATTCATATATAGAAAATAAAATGTAAAGACTGAATTTGATGTTATCCAGAAGAAGGAGCTGCAATATGATTGTTAAGTTCTCTGGTTGACAATTAGGCACTCTTTATTATTATTATTATTTTTTTTTTTTAATGATTGTAGTGTTCGCGCACCTCAATTAACTACATGAGATATCTGCCACAGTTAAGACCTCTTTATTATTAAGAAGTTTCATTATTTCTACATCTGACTGGCCTTTGTATTTTGTTTTTCGCTTTTAGTCCTCAGTCCAAATCAAGCCCTTCAGCTTTTGGGTATATATATTCTCCAAACAAGCCATATTTTCTCTATATTTTAAACGAATGAGCTGATGGTCTACCGAAAACATCCTTTGGATTATATTAAGTGGTACATTATTAGATGTTTCTTAATATAATTATCCTTTGAAAGTTGATTGATCGTTTCTACGATATTTGAATGTCTCATTCTCTTGCATATGGAAGAATCAATTGTAGTAGAAAAAGTTCATAAATATTCTAAAAACGGTGAAATTGTGTAAGAGATTTTTTGTAAAAGTCTGAAATGATTGCAGGCAAGACGTTTTCACAAAATTATAGTTGCACTTTTAAACTACAAGAATTCCATTGAATCAATTGAAAGCACCAAATTGAGAGAAAAAAGACGAATATAAATCCTGACATATGCGAGTGACGTATTAAATATAAAATAAATTTAAATCGACGATATCTCAGACAAATCGAATCAAATCATTAAAAAGAATTCTACTAATGATTTGGTTTGATATGAAAAATGTTTCAGTCATAATTGATTGGTACTCCCTCCCTCAAATAAGTTGACTATTGATTTGATATATATATTAAAAAATAATAAATAATAAAATAATTTTATTATATTATTTTTTAAAATAATAAAGTAATTTTATTATATCATTCTTTAAATTAATGTCTTAAAAAATATATTAAGTGATAATAGTATTTAGTCGCAAAAATAAAATAGATAAAAATAAATAAATTATGCATTAATTTTTTAAATTAGATAAATATTACTATTAGATATTATTTTTAATATAGTGGTCAAGTATTTTTTGGATGGAGGAGTATTAACTAAAAAGTCAAACTGAGATCAAATTAAGTGCTTGTTTGGGATTACTTATTTTTCAAAATAAGTACTTATTTTGAGAAAAAAAATACTTTTTTAAAAAAGAGGATATTTGGTAAATTTACAAAAGTGCTTTTAAAAATAAGCAGAAACAGTTTTTCTGCTTCTGGGAAGAAGCAAAAAATTTCTGCTTTTTAAAAAAACAGAAGCAGAAAATTTTTTATGACAAAAATATTCCTATCATACAAATACACAAATATATATATATATATATATATATGTGTGTGTGTGTGTGTGTGTGTGTGTTGTGTGTGTGTATTCCTTATTAATTAATTAACATATCTTACAAGTTTGATTAACGTTTGATTTTTAAAATTTTACATTTCATAGTTACGTAATAATTTTTTATGATTTATATATTGTTATTTATTTTCACTTATTTTCTTTAAATAAATTTGAAAATATCATTGATGATGATGACTAAAAAATATATAATATTTTATTTTTTATTATTAATGATAACAATTGATAGATGAATCACGTTACAAGATTGTATTTTGGTGGCACATATAATTTTTTTTTGGATATTTAATTTTTAATAAATAATTCATGAAAAGTGATATTTTTGTTACAATGTAGTGCGTATATATATGACTATGATGATTGCTTATTCGTAGTAAATTTTTCCACGATAAAAATATATCCAAAAAAAAGATAACAAATAAAAGATAGAATTTTATTTTAAATATTTGTTATCATGTAGTATACGTATATGAATGTGATTACTTAGTTTTAGAATTGACACGGTAAAAATATATTCAAAAGAAAAAGTAACAAATAACAGATATAATTTCATTTAGATATTTGTAACATGTAGTGCATGAAATTCAAATAAGACTTTCAATTTTTTTCACTCCAGTTTGAGATGTACAATTAAAAGAACATTTGGAGTTTGAAAAAATAAATTTACTCTCCTACATTCAATGTCATCTTTTAAATTCGACACTCAAGTTGATCTTGTTACAACTACTATGGCTATACATAATTTCATACAACAACACTCTGCTACTGATAAAGACTTTAACTATTATGCTAACAAACATATCATCACAAGGATCGAAGAAGCGGACCAACCTTTTGATATACCTTCAGAAATACAAGACAGATCTCCTACTAGTATGGAGATATTGCGTAATAAAATTAGGGATGAAATCATTGGGAATTTTTGTGATGTATGAAGGACTAATTATTTTTATCGTTAATTTTTTCATATGTAGTGATTTAATTTATGAAATAATTTTTATATTCATTTTTGTTGGATGTTTTTAAGTAATATTTGAATTATTTAAGTAATATATCAAAGTACGTACTTTATAATTAAATAAAAAAATTTAATTAAAAATATTATAATAGATATTTAAAATAAATTTTCTCTATAAATTGATTTTAATAATAAAAGTCTATTGATAAATGTCTTTTTTGGCCATTTGTCTCAAACAAACACTTCTTAAAAAAGATTATCTAAATACAATTTGTTTATCAAAAGCACTTTTTAAATGAATTTACCAAACACAAATTACTTTTTTTTAGAAGCACTTTTCTGAAAAGCTATTTTATAAAAGTGTTTCTCAAATAAACAATTTTGTAACAGTAATCTCAAACGGGCTCTAACCCATACAATTTCTAATACATATTCTGGTGGTTGCATGTGTAAGCTGATGGTGATAATCTTACGAGGGTAATGAATAAAGTAGTGGTGAAAATGTTAACTTCATAAGAATCCTTAAATTGAATCAAATTCATTTAGAACAACTAGTTGTAAGGAAAACAATGCACTTAGGGCGGACTTGGGAACAAGTTATCTCGAGATCAATTATTTTGAAATTATTATTTTATTTTTGATGTGGAATAAAAATAATATTACAATCCTAAGTTAACTAATCCAGGATAAGTTATCTCATGATTTTATTCCAAACAAACATAAAATAAACTCATCCTAAATTCGAGATTAATTATCTCTTATCCTTTATACCAAACGAGCCCTTAATAAATTGAGAACATGAATAATTTGGAATTGGTTGAAAACATGTCCTAAATGTTTCAACGCTTAAAGCCTTTAGTTGCTGCATATTGTACAGTACTAGTATTTCATGTCCTGTCTTGAAGTTTTCATTACTACATCTTGTGAATTGTTAGTGCTACTTCCATTTTATATCTTTAACTTTGATCATTTGGAAGAGAGCTTTGGAGTTCAAGCTGTAGAAACAGTCTCGGGCGGAAATGTAAAGTAAGACAACGTACAATAGACAATCCCGGTCTGGCCCTTTCCTGAACCCGCACATAGCGGGAGCTTTAATTCACTAGGCTGCCCCAACTTTGATCATTTATAGAAAGAAAAACAATAACCTTGGAGCTTTTCACTGTACAAAGTTCAACCATAACATGCTGATTGCTATTTTACTTAACAATGTGTGACTCAAATTCAATTATTTTAGTTTACATGTTCCACATTGACATTGCACCCGAAAAAACACCAATTTACACCCTTTGCCCATAAAATTATTTACTTACACTATGATGGATTTACATGCTTCTTATTTATACTAACAAGTACTATATCATTTACTGGCCACATCATTTGGTTTGCTGTCCATATTTTTGTACTTGTAAAAGTAGGAAACCACGAGGAAATAAATGAAGTTTACTGATCCTAAGGTACAACATAGCCAGAATACATTGTCCATTCTCCCATCATTGATATTGTCAGGCAACCATCCTGATTGTCTTTGAACCAGATCAATCAACACGTTCCCCAGATAGAACGCGATACCAATAAACAATGAAACCATCGCGGTTGAGGTATTCTTCAAGGATGTTGGAAATTCTTGGTAATAAAATGCGATATGTCCTGGAAAATGGAATCCTTCTCCAATTCCATTTAGAGCTAGCTGTGGTAGTAGCCAGAAGACGGACATTGGGACGATGGCATCCTTTTTACCTTGGAGATGGTGTGATCTAGCAATCCTCAGTCGCCTAGACTCAACCAGTGCGGATACAGCCATGCACGCTATAGTTAGCGAATGGCCTATGCCAACACGCTGAAGAGGGGTGAGAGAAAAGCTTGTGTATTTAGCTAGGAAAGGGTTTAGTAGTCGGTCAATAATGAATATGGCTAAACAAGTGAATAGCAATATGAAGACTAACATAGAACCTGCTGGCATCTCGAAATGAGGTCCCATATGGCGATCCATTTTGAGAGCCTGAAGGGTTAGCAGGCTCAATTGCATGACCAGTTGAGTGGATATTAGTAAACCACTAGCCCATAGAGGGAAAAGCTTGATCAAGCTTTTCAAATCTTCAACTTGCTGCACTGTGCATAATCTCCAAGGTTTACTAATCGAGCCGTCTGGTTTGGTGTCTCCCTCAGTAATAAAAGCTGCACAATTCAAGAACCTGTACAAGAGGACTTTATATCAGCTAATCAGTTTTGAGAAAGTATGTATAAGAAGCGCAACAAGTGGTAAAAATATGTTTACTTGAAGAACTTGGTAGGAACTAGTGTGGTTTTGTCACTTGGATCATGGTAGTAGTGTTGAGTTTGTTCTGATAGAGGGACTCTCCATTTCTGAATAGCAGCGACTACCACACGTGCTAAGTTGACAAAAGGGCTGCCTCCTTGTTCCTTAACATGGCGATAGAAACGTTTGCCAGCAAGGAAAATTGCCAAGCCAAGGATGTTACAAGCCACAGATATACCATAACCCCATGTCCAACTGATGTTGTCCTCTACATAGACGATGAACGCTGTACTTAAAGCCCAGCACAAGTAAAAGATGAATATGTACCAATCAAAGAACATTGCCTGATGTTTTGGCTTATCAAATTGATAAGCTCCCATGGGTGCAATTGTAAAACGCGTGCCTGCGATCCCTATAGATGCTAATGCCAGAGCCACATACAAAAATACATATTGGTTTGTTGAGGGGCTTGTGCAGAGATTGGATCCATCACCACATGCTAGAGGTTTTAATGCATTAATTGCTGCTGTCAATAGTAAAAGAAATATACCCTGCAAACGCAAAACAAGAAATGAAAAACATGGTTCATAGATCCTTTTTTTATTTTCAAAAAAAGAGGATGAAACTAACAAGGTCTACTTAACTTAGTCTATGTAGCATTAAAGTCAAAAAAACCTTTGAGATAATGGTAACATTAAAGTCAAAAAATGATAATGGACACCTAAAGTATCATTTTTTTTGAGTTTCATACCTAAACCATCAAGATTTTGTATTTAGTTCCTGAACTATCACCAACTATTTATCAAAACACACCTCGAAGCTGACTAGACCAACTGTTAACAACTTAATTTGCCATAAAATTTCTCACATGGCAACTGACTCATTAATTTCGAGGTGTGTTTTGATAAATAGTTAGTGATAGTCCAGGAAGAAAATGCAAATACCTGATAGTTCATTAGGAAACTCGATCGCCAAAATGTGTTGCTTCAAATGGGTTTTTCTTGACCATGTACAGTTACTAAACTAACTATTTGTAACATTAAAGTCACAAAACTATTTTACAAATAGTTACTTTAGTCGTGAAATGTAGTTTTGTGACTTTAGTATTACAAAGAGCAAGTTTAGTGACCATTAATCCAACTAACAACAGCATTGGTTACTATACCATAGCAGAGATAAGTGAAGAAATCCAAATGACAGAAAAACATCCAAGATAAGAGTCAGCAATGATCCCACCAAGAATAGGGAAAATTGTTGTCAATCCATTGACCACATTGAAAACTTTAGCAGCAGCAATGCTCCTCATGTTGAACTCATTTATCAGAAAAACAATCAAATTGCTAGTCCACCCTCCAGCCGCAAGCGATAAGCCCGCCATGGTTGCTGAATTTAGCAATCAAAATTGTTAAATTTCACATAATTAAACTTTTGTCTCATTGACTCAACTCTTAACATGGAGAATGGCAACAAATTAAACTAAAGCATAGGCAGAGGTGAATCCAAGATTTGAAGTTTATGAGTTCCTATATCGACCTCGAGTTAATACACAATAATAACTGAGTCCACAGCCATATGTTACATTGTGGATCCGAATTAGAGTAGCTTCGACAAGTTCACTAACTAAACTCGAATCATGTATACATACGTAAAAAGTATTAAGATGATCGAGAAACTCTAAATCCTGAATCCGACTCTTAACATTAGGACGACGAAACGTACCTATAATAAAGGGGAATGTTATCCAGCCACCATTTTTCCTAGCAGAAGAGGACTGCATTACTACTTCATCAACATGACTTGCTGAATTTTCCATTGCTAAGTTGAAAGTCAAGTAGAAAGAAGATAGAGATATTAGTTTCTACTTGCTATTGGATTCTTATTAAACCTATTCCAATTTATGTGATACATCATGACACATTTTTATATTCAGTAATAATTTAACTTTAAAATGTCTAGTAATAATTTAACTTTAAAATGTCTATTCTATTCTTAGTGATATGATTTACAGCTACTTTTATTTTCCTCTGAGTATATATTATTTGGCGAACGTGGCTCTTATCATTCAATTTCCGTATCTAACTAATTGCCCAGAAATTCATAAGCTATGAATAACTCCCCCCGTCTCATATTAGTTTTCATATTTTGCTTTTAGAGTAACTATGTGAATTTTGACTAGCTTTAAATTATAATTCCTTTTCAAATTAATGTAAGAAAAGTTGTACCTTCTTTTACTAATCATATAGTTATTAAATATAAAAATATTGAGTTGATCCAATCCAATTTAATTTCAAAAATGAGTTAAATTGACTTTCACAAGGGAAAACATGGCAACTAATTGAAACTGAGGGAGTAGTGTTTAATTAGAACAAGTTGAATTTAATTAAACTAAGTCCACATAAATAAAAAGTTAGGCGTACCTAAATCCAGAATAAATAAAAGGAGGTGAATGCGAAAAATACTCTAGAATATTAATGTATGTCTATTCTCAATAATATTTGGAGGACTTAGCATTAAACTATATAAAAATTAACAGAAAGTCATCTAAGTTTACTAATTTCTTCTTAGTTAATGATGAGACAATATCAAGTTGAGTAGTTTCTGCCAACTTGTTTGATTAATAACCATGTTATTAAATTCGTTCATGTGTTTTTGTGTGAAATAAAATATTTATCAGACAATTAATAAATCCTTTTCTATATTTCACCGTTAGAAAATATCTTTCAAAGAAAAGTTTTTTTCTTAGAAAAATATTTTTTTGGAAAAATATTGGTGGTGATAATTGCAAATATTGGCTAATGGCGGTGAAGAATCTTGTGATGTTTGGAGGTGGTAGTTGTGGATGGAGATCGTGTTTGTGTATGATGGGCGATGATAGTTGATAATGATGGCAACATGAAAGTGAATGAAATGATAGTGTAAATTGTTATCTTTAATTTGTAGAAATCTGTAAATAGACATCTTAATTATATTAAGACTAAATTTTGATACTTTTGATAAAAATGATGGTTTCGTGTTTATGAGAAAAAATTTAACTTAAAAATTTTAATTGTATGTTCAAATAAACTTCAAATCAGCCTGATTTAAAATCATGTTCGAACAGACCATATATCAATTTTTTCTTTGAATTTGTATCTAAATGCTTTGGTCTTTTCTGGTTGACATAATGCATAAAAGTATCCTTTAAATTGGTTTTAGCTGACATTTATGCCTTTCAACTTTGGGTGTGCACAAATATTCATATAAATTTGTATAAAATTGAACAAGTAAATACATGCGTCCTACATGACAATTTGTGCGGGACACACTCAAACTGACTTGTATTATGTCATGTAGGATGTGTGCGCCGATGACAATTTAGGTGTCTACTTATGCACACCCAAAATTTGGAAGACATAGCTGCCAAATTAGGCCAAGTTAAAGGACACGTTTATATATTATTCCTTTCATGTTTATAACAAGTGAGCAACAAGAAGAAAAAAATAGGTTTAGGATCTTTTGTATTTAATTACAATTTACAAAGTTCAACCACAACATGCCTCTTGAGTCTTGCTTTTCTATTGTCTAACTCAAATTCATTTGTTTACTTCATATGTTCAGTTGATCAACATTGACACTGCATAACAACAAAGTTGACACCAATTTACCCCTTAGTAACTATTCTCTCATTTATTCATAGTAATTGTCTGTAAAGAGCTTATTAACACTAGTAATTGAACAAAGTACATGTTTCTTGAATTATAAGCAATTAGTATCATTTACTAGGCTCATCATTTGGATTGTCATCCACATTTTTATACTTGTACAAGGAGGAGAACACGAGGTAATAAATGAAGTTAGCTGAGCCCAGGGCACAACATAGCCAAAAGACGTTATCCATTCTCCCATCGTTGATGTTGTCTGGCAACCATCCTGATATTCGTTGAACCAGATCAATCAACGCGTTCCCTATGTAGTATGCGATACCAATAAACAACGAAACCATGGCAGTTGAGGTGTTCTTCAAGGATGCTGGAAATTCTTGGTAATAAAATCCAAGATGTCCTGGAAAATGGAATCCTTCTCCGATTCCATTAAGAGCTAGCTGTGGCACTAGCCAGAAGACGGACATTGGAACGATTGCACCATTTTTGCCTAGGAGGTTGTGAGATCTAACGAGCTTCAGTCGTCTTGACTCCACCAGGGCGGAAACAGCCATGCTAAATACAGTTATTACATGGCCTATTCCGATACGCTGAAGAGGGGTGAGGGGAAACCTAGTGTATTTAGCTAGAAAAGGATACAAAAACCGGTCAAGGATGAATATGGCTATACAAGTAAATAGCAATATGAAGACTAACATAGAACTTGCTGGAATCTCGAAATGAGGTCCCATATGGCGATCCATTTTGAGAGCTTGAAGAATTAGCAGACTCGATTGTATGACTAATTGAGTCGATATGAGAAAACCACTAGCCCATAGAGGGAAAAGCTTGATCAAGCTTTTCAAATCTTCTACTTGTTGTACTGTGCATAGTCTCCAAGGGTCCCTCGAGCCGTCTGATTTGCTGTCTCCCTCAGTAATAAGAGCTGCACAATTCAAGAATCTGTACAACAGGAGTCGATCAGCTAATCAATTTTGACAGTGTGTATATATAAGCAGCGCAAACAGAAGAAAAAAGATGTTTACTTGAAGGATTCCGTAGGAACCGGAGAAGTTGTCATTGGGATTTTGTTACTTGGATCATGATAGTAGTGCTGAGTTTGTTCCGATAGAGGGACTCTCCATTTCTGAATAGCAGCGACTACCACACGTGCTAAGTTAACGAAAGGACTACCTCCTTGTTCCCTAACATCACGATAGAAACGTTTGCCAACAAGGAAAATTGCCAAGCCAAGGATGTTACAAGCCAAAGATATGCCATAACCCCATGACCAACTAACATTGTCCTCCACATAAACAATGGCTGTAGTACTTATAGCAAAGGACGTGTAAAAGGCGAATATGTACCAATCGAAGAAAATTGCTTGATGCTTTGGCTTGTCAAGTTGATTAGCTCCCATGGGTGCAATTGTAAAACGTGTACCTGCAATCCCTAGTGATGCCAATCCCAGAGCCACATATAATACCACATACTGGTGTTTTGATGGATCCGTGCAGAGACTGGATCCATCATCACATGCTACAGGTCTTAGTACATCAATTGCTGCTGTTAATAGTAGAAGTAAGATACCCTGCAAGTCCAATTGAAGAATCAATATGGGGTCCTATTTTGATGAAGAACAGAGAGAAAATGTCAAAATGGTGCTTTATCTTTGATAGTAGTTTCTAGTCTATAGCAGTTTTGATCATTCAAGTTTGTTAAAAACAAGCACTTTTGGTCTTCGTGAAAAGTATTTTCCCCACAAGAAGTTTGTGTCAGCCACCAAATTCTGCTTAATCTTTTTAATCACAGTTATAGTTAAATGTTTGACGAGACCAAAAGTGCTCACTTTTGACAAACTTAAAGAACTAAAACTGCTAAATGATAAAGAACTATTTTGAACCTTCTATCAAAGAGGGTGTGTGTGTGTTTCCTTACCACAGCAGAGATAAGAGAAGAAATCCAAATGACAGAAAAACAACCAACAAAAGAGTCAGCTATGATTCCACCAAGAATGGGGAGAAGAGTGGTGCAGCCATTGACTACATTGTACACTTTAGCTGCTTTGATGCTCTTCATGTTGAATTCATTTATCAAATAAACAATCAGGTTGCTTGTCCACCCTCCAGACGCAATCGACAAGCCAGCCATGGTTGCTGAAATTACCAAATTAAAACATTCAAGATTATTTCTCTCACATATCTTAACATTTATCAAACTCTTGCCATCATGTCAAAAGTTATAACTGATTGCTACGCCGCAACTTATTACCATCAAGTCTGATGCAAGCCCGGTCATCATAGCCCCTCATGAGCCTTGCCAATTGCCATAGTCAGTATGTTGGCGTTACCCAATACATTGACCACCCCACCCCCACCTCATGTGTTTTACAATATTACATACAAATGCTAGTATTAGCTCAAAATTTTCTTGCTTATCAAACGCCAGAAAATCAGTTATCAATATTTTCCGGGGGAACATTTTCCTTTGTACCAAACACACTCAAAATCTTGAATTCGACTCTTAACCAAAGAACGAAAAATATACCTATAATAAAGGGGAAGGTAATCCAGCCACCATTCTTTCGACCTGCAGAAGAGGACTGGACTGTTGCTTCATCAACATCTCTTACTGAATTTTCCATTGCTAAGCTGCAGGCCAACTTGAAAGTTTAGATATTTGTGCCTACTATGTTATAATTTGAAGTTATAATATTGTAGCAGGCAAAGTTTATCAAAGACTTGCACGCCATACTTTACACCTACATTTTTTTTAAAAAAAAATTGAATGATTAGGATATGTTATTTTAATGAAATGAGGTCAGACAATATACGAGAATTTTAATAGCTCAGTTAATTGACTATCTGAACAATTATTTTGTTGGTGAGAGTCTGATTTCCATCCGATCCCTAGCCCTATTTTTTTTTAGAAGTTTGACAACATATGGTAGAAATAATGCTCATTGGTCATTTTCGTCCCCATCGTTTACAAACAGCCATTATTTTAAAGTTTTCTTGTGTTACGCTTTATTATCGGAGCTGAAAAATAACTATTTGTAAACTTTTTTACCATATGTTACATATTCTCTAATAATTTACTTCTTGTGTCTAACTCAACTCAGCGGAATTCATGAGTCGTATTCTTTGTTAATTACTTTTCTATCGATTTCAATTTACGTAACACTCTTTCTATTTTAATATATTCAAAAGTGGTTGATACATTTTTATGTTATAAAACTCCACACCTTGGGGAAGTTCACATATGTAATTAAACTATCCAACTTTTGGCTTCTGATGTGACGTTTCCTCTGCCAAACTGCTACTACTATTTTAGTTACATATATTTCTTTCACCATCCATATGCTAAGTCAAATTCTCTTCTAGGAAATCATATTCCTTTCAGTTGGGAATTTTCGAAAACAGTCGTTTTACATTATAATGGTAAAAGTAAAGTCTACGTATACTTCTTTCTTTGAGACTTCACTATGGAACTTATAGTAAGTTAAATTTGCTCATTAAACTTTATATCCAATTAAATACTACCATTATGGACAAATCCCACCTTTATGAAAAGAAAAAATTATTATAATTTTTATACAATAACTTGCATACTAAAAAATTATACTAGAAGTACAAAATTCTCTAATTCACTTTATGAAAAGTCAACCTGTTTGTCTTTTGCGATGAAGAAAGTCAACAATACTGTCCCATTTTCAATCACAAATCATACGTAGGACATATATTTCTTTTCTTTATATAACATAGATTACATAGTCTATGAAATGATTAGAGAGATTAAATCACCAAATATATGTTACTGATATAAACACATCCAAATAAACAAAAGGTAAACTCACCTAAAATAAGAATCAAGTTGCATATTCTAAAGAACGTTCTCAATAATTTTTGGGGACTCAGATATTAAAGTATTACAAACATAAGGGAAAAGTCATAAAATCCAAACCATATTTTAATACTTTCTTCCTAAGCAATTATTGGAAAATATCAAGTTGGACGTTTTCCTCCTAATCCAAGTTTATAAAATCCTCGGCACCTACTGAATGACACAACTAATACATAGGAATATCCTAGATAACTAAAAAAAAATTAAAAAAATAAGGCTTTTCGCTATGTGAGGAGTCCAAAAAAAAAGATTGAACTACAAGAATTTTTAAAAAGGTCCAAAAAAAAGGTTAAACTATCAAAACCAAAAAATTGTTAATTTAAATTAAAAATAATTTAAAGAGTGCTAATTGAACTCTTATCAAGTTTTGAATTGAAAGATTAAGCATTTGAATTTGAAATACATTATCCTTTTAATAAAAAGATTTTCATTGTCTTAAAAGTAGAAACTCATAATTCAAGAGTTCTAATAGATATTTGTTATTTCAAACTTATCTCTTTAAAATTTAAATGTTAAAAAATATATTTAAATATAATCTTATATTTCATAAACTTATCTATATCAAATATAATGATAAATATATTATTATTATTATTATTGATAAATATAAACAATATATATTTGTGTGTATCTAAAATTTATCCTAACTTGCGATTATCTTAAAATTTTAAATATAAATTAATGTTTAATAATTAAATTCAACATATATATCTACTTGAAATACCTTTATATATCTAAATTGTCAATTTATTTTTATAAAACAAATAACAAACAGACAAAAGAAAGAAAGAAAAGAAAAGAAAAAACGTGCAAAAAAGAAGAAGATAATCTATCAAAAGATAATTAAGACTAATAAATTATTAATTTTAAATTAAAATAATTATAAAATAAAATTACTTATTAAAAATGATTAGTTATCGCATAGAGAGTTCTAATTGAACTCTTATCAAGTTTTGAATTGAAAAATTAAGTATTTGAATTTGAAGTCATTATCCTTTAAATAAAAAGATTTTCATTATCTTAAAAATAAAAGCTCATAATTGAAGAGTTCTAACAGATATTTGTTATTTCAAACTTATATCTTTAAAATTTAAATGCTATAAAATATATTTAAATATAATCTTATATTTTGTAAACTTATCTATATCAAATATAATAATATACATATTTGTGGAGTGTATCTAAATATTATTCGTACTTGCAATTATTTTAAAATTTTAAATATAAATTAAAATTTAATAATTAAATTCAACTTATATATCTTCTTGAAATACATTTATATATCTAAGTTGTCATTTTATTTTATAAATAAAAAAAAATAAACAAACAAAAGAAAGAAAAGAAAAGAAAAGAAAGACACGTGCAAAAAAAAAAAAAGATAAACTATTAGAAGATAATTAAGACTAATAAATTGTTAATTTTAAATTAAAAATAATTATAAAATCAAATTAATTATTATAAATAGTTATTTATCACATTAGAATGTTCTAATTGGACTTTTATCAATTTTGAATTGAAAGATGAAATATTTGAATTTGAAATACATTACCCTTTTAATAAAAAGATTTTCATTATCTTAAAAATAGAAACTCATAATTGAAGAGTTCTAATAGATATTTTGCTATTTCAAACTTATCTC
>JAPEIP010000012.1:236091218-236101806 GCA_026120095.1 Capsicum chinense
ATACCCGTGACTTGATTCTCTCATAACTTGGGTAGGTAGGATGTCTTAAGTCAAGACCCGATTGTCCTTCTTCCTTCTGTTTCTTTCTTTGAATAATGGTCGGGTCAAAATTTGGTCTCGCTGTCTACTTTTTTGTCTAAAACACTTCATGTTTACATTCAAAGGGGGCATGATGTAGACACCTAATTTTGTCCCTCCTCGATATCGTTTTTACCTATTTTTACCTTATCCTACCGTGTACCCTCACCCGTGTGATAATCCCTCCACAAAATGACAAAATAACAATCCCCTAACTAATTTTATCTTATCCTAACAACCTATCCAATCAAAATAAACCACATCACACCCTACCCCTACCCCCACCTCACTACCCTACCTACCCTACCCCACAACCACACAATTCCATAGGCATATATGCAACAAAAAAGGAAATCATTAGGGATTCATTTTTTCCATTCCACAGAATTCCATCTTTTTTTCCTTTTCTTCTTTACGATCGACACACACCATCTCACCAAAAAAAAATCGCACACATACACACAAAGAGCACAATACAATACATATACACAGTTCATACGCACACACATATATAATACACTACACCTCACAGTTTGGGGGATTTTTTTTCTTCTTCATCCTCACAGATCACACACCCCAGGCACATACTCCTCAATTCACACTACACAATATTCCCATAATACACATAAAAGCTACATTTTTTCTCATAACCATCGACACATACCCAATCGAGAAACAGTGAAGAAAGAAAAGAAGAGAATCAGTGAGCAAAAATCGAGTGGAAAAGAGATTGAAGGAGCTAAGAAAAAGAGAAAACGGTGAGAAAAATGGTGAAGGGAGGTCCATTCCAGCGTTCGGAGCTCGCCGGAGCTTCGATAACTCAAATACAGTAGCTCCAAGCTTTTGGACGACCAAACCCGGGACCACCAGATCAAAATTCATCAGAAATCAATCAAAAATATCAAAGCAACAACTAAAAGATCCCCCCCCACATCATCGGAAAAATAAAAGCAGCAGTAACGTCGGGGTTGAAATTGGGTACGGGTTTACCATTTTTCGTTTGGTTTTGGAGAGAAACAATAAAGGGCTTATCGAAGCTGGTTTTCGTCATTGACGTTTGATTCGGGGTATTCCGGTGGCGGTCGCTGAATAATTTGCATAGTGAAATAAAATTGAGGTCCATTTCTCATCTCCTTCTCGATTAATCTTAATCATTTGATGCTTCATGTGTTGAATTTATGCTGTGTGGCTCTTATTTTTTGTTGATTTTGATATGTTTAGACCATCATATTGATTGTTTGAATTGAATGATTTAAATTCAATTGAAAATAAGTAAGACGGGAATTAAAAGTTGATAAAAATAAATATTGTTATTTTTTTTATTCATTGTTGATGTTGAACGTGATATGTCATCGAGCGGGTAGGCAAACAGTAGGCTCGGGTAGGCAAATTTAGAATTATTGAATTGTTTGAATGTTAAAAATGTTTGTTGAATGGTATTATTTTATGAATTTGGATCGATTGTATTCATTCGTCGGGAAATGCCCCGAGGTCATATTTGTATTAATTCACCGGGGAATGCCCCGATGTATCATGTACTCAGAGGAAGTTCGTGATGAAGGCCCAAAGAATCGGGTAAGGCATTAGAGCATAGTTTAGGATTAGTGTAGGTTAGCGTAGGTTCATGTTTCAGTACTTTTTCATTTTGGGTTGTAATAATTGGACTGGACACTATATTTTTGAACTGATTTTTATTTTGTTTGTTTGATTAATTATTTTTGTGTAGTTTATACATTTTGTAATGTCAAATTAGCTGATACACCCACCAATCGACTGTGGTCAAACCACGGGATCGAGGGTGCCTAACACCTTCCCCTCGGTCAACAAAATTCCTTAACTGGAATCTCTGTTCACAAACCAGTGTTACAGAGTCAAAATCATTTTGAAAAAGGATATCCACAGGTGACTTGGCACACTCGATTTATGCCAAGTGGCGACTTTGAGTTTTGAAATATAACGATTCCTTTTCGAAACAAATTTTCATTTTTGTCACTTTAATAAAAACCCTTTCGAAACCATAAAAAAACTAATCTTTTGTAGTACGAAAAAAAGGGTATGACAGGGAACTACAGTTAACATGATTAAAATAGAGGGTGAATGGGTGTCTATCAAAACCATCACTAAGGTGAATTCAGAAAAGTTCAAAAGAACGAAAGAGGTGGAGAAGATGGAGAGAGCCATAGCTGTCTTAAGTGTCAATGAGAAGCCCCCATTTATAGTAATAATGGCCCCAACTCAAGTGTACACTCCTTCGTTTAGTAAGGAATTTATTGTAGAAACCGCCGCTGCCCAAGGGATGACACGATCTGGGTGATACTACATCCCTGAAGAATTAACCAATAGGAAAAATTCGTAGAAAAGGCCAATCACTGAAGAGGAGGCCGAGGAATTTTAGAGGCATATGCAACCGAAAGACTACTCAATTGTCAAGCATTTGGGGAAGACTTCGGCCCATATTTCTATTTTGGCACTGTTAATGAGTTCACAATACCACCGACAAGCTTTATTGAAGGTTTTGGATGAAGCATATGTTCCCGCAGGTACGAGTGTCAAGAATCTGGTTGTGATGATAGGAAATATTATGGGAAGTCATCTCATATCCTTCAGTGAGGAAGAGTTGCCACTTGAGGGAGTGATACATAATAAAGCCTTGCATGTCTCTGTCATTTGTTGAGACTATGTGATTAATCGGGTATTGATAGATGACGGATCTGGTTTGAATATTTATCCTCTTTCCACATTAGTTCAAATAGGCTATGATTTGGGGAAAATTCACCAAAGCCACATAAATGTGCGGGTATTTGATGGAGGGCAGAGAGTTACCATAGGTGAAATTGATTTGTACATCCAGATGGGACCTGCTGAATTCAAGGCTAAATTTTATATTATGGATATCCATCCTAGTTATAACCTGCTCTTGGGAAGACCATGGATCCATGGTGCAAAGGCAGTTTCATCGACCCTTCATCAGTTATTGAAGTTTATTTGGGAGGATCATGAAATAGTCATCCAAGGGGAAGGAATCCATTCGAATCATCCCAATGGTTGTGTGCCGGTAATTGAAGATATCTCAAAGGGTAGTAGTTTTTAAACTGTGGAAAATTTGAGTGTTGCGGAGAAAGATTAGACAACCAAAACTCCTATGCCTTCTGTCTACAAAATGATCGCGACTGTGATGTTAAGGAGTGGGTTCGAGCCTGGTCAGGGCTTGATTAGGAATCTGGAAGGAATTATTGAGCCCATTATGGTCCCAGAGAAAGCATCTAAGTATGGGTTAGGATACCAACCAACAGAGAAGGATGAGATTGAGGATAAGTTAAAGACGAGTCTCTCTAGGCCCTTACGCTCCTGTACAAGTCATTTCTTAAGCATAAGATGTCAAATGATGATGGTCTTGGGGATGGGATAGGAAATCTGTCTAAGGGATGCAATGTTGTACCAAAAGATTTCCCAAAGTCCAATGGGGTAAAGAGAGTTACACCAGGAAAGGCTTTGCAAAATTGGACCTCCACTCCACTCATAACCCGTTACCCATCGTGGTAGATGAAAGGACAATTACAATTAGTTTTAAAAATCGGTGACGATCCGGAGGAGGCCCCGTGATCTACCATTTTATGTCTCAAATTTTCTTTCAGTGTTTTACTGCTTTTAAAAAGGCATAGGCCCGTATTTGCGCGGGTCATGAGCCATAGTTTGTAATTATCTCCCAAATTTTAATGAAAAGGTCTCTCTTTATTTTAAAAATTATTTTGAAACACCATTATATTAGTATATTTTATTAACTTGTTATTATCTAACTTGGTTTGTTTGTGTATTACAGTAACAGTAACTTAAAACCTGCCAATGTCATATCATATCAAAGCTTAGACGAACAAAATGAGGGGAATAATAATGATTGGAAAATAGGTGATGAGGAGCGGTTAGTGGAAGATATAGAAGAGTTTGAGAATCAAGAGAAGCCCAACCTAGAGAAAACTGAAACAGTCAACTTGGGCGATCGTGATGAAATCAAAGAAACAAGTGTCAGTTTCCATTTAGTAGAAGCACAAAAAAGAGAACTCATTTATTTGTTGCGGGAGTACATTACTGTATTTGCTTGGTCCTACGATGATATGCCGGGATTGATCACTAACATTGTGTCGCATAAGTTACCGATCAATCCCGAGTTTGATCCATTTAAGCAAAAAATATGGAAATTCAAGCCATACTTATGTTTGAATATCAAGGAAGAAGTGACAAAGAAAATTCAATCTAAAGTTATGGAGGTCACAAAATATCTGACATGGCTAGCCAACATCGTCCCGGTGCCGAAGAAGGATGGTAAGATTCGAATTTGCGTTGACTATAGAGATTTGAATAGAGCCAATCCTAAAGATAATTTTCCACTACCCAACATCTACATCTTCATCGATAATTGTGCGAAACATGAAATGCAGTCTTTCATGGATTGTTTTGTCGGGTATCATCAGATATTGATGGACGAGGAAGATATAGAAAAGACAACCTTTATCATGAATTGGGGCGTTTATCATTACAGGGTAATGCCATTTGGTCTCAAGAATGTGGGTACAACATACATGAGGGTTGTGACAATAATTTTTCATGATATGATACATAAAGAGATTAAAGTGTACGTGGATGATGTAATTATCAAATCTCGTGAGAGTTCAGATCATCTGATCTATTTGGAAAAATTCTTCAACAGATTAAGAATGTACAATTTAAAGTTGAATCCTGCTAAGTTTGCTTTCGGTGTGTCAGTCGAGAAATTACTAAGGTTCATAGTCAGCAGAAGGGGCATCGAGCTAGACCCATCCAAGATCAAGACAATTCAAGATCTACCATCGCTGAGGATGAAGAAAGAGGTTATGAGTTTTTTAGGTTGATTGAATTACATTAGAAAATTCATTGCCCAATCAACAGTCATATGTAAGCCAATTCTTAAGATGTTGAAGAAAGATGCATTGAATGAGTGGACGGAAGAGTATTAGAAGGCTTTTGATCGAATCAAGAAATATTTATCTGCGCCGTTGATTTTGGTTCCACCGCGGGAAGAAAGTTTGTTGTTTCTTTACCTGTCAGTCTCAGAAAATACTTTTGGATGTGTCCTCAGGCAACATGATGAGATCGGTAAGAAAGAGATAGCCATCTACTACTTGAGTAAAAGGTTTATGCCCTACGAGGCTCGTTACACTCTTGTAGAAAGGAGGTGTTGTGCTTTAACCTGGGCCGCCCAAAAGTTGAGGCATTATCCATCCTCATACACAACATATCTCATTTCCATAATGGATCCATTAAAGTATATATTCCAGAAAGGCATGCCTACGGGGAAGTTAGCTAAGTGGTAAATGTTGCTAAGTAAGTTTGACATTATGTATGTGACTCAAAAGACAACCAAGGGGCAAGACTTAGCAGATCATTTGGTAGAGAATCCGATTGATGATAAATATGATCCCTTTCAAACTTACTTCCCCGATGAGGAAATTTTATTCGCGGGAGAAGACATTGCAGAAATTTACCTCGGATGGAGGTTGTTCATTGATGGGGAGGTCAACATTAAAGGTTCAGGAATCGAAGTAGTTTTGGTGTCAGAAATAGTCCATGATTATTTGGTAACTGTTAAGTTGCGTTTTCCGTGCACCAATAACACGGCCAAATATGAGACTTGTATCCTAGGCCTCAATTGGCACCTGATATGGGTGTTAGTGAATTGCTAGTGATCGGGGACTCAGACTTGCTGATTCACCAGGTACGGGGAGAATGGGCGGTAAAAATCTCCAAGATTACTCCACAGTGGAGCTGGTGCAGGAATTATGCGGAAGATTCAAGAAAGTTGATTTTAGACATATCCCAAGGATAGAAATTGGGTTTGCTGATGCTTTAGCCACTATATCCTCCATGATTTAGCACCCAGATCAGAGTTACATTGATCTTTTGGAAAGAAGCTTCAACGAGCAACCCGCGCATTGTGCACACATTAAAGAGGAGCCTGACGGAAAGCCATGGTACTATGATATTAAATGGTATTTTGAATCTGGAATATATCCTGAAGAGGCCAGCAACAATCGGAAGAAGACAATCCAACATTTGGCAAAGAATTATTTTCCAAGTGGGGAAATCATTTTTAGGGGACTCCAGACTTGGGATTCTTAAGATGTGTTGACGATGCGGAAGCCAATAAATTAATAAAGGAAATACATGCTGGAGTTTATGGGCCCCATATGAACAGGTTTGCCCTAGCTAGAAAGATCCTGAGAACTGGTTGCTTTTGGATGACTATGGAAAATGATTGTAGCAAGTATGTGCAAAAGTGCCCAAAATGTCAGATACATGGAGATTTGATTCGAATGCCTCTGCATGAGCTTTATGCGATGAGTTTACCATGGCCTTTCATAGCTTGGGGCATGGATGTTATTAGACCAATAAAGCCACCGGGGTCGAATGGGCATAGATTCATTTTGGTCGCTATTGAGTACTTTACCAAGTGGGTCAAAGTTGCTTCATATAGAGCCGTCACCAAGAAAGTGGTTGTAGATTTTTTTTCTAATCAACTTTCCTTTAATGCAATCAATACATGTTTCCTATGTCCCCAAATCAAGAGAAGATAAAATATTAGATTTAATCAATTTATCAACTCTATCCTTAGAGATATGAACTAAATGCCTATGCCACAACATGCCTGATTTTTTGTTTAAAATTATCGTTTAGACCCAACAATTTCATAACAAAAAGAGTTGTATTCAAAATTAGAATTCAAGAAAATTTTAAACAAACCACCAAATAGGATTCCATGACCAATAACTCGAGAGTTCAAAAGCAAATTATTTTTTTAATTAAGATAATCATAATCAAATTAAATTTATTCATTAGATCTCCAGTCTCAGGTTTATTGGATACAAGATACTTTTCTTCCACTTGGGCAAGAAACCTTTTGACTTCGATAGTTTCAGGCAAGCCACTTTTGAGGTGGTCAGCAATCAACCTTCTAAAGGTAAAGATGCATAACCTATTAGATCTATCCTACTTAGCATAAAATTCTTTTTCAGCTGCTATACTAGAATTAGTATGAGCTGGAGGCTCATCCTCATGCAAGACTTGATCTATGTCAGTCATGCCCAAAGAAAATTCAATATCTTCTTTCCATCACTTAAAGTTAGAGCGCGATAGAACCATAACCTCAACATTATTATTGTTCAAATAAATAGTAACTCTTCACAACATAACATGAATAAATTTATCAATATAGCAAGGCAAAAGAATAATAATCTTATCACAACGATGAGTCCCGCAGCATCAACAAGTAGCCCCCCTTTGGGCAGGGGAAGAAAATATTTTCAATATTAGAAACCTATCCCCTTTGGACAAATAAATTTACTAAAATCAAAAAATATTTTCACACAATGGGGCTCATCACAATACTAATTTAAAACACACAATAAATCTCCTTTGGGCAGATCATTGTACATTCTCACTTAGTGATATCCCTTGAAATAGATTAAACAAGTCTCGTAAAGCAAAGTAAATAGGTCACTTTGGTGTACACGATTTATCCTAATTTACAAAACAAATTCAATCTCAGGAATTCAACATGCCATTGCTTAATTTGCTCATGTGACACAGTAAGTAACCACACAATTAAAAATATTATAAATTTAATTTAGTTATAATTCAAATGAAACCAAATTCAAATAGAATAAATAAATAAATAAATAAATAAATAACAATTCGACATCTTTTATAAACAATAGCTTAATTTTTTTTTTTATAAAATAAATAACTTTTTATATTATTTAATCTAAGCATGTAGAACTAAATAAATGAGTGAATCTTTAATAATATACCTGCCAGAACGCATTCTTAAGAAGACTTTAGTTTAGCCAACTTTACTTCAGTCAATATCAAAAATAAATAAAATTAACACTCTGTAAACAAGAAATGCAGCAGAAAAACACTTGAATAAAGCAAATCTTCGATAGAATCTTTCTCAATATCATTTTTGGGACACAAGTCTAGGCTTAACTTATCACCTTTCACCACAGGGACATCACCGAGCTTACAAATTTTTATTTGAAATCTTTTCAAAATACGATCAATATAAGCCTTTTGTGAAAGTCCCAATAACTTACGAGATCTATCTCATCAAATCTCAATGCCCAGAACAAATGATGTCTCTCCTAGATCTTTCATATCAAACATTTTGTTCAATGAATATTTAATTTCATTCAACAGTCCCAAATTATTACTAGCAAGTAAAATATCATCAACATAAATGATAGCAAAATCTACCATAACATAAATGTCAATTCAAGAGATAATATCACCATAAAATCGAAACAATAAGGCG
Source organism: Capsicum chinense (assembly GCA_026120095.1). Taxonomy (NCBI): domain Eukaryota; kingdom Viridiplantae; phylum Streptophyta; class Magnoliopsida; order Solanales; family Solanaceae; genus Capsicum; species Capsicum chinense. Next base: position 236,099,641 of record JAPEIP010000012.1, read on the forward strand.
AATAGTCCAATGACAAATGAATAATAATATTAAATACTTCAACTAACCCAATCAAATGACTCAACAACACCCATATTCTAAACATGATGCATAAAAACTATGGGTCTTAGCCCTTGGTTAGTGGATCAGTAAGCATCAAATCGGTAGGTTATGTTCAATCACATTGTCCTCCCTTTTAACAATGTTATTGGTCCCAGGATAATCAGTTTGATCTTTACGATGATTTTATTGTCCTGGACCTTCTTAAAAGTATGATTATTAGATCTTTCAAACTTCCTAGGTCCCTTTCTTGGAATCATGAGAATCTAACATGACAACCTCACCCTTCTCCTTTTTAATTTTTTCCTCTTCAACAACACGTTTAGAGATGAGATCATTGATCGACCAAAATTCATCCTGAGTATTATAGACAGTTTTCATTTGGCTAAACTCAGCAGGCAAAGAGTTAAAAGCAGAGTGAACAATGTAAATATCATGAAGAGTTATTTCAAGAGTTTTTAATTTGGACGAATGTGGACCGTCTTAAGTATGTAATCTCTAACATCCCCAGTAAAGTCATACCTCATCCCTGCAAATTTATTCATTACATACCACATCATAAGCATGATAATGACCACCCAAAATATTTAAACATCACATGAGGAGTTCTTATTTCAAAACACATGAAAACTTATACTTTATCATAGGGTGGTTTCATCAATCACATGCACATTCTTTATTAGAAAACATGAGCATTTGTAAATAAAGGAAAACCCTCTCATTCGTTCATAAAACAATAACAATCCATAACATTGTTAGGACAATGTATTTCATAACAAGAGAGGTAATCACGCAAATCATGCTCTCATATAACTTTTCAAACTAATAACACATGTACATATGAAAACAATTCAAGTTTAGGAAAAACAACCTCATAGTTTGTATAAGATTTCATCGTAAAACGGGGCTTACAATGCATGCTCTTCAACAATTTCAAAATGTATCTCATGTATGAAATTAAATACCTTAAATGCTTATTTAATCGATAAATTTATGCCCATGGAGTTTAGGATAGTCCCACATACAAGAATTTTTGCATTTTAAGATTCAATAGGATAATAAAACCTGTATCCTTTAGAATGAGTTGGATAACCAATGAAAAACAACGCGAGGTTCTAGTTTCAATTTTAAATATCTTTACCTCTGCAGGAGGTCTCCAAACTCGAAAATGATTTAAACTGGGTTTTCTATTTGCCCACATGTCAAAAAGGGTTTTAAGGACTGACTTAGAAGGGATACAATTAAGAATCTACATAGATGTTTTAATAACTTCATCCTAGAGAAACTCAGGTAAGTTAGATCTACTCATCATACTTCTTATCATGTCTTTTAAAGTACGATTTTGCCTTTCAAGATAGTGAAAAAATTGTGAAATAATTTTAATTTGCAAATACTATCAATACACTTTAAAACATATTTATTTACTTTTGAAAAGGTATAAAGCAGTGGAAAACTTTGTCAATAAAGACAATCAATTTTTTGCAATTATAGCTCCAGATAATTTTCTTTTAAACTAACAACACTTTGTTGATTAATTTCCACATCAAACGAAAACAACTATTCCATTACCCACAACAATAACCCCCAGAACTCGAAAAACACGCCACAGTTTCTAAAAACTAAATCCAATTGATTTGATTTCATTCACTTTCCGAAATCCAATTGATTAGGCCATCGACTGACTCTTAATCATATGTACACCCTTTTAATAAAGAATAAAATAGTGTGCAGCAATCGGAACAAAGTCAGCAGTCAAAAGGAAAAGAAAAATCATTTCAGATTTAGGTTTAAGATGGAGTGCGTCACTATCATTATTTTCAATTATTTTTCTCATGAACTGAGCAATAGGGTCCAAGATCTATGTGAAAATCTCTGATACCCAGTGTTAAATCAATATAGAAACACACCACAGGTAAACATAAATCAAGAACACCTATAAAGTAACGAAATATGTGAGAAATAAGGTGCGTACCTTTGTCCGCCGTAGGAATATGTAATCAAAGACAAACTAGGCTGAGTCTTCCTCTCCTTTGCTTATGACGGATGGCAGCGTATGGGAATACGTCTTGTGTTAAAGTCAGGAAAGGAGACCTAATCTTATATTTATAGGCTTAAAAGCCTTAACCT
>JAPEIP010000012.1:236102014-236116004 GCA_026120095.1 Capsicum chinense
AGGCTTAAAAGCCTTAACCTGATGCACCCCCCCCCCCCCCCAATTATGGACTCACAGACCTACACTATTGCCAACCCACACCAATAACATGAAATGGATACATGCCATATGGAATCCGCATGAATACACGATCAGTGTCTTATCCACCAACTAATAACATCAGCCTAGTTTACTTGAACGTGATAAAAATTTAATGTTAAGTCCACATAAAATAAATAATTCTAACATTCTATACATTAACAATTTTTCTTTGGTAATTAAAACATCAATAAATTAAATCTTAGCGAGTAGACTAATACTGTCTCTACTAAAAACAATTTGATTGATTTTTTGCATTATTCTTTTACTTTTATAAGAAATGGATTGAATTCGACTGGTTCTTTTTACACCAAAATTCGGGAAATAGAATAATCGACTGACTTGATTGGCTTGTTAGAGCAAATATTGACCTACAAGGCCAAATTATTATTTAAATAATTAAATAAAAATACCTATTGAGTCGGTCATTTTTTTTTTGGTTAAATCATCGGTCAATGTGTTTATAAACTCAACCTGACTTACGAACCAACGCGATTGGTAATTATTTTATTTTATTTTTGTAAAAAATCTGATCGAGTTCGTTGGTTATTTTTGCAAAAAAAATTGATTTCAATATTATACATAAAAAAAGGTCTTAAATTAACAAGTACAAATGATCTGGGAGTAGAATAGTATCCTACCAAGGTAAAGATGGGTTCCATCCCCGAATAATACATTTTTATAATTCTGTAATTTAAAAAACGATCAGAATTGGTCGATTCTTTTTATTTTTCGTCGTGTCTAAGAAAAATCAATAAACTTATATTCAAAGATTTTTGGTCCAACAAGCACTTTTATTCAGCTAAAAATCTATATTTCTAGTACATTATTGCCTCATATCTTGATCATATGTGTGTGGTATACATTATTATCTTAGATGTTTCAAGCTTATTGTGCTAGATGAAAATGGACTGAAAAGAAATGTTTTGATACAAATTGAGACAAGAAAGAAGAAAAATAAACTCAACTAGCAGCTTAGATGAGTAGTAAACTAAAAATAGCCCTATTTTCTTTTTATCACTTATTTTTAGTTGCTCGCAATGATTTTTTCAATCTTTAGCCAATTATATCTGTTGGGTAAACACGGAATAACAATAAAAATATTCGTAGCAAAATAATAGAAAAAATAAAAAAAATAACGGCACAAAAAAATTACGTGAAAACCCTTTTAAATTAAGGAAAAAAACACAGACGAAGAGGAGTAACTAATGTTATTATTAGGGGTGGACATGGTATGGTATATACCAAATACCATATCGAAATCGAATTTTTTTATACCGAGGTATGGATGTTATGGTAATTGGTATGGTATTTGGTAGGGGTTTTAATTATTTTGATATTTGGTACGGTATTTTGTGTTTATGCAATAAATACCAAAATACTATATACCACATCGAAGTTTTTAATAATATATAAAACCCATATATATTATATTTAAGATTTTTAAAGATATTTTTATATCATCCATTAGACAATTAAACATAAAAGTAACTCTTATTCAGAAATAAATTTTTTGGAAAGCTTATTATTAGGAGTACTCTGCTTAAGTTTAGATAATGTTGTTTAGAGTTTGCATCTTGGACTGCTCAATCGTGATTGAAATGTTCTTTTTATGTAATTGATTAACAAAGATAGTTGTTAGTATGATATGATTGAGACGTTTTTAAAGTTTAAAGTTATAGTTTTTGTTACATGAATATATGTAAGTTGAAATCAAATAAAGTATGGTTACCAAATTACCATTTCGTAAAATACCGAAATCGAATTTAAAAATTTCGAACCATACCGAACTAATTTGGTATGGTAATGATATTGTTCTTTTAGATACCGAAAATCAAAGTTACCGTACCGAAGCTTAAAATATCATACCATACCATACCATGCCCACCCCTAGTTATTATAGTAAGGGATTTTACACTTTAGTCACAAGTACAATATTAAGTGACTACTACAAACTCAAAAGAAAGAATCATCTTTTGACTCCCACCTTATTATATTGATCACTCTAATTTTTTTCTTCACAGATTAATTTTTATCACAGTTTGTAAAATACCTCACTGTTTTCTCTAAACTATTTTTTTTCTCTATTTTGGTGTTTATTTCAAATGAGCCGAAGCTCTCAAGTTATTGCAGTAAAATATTGCTTCTGATATCATTGGTGACATCCTCACTCTAAGAAAAAAGTTTAAACTTTTATGTGAATAGATTTGGCCAATTGCCAACCCTTTGAAAATTGTTAGTTCATAAGAAGAAAAAATGCACTCCATAAAATCATAGAATAATTTTCAAACTTTGTTTATGGAGTTGGACCCTACAAATCTCTCCCTATAGTCCCATGCACCTGAAGGAGGTATCTCTATCTTCTCAAAGAGAGTTCATGCCGACAAGTTTTTTACACAATTTGAACTTATCTTTTAGCACCACCTTTGCCAACATATCTGTAGGATTTTCACTCGTGTGAATCTTCTTGACCTAGAACAATTCGTCCTCCACTTGTTTACGAATTTAATGGTACCTCACAACAATGTGTTTTGTTATTGTATGGTACATAGAATTCTTGCCAAGTATATTGTATTCTGACTGTCACAATATACAATGTACTCCATTTGTTGCAATCCAAGTTCTTGAAGGAACCTCTTCAGCCATATTATTTTTTTCTGCTTCAGCAGTCGCAATATACTCCGCTTCAATTGTAGATAGTACGACATACTTTCGCCACTTTGACTATCATGATATAACTCCCCTTAAAAATGTAAAAGATAAATTCAGTAGCGAATTTTTTATTATTAAGATCACCTTCCATATTAGCATCTATGTAACCATTAAAGATTGGATCAAGTCCCCTTAAACACAAACAATTGCCTGAGGTGCCTCTTATGTATCGTAGTATCTATTTGACTGCTTTTCAATGATCCTTTCTTGGATTTTCAAAAAATCTGCTAACAATACCAACTGTATGACCACTATCGGGTCTGGTACACACCATTGCATACATTAGACTTTCGAAGATTGAGGAATATGGAACTTTGGTCATATTTTCTTTTTTATCCTTTATTGTAGGACATTTTTTCTTGCTCAATTTCATATGACTAGCAAGGAGTGTGTTAACAACCTTAATATTCTTCATGTTGAAGTGCTCCAGTATACATTCAATGTACTTATTTTGTGATAAGTAAAGCTTCATTTCATCTTTGAAACGAGTAATCCTCATGCCCAAAATCTGCTTAGCATGACCCAAGTCTTTAATAGCAAAAGACTTGTATAACTGTTTCTTTAACTCGACAATCCTAGAAGCGTTCTTTCCCACAATTAACATATCATTCACATATAGTAAAAGGATGATAAAATCACCATCAGAAAAATCTTGTGCAAATACACAATAATCTGAAGAAGTCTTCTTATATCCTTACTACTCCATGACTGATTCAAACTTCTTATACCACTATTTAGGAGATTGCTTCAAGTCATAGAGACTCTTCTTAAGTTTGAATACATAATTTTCTTTACCCTTTACCATGAAGCCCTCAGATTGTTCCATATAGTTCTCCTCTTCGAGATCACCATGAAAAAATGTCATATTTACATTCATGTGCTTAATTTTTAAATAAGATTAGCAACCAAACTAAGAATTGTACGAATAGAAGTCATTTTGCCTATGGGAGAAAATATTTCATCAAATTCAATACTCCTTATTTGACTAAATTCTTTGACAACCAATCTGACTTTGTATCTGGACTTCAAGCTGTGTTCTTCAAATTTTACTTTGAACACTTACTTATTCTTCAAAGATCCCTTGCCCTTAGGCAATTTTATCAATTTATAAGTGTGATTCTCATGCAGAGATTTCATCTTATATTGCATGACTTCAATTTATTGATCTTACTTATCTTTCATAGCCTCCTCATAACATTCAGGTTCTCTCATATTAGTGAGTAATACATACTTATTAAGAGAATAGCGAGAAAAATGCATACATTGTTTTGTAGACAATTTAAGTAGAGCATATGACTCATCCAAATCTTCTTGAAAAAAAAGCATCGTTAACAATAACATCGTTGTCATTATCAATATCAACATCAAACTGCTAATTTGGAACATGATTCTTGGAATCACCGTATCTATCAAGCCTACCAACATAATGCACACTTGTATAAGGAACTTTATCAAGATCAACTACACTATCAAAACCTAAAAAATGTTGCTTTTTTGTTTTGTAAATATCTTCAATGATTTGATTCTCCATGACGATAATATCACGACTTTTTACTAGCTTTTTCTCAACTAGATCATTTAGCCTGTAGCCAAACTCATCAGTACCTTAACCAATGAAGATGCACTGTCTTGTGTTGGCATCTAACTTTGACCTCTTATCTTTTGGCACATGTATCAAAAGCTTTGCAACCAAATACTCTCAAATGGCCATAGAAAATATCCTTTCCATACCAAATTCTATTTGGTATGTCACTTTTAAGTAACAATAGTAGATAAGTTAAAAACATTTACAATAGTCAATAGAGCCTCACCCCAAAAAGAGTTCGATAACTTTGCTTCTGAAAGTAAAAATCTGACTCTTTCCATCAAGGTCCTGTTTATCCTCTCTGCCAAACCATTAAGTTGGGGTCTTAGGAGGACTTTTTTGGTGTCTGATACCTTGTTGCATACCTTTTTTGGTTTAATTTGATATTTTATTAATTATCAACAAACCATAATGAATTAACCCATTATATAAATAAACATTGTAAGACTATTTATCTTACCCGACCCGACCCAATTTGAATCCAATTACAATAAATATAATCAGTAGGATTTCCAAAATAGACAAGTTTCCTAATCCTTATCTCATTCACGCCTCCTTTCAACATGTTTCTTCCATTTTTCAACTTTGGATTCTTTCGATTGCTACTCTGGATAATCAATTTGGTACAACTTTCTTGTCGATAATTCTCCTTCATTTTTAGCTTCCAACAGTAAGTATTTTCTCTATTATTTTGTTGTATCAACTTCCAGTAACTTGAATATTGGTGCTGCCTATTTTGTAGCTGATTACTCTGATGTATGGGAATTTGAAAGGCATTTTGATCAACTCTGATGGATCTAGTCAACTGTGTTAAGCTGCTACCTCCAGGTATGATGCTCCTCATTCCATTTTTGTTCCAATTATAATTTCTCCGATGTTTTCCTTAGAGTTTTCTGCTTGTGATGCTCAAATTTGGAAGGGATGAAGATAAGGGATGTTGGACCCACGAAGAATCTGGAAACTAGTTTACACTCAAGCTTATGAAGCTTAAATCGACCCTTAGATCCTCCCATGAAACTGAGAATTTATTTTGTTGGCTGAAGTAGACTAGACTAGCTATAGCATGCTTTATTTTTATTGCTTTTATGTCTTGTACATATGTAGCCTATGCACTAATTAGCCTAACTCCCTTTTTATCCTCTATCCCTTTAGTGGTGTGATTCTCAAGCAAGGGCACTACCATTTATCACTATTAAGGATAGTTTTTCCTCTCTTGTGAAGTTGCTAAAAATTGGTAATAGTAATTGCTCCTGAATCTATGACTAGATTAGCAAGATGATCAGTTAACTGGTTCCCTTCCCTGTAAATGTTCTGATATATGACTTGCTTATCTTTCATATGTTGTTCTATCTCCTTGACTATATTTGCAATGTTCCATAGATACTTCCAACTTCCTGTTAATACCTTCTGCATAACTAGAAAGTTCATCTGAATGATTACCTTATCAAATTGTGCCTGATTACAGTGCTTAGCTATATGTAGAATTGTATTTTCCTTTGCCTGCTAACTGTTTTCATATTGTTGTGGTTCTGCTTTAGCATATAAAAAATCTACATTCCGATTCCTCGGGCAAAAAGCATATAACTTACCTCCCTCTTCACCTTTAACTTCTCCATTCGTATTATATTTCACCCATCCATCTTCTGGCATCTCCCACGTCACTTTAGTCACCTTGATCTTGCTTTTAGACTTAGCCAACTCCTGTAATATTTGAGGATATTCAATAAGGAAGACTCTTGTAGGTTGTCTGACCATCAATAAGAGCCTTAAATTTCTTGTTATGTTATAAATGAGTCTCAGTCTTGTAGTATTCTTGTTCTCATGCTTCTTTCTATTTATTCTCCTCTAAAGTTCCCATAGAATGATTCTAGGTAAAGTATGATAATATGGTTGTTCTTTTATTTTCACCTCAGCCTCCCACCACTTGAAAATAGTACCCCTTAGAGTCAAGTCTTGAATATATATACCTGCAAAAGAAGAAAAGTAGGACCAAATCCTGTTAGCATAATGTGACCTTTTGAAGACATGTGCAAGTGTCTCCATTGCAGGTTCTTCACAACACCAACATTTAGATGTCCCCTGCATTCTCTATCTTCTAGCATTATCATCAACTGGTATTCTGATTTTCCATAACCTCCACATAAAGAAGCATACTTTAAAAGGTAATCCTTTAACCCAAATATACTTATAAATGTTGCTTATGTGGCCCTTGTTCCTGATATAGTACCAAGCACTCTTAACTGTGAACTCTCTCTTTGAATCTATGGTCCATATTGGAGTATTCTGTCCTTCTCCTGTAGGTGGTTGAACTTTATTAAGAATATGCTCAGCCATTTCTGGTGTGAACATATTTATGATCAACTGTTTATCCCATCTACCCTCTCTTGTGATATCTTTGATTTGTTGGTACTGCATATTCTCCTCTCAATTGCCTTTTATTAAGAAGAATAAATCACCATGTCCAGTCCAATTATCTAACCATATATTAGTATTACTTTCCTCAGTTTTCACACTATCAAATGCTCTACCAAATCTCTAGCAATTATCAACTTATTTCATACTTGTGATCCCCCTAAATCAGTTTTCCATACCATCATTGTTGGATGTTTCTTTCTACAATATTTATTGAACATGTAATCCTTCCAAATAGATTTTGTTGTCCTAAAGGTCCACCATAGTTTACAGAATAATGCCATAGATACATTAGACAATCTTTTAAATTCTATCCCTCTTTTCTCTTGTGGTAGACACACATCCTGCCATTTCATCCAATGCCTACCCTTTTCCCCAATTTTACTACTCCAAAAAATTAAGCTAGAAATTCTTGTATAGAAATCAGTACATTCAGAGGTGGATTCATCACTCATAAACAGTGAATAGGAACGCTCTGCAACACATGCTTAATCAACACTGCTCTACCTCCATATGAGAAAAGTTTTTCTTTCCAATTCTAAACCTTATTTGCTATCCTATTCATCAGTTGCTGAAAATATTCTTTTTCTCCCTCATATAGAAAATAGGACAACCAAGATATGTAAAAGGAAAATATTTCCTCAATATGCCTGTAGCAACGTCTGCTAGTATTCTCACTCCATTAGAAACCTCTTTGTACAGATAGATTGCACTTTTTTTTTGTTTATCTTCTGATCAGATACTGCTTCATATTTGTCCAAAGTATTAGATACCAAATGCAATATTCTCACTTCAGCTTTGCACAATATGATCATATTATCTGAAAAAGATAAGTGATTCAATTTAGGACTTTCTCTTGGCATACCAAACAGCTTAAACTCCTTTTCCTGCATTAATTTCTTCAGATTCCTAGACAGAACTTCAGCTGCAATAATGAACAAAGTAGGTGACAAAGGATCACCCTGCTTCAATCCTCTTGATGATTTGAAAAGTCATTTTGGCTTCTCATTCAAAAGAATTGAATTCCAGTTGTTCTCTAACAATCTATACACCATGTCTATAAGAACTTCAAAGAAACCCATTTTCCTCAACACCTTGGTAAGAAAAAGTCATTCCACCCTATCATATGCCTTCATCATATCTAGTTTCATGACCATATTAGGAGGTTTACCCCCTTTTTTATTTCTGAGACTATTTCCTGAACCACTAAAACATTCTCAGCTATGTTTCTTCCCTAAATAAAACCTGCTTGTTCTGGTGATATCACCTGAGGTAATTAGCCTTTAATCCTCTCATGATAATTCTTGGGAATGTTTTATTCACAAAATTACTAAGTGATATAGACCTCATATCTGAAAAAGTATTCACTACTATCTTTTTTGACAATAATACCAAATTAGTATGAGTAATGAATTTAGAAAGTTGGTATACACAAAAGAAAGTAATTGTCATTTTGTGTATATCCTGCTTTATAATTTTTCAAGCATCCTGATAAAAGGCTTCAGTAATACCATCAGGTACCCCTGCACTATTCCTGTTCAACCCCATTACTGCATCTTTTACTTCATCTTCAATAGAAATCCTCAAGATTTCCTTATTTTGTTGCTCAGTTACTAAGCTTGGAACTTCATCTAACATTGAAAAATCCTCTGAATCTTCCTGTTTAGTAAATTGATTCTAAAAGAAATTAATAGCTGAATCAGCTATCTCTTGTTCTTCTTCCATCCACTCACATTCTTTATTCTGTATTCTTCTGATTCTCAATCTACTCCTTCTTTCTTTAACAATTATATGGAAAAAATTTGTGTTCCTTTCTCTATCTTTAAACCATTTATAGCCTGCTTTCTGTTTCTTCCCTCTTTAATTGCAAGTTTAATTCAGCTTGACCCTTACTCAAATTTTCTCTGTTGACTCCACTAGAATTCTTCTCAAATCGCTTCTTTTTAACTTTGATAATATTTTTCAGTGTTGCAATTTCCTGAAATATATTACCAAAAGTTACTTTACTCCGCCTTGCCAAAACTGTTTTTATTTTCTTCAGGTTTTGTTAAAACATAATGAAAGGATTCCCTTTTTACTTTGTTGTACAATTCTTTTTGATCATTTTCAAGCATGATTCTTCCTTCAGCCACCAATTCAAAAATCTGAATGATCTGATTATCTGCTCTCTTTCTCTTCTGAATTAAATTAGAATAGGAGAATGGTCTGATCCACTTCTAGGTAGATGCTCCACATTCAAAGTCTAAAATAAACTCTGCAGCCTATCATTGAACAGTACTCTATCCAACCTTTTTAAATATAAAATCTTCATCAGTTCTCCCATCCCACCAAGTATATCTACTTCCTCTAAATTGAGGTTCTTCTAAATTACACAAATTTATACATTGGTTAAAATCCTATGTTTTATTGAATGTAACTGGTAACCCCCCAATTTTTCTTCTTTATTTCCTATGACATTGAAATTACCCCCTATTATCCATGGTTGTTGATGTGCATCTGTTATGTCTAATAATGGTTCCCATAATCTTTGCCTTTCTCTAAAGCTATATTTGGCATATACTAATGTTGCAATCAGAGAAACATTAGTATTTTGACTTTGTATCTTCAGAGATAAATGTTGCTCCTCATCTTTAACTATACTAAATGCCATATTTTCATCCATGAATGTCCATATCTTACCATTTACATTTACTACTACATGCCTCATCCCCAATCTTCCACTGTACCCCTCTATTTTCTGCCTATCTTAAAAAGGTTTTATAATCTTTATAAAATAGAAATGATGTCTTCTCTACATTGTGATTAATCTGGTAAAGACCTGTTGTGTATTAATAGACCTTATATTCCATATTAATGCATTCATAGTTTAATCTTAGAAGTATGACTCCTTGTATGAATTGTGACGGAGGTTGCACTACTCCCCTTATTCTTCTTTTTTTATTTTTCCTGCTTGTTTTTCAAAGCCTCTATTTGCTTTGGTGACAAATCTGCATCTTGAGCTCCAAATTAATGTAAACATTGCTTTGTCCTCCAAATCTGCACTTTGTTACATGCAATATTTGCTAAATGATCTATAATATTCACCATCATTATCAGTACGAATACACTTTAATTTATTTCTTGTTTCTCTTTTAACGGAAGCTTGAAATCACTTAAATACACCTAACACTTGTTCTTTAGTATTCAAAAAATAGACCTAAGTTTCCTTAAGAAAGCATCAATAAAAGTAAGAAAGTAAAGTGCACCACCCAAAGTCCTTATTTTTTTTGGACTACATAAATCTGAATGCACCAACTCAAACAACTTTGTCTTTCTTGAAGGAGCATGATCCTTGAAAAAACTCTATTTTATTTTTCAGTCAAGCAATGGTCACATTTTTCTTATTTAGCACTTATCCGATTATAATTTTTTCTTGATCAAAACATTAAGTCATTCTCACTAATTTAGTTAAGCCTTTTATGCCATAATATTGAAGAGCTAGCGTTTTCAACTGTATTTACCATACTAGCACAAGTAAAAGTCGTAATCCAGTATAGACCACGACGTTTGTCTCCACGAGCCACTCCAAAGAACTTTTAATGAAGTTTTATTTTCTACCACCATTGGTGCTAATACATCCCTCATCATCTAGTACGATTATAGAAATCAAGTTCAAACAAATATTAGATGCATGCTTTACATTGATTAAAACTAGTTTAGATCCTGTACTAGTGTTCAAACAAATTGTACCAATACCAACCACCTTAGATAAAATCTTACTCCCCATGCTTAAAGTTTAAAAGTCACCTGGAGTATAAAATGAGAAAAAAATCCTTACTTGATATCACGTGAGATGTGGCATTAGAATCCACAATTCAGCTTGACATACCACAAGCAATATTTATTAGATTTGCATCAAGGACAATAACAAGATCTTCAGCGGTGATGATGGCTATGCAATTTTCATTGTCAACTTCTTTCTTTTCCTCCTTGTCTCTGTTCTCCTTCTTCAAATTTTGATGATTTTTTTTGTGTCCTTTTAAACCACAATGATAATACTCAATATCTTTAAATTTGCCTCTAGATTTTCTTATATAATGTTCTCTATTTTGAGAACCACATTGCTTCTCTTCCAAGTGTCACTCACTAAGACATCGGACGAAGAGGAACCTTGAGACTTTCGTCTCATCTCTTCATTAAGAATGTAGCTCTTGGAAAAATTCTTGCAGATCACGCCATCAGGAGCAGAATTTAACAATGAAGTTCTAAATATTTTTCAAGAGTCTAATAGATAACCAAGTAGAAGCAATCCTAAAATTTCTTCGTCAAATCTAATGCCCATAGCAAATAACTGATTCATGATTCCTTGAAAGATATTCAGGAGATCTGTGATCGAAGGACTATCATGGTATTTTAACTTCAACATTTATTTTATCAAGAAATCTTATTATTTTAGTCTTCCGAACATATAAATTTTCAAAATGCTCCCATAACGACTGAATATGTGTCTCTTCAGAAATATGGATCATCACATTGTCGTCAACCTACTGCCTAATAAAATCACAAATTTATCTGTGCAATAGGTTTCAGTTTTCATTGATTTTATTTTCAGATTTTATACTGTCAAAGATTGGTTGATAAGAATTCTTGATATAAAGCATGTCTTTCATTTTTTCCTTCCAAATGACATACGTAATGACATTCAAAGTAATCATTCTACTTGTGTTGGCTTTCATTATTTATAAAAAAAATATAGATATTGCAAACCTGACTCTGATATTGATTTGTTGGGTAAATACGGATTAACAACAAAAGTATTTGTAGCAACATAATAGAAAAAAATAATAAAACTAAATTTTTTTTACGTCCCTTTCAAATAAGAAAAAAATACGAACAAATTTTCATGTGAATTGATTAATTGGCCAATTGACCAAATTCATACATCTACCAACCCTTTAAAAATTGTTAGCCCATAGAAAGAAAAAACACATTCCATCAAAAAATTTCATTTATGGGGATGAACGTCACAATATCACATTATATTTTCACTTTGAAAGTTAACTATTTTTTGGTGATTCAAAAGAGACATCAAATATTTGATATATAATCATGTATTTAATGTAATTTTTTTTTTTAATATATAATGTTTGAATCAGTAACTAGTGTATAATTATTAAATATTTGATGTATTGTAATTGTATAATAAATCTATAATTATCATTTCTCTTTATATAATATTTATACACATAATATATACAAATTATACACCAATTATAAAAGAATACAAAGAATGAAAGATAAAGTTTGTCTTCGAGGCTCACCTAGTGAGGATCCTGGAAGAGCCAAGGACTTCTGTTGTGTAAAAATAAAACGTAAATGTCATAGACAACATCTACCTTAATTAGGTCATATAAATACACCCTAAAACATATTTTGCAGGGAGCACACATTAGTTTTGAAGGCAAGAATACACAAGGAGGAAAGAGACGAAAAATTGGCTTAGAGTTTCAATTTCTTCAATTGTTTTTATGTGTTCGTTATGAAATTCTATAATATATTTTAAAATAATATTATGAGTGGCTAGATTTCCACTCTAGGGTTCTGCTGAAACATTTTATAGGATGAATTCTTTTTATGTTTTAATATAATTGAGTCTTTGAATTTGTCCACTTATTCAACTACGTTTTTATTTTGGCCGATTGATTGGCCATCAATTAGTTCTGCTTATTTATATGTATTGCTCGAGAAAAAAATTCATATTTAGATAATTATGAATAACGTCAATCATTGGGTATATGATAGTTCAATACGATAGGTCCAAAGTAAGGGTGTCAAGTGGGTCGGACCGGATTGATCCGACCTGTTTGACCCGGTCCGGTAAGTCCTAGGGCTTTAGGGTTCTAGGTCCCGGGCCGATTATTTTTTTAAAATGAGCCCGGCTAACTTGGTCCGAACCAAGCCCGGTCTAGGTCCGTCGGTTAAACGGCCCAGCCCGGCCCAACCCGGATACCTTTTTTAAAAAGAAAAAAAGAAAAAAAAATTGGGAGTTTGGGCCAAACTAGCCGTTGGCCCAACGGCTATATAGCCGTTTTTGGGTCCAAACGGCTAGTTTGGGCCAATTTATTTTTTTAAAAAAAATTAACTTTAAAAAATATTTTTTAATCCCAAAAAAAAATTCTATAAATATCTTACAACTTCAAATCATTTTTCACACAATTTTTCACTCTCTCAAATCTCATTCTTTCTCAAATCTCAATCCTCAATTCTCAAATATTCAATATATTTAATTTCTTAAAGTGTTCACCTTAATTTTTTAATTTTTCGTTTACAAAGTACGAGCGGAAGTTTCTAAAGTCGCAACCTTCGGATACTTCCAAAATTTGGTATTGTTGTTGCATCTCTTACGTTTATTTTTTATTTATTGTATTAATTGTTTAATATTTAATTTTATTATATTTGTGTATTTTGAATATTTTTTGTTTAATTTAATTTATATTATGGATAAAGTAAGAAACCTCGCTACTAACGGTGTTAAAAATTTTTGTCCCGAAAGCGGTAGTGGTAGTAAAAGGCGAATTACTAGCGGTAGAGGTAGTTCAAGTAGTAGATATACCCGTGTGTCTTGCTTGGTACACCTTTTGAGGAAGAAATAGGTGTAGGTGCTCGCAATATAGATTATGTAGAAGCTAAGGAAAATTACGGTATAGAAGAAGAAAATGAAGTAGATGCGATTAATTTAGACGAAGATAATGAAAATATTGCTGAGACATCCGCAGTAGGAGATGCTAACGTTAGATCTGAATCGGTTAATTTTCCTCCCCGTCCTCCCAGTGCCCCAAGACCTCGTAAAAGAACTAGTGTTGCATGGCAATTTTTTGAATGTATATCAGATATTGAGTTGCAATGCAATATTTGTGAACAAATATATAAGCATAGAAGTGGAGGCAAGCAAGGGGGTACGGGTACGTTAATGAGACATATAGCTGAAGATCACAAAAAAGAGTTAAATATTGCACAAGGTGGTGGGGATGTTGGTGGTCCAACACAAACTAGAATGGACCCAGCAACCGGTCACGTAGCGAAGAAGTATAATAAATTGAGGGACAGGGAAGAAATAGCTAAAATAGTAGCTGTGGGTTGTTTGCCTTTTAGTTTTCCTTCTTCTGATGCCTTTATTCATTATATACAAGCAATTTATAATCCTATGTTTAACGGTATTCCTAG
>JAPEIP010000012.1:236193491-236218804 GCA_026120095.1 Capsicum chinense
CATATCCATAATCCATTGACTAAGACATTTCATCAAACACTTGACATGCATGAACTTGTATATGAATGGGGATTTCATATTATCATACTAGTAAGACACTTTTCCTTCCCATAGGCATTTAATCAAACACATAGTGAGCATAGTATATGCAGACAACATTATACAATAAGTAAACATCATGATTCAGTTCTAATTTCACCATTCAATGGTTTAATCATGGGTTCGCATGAACCTACACCTATAATAATTAATTCCACTTAAAATTTATCACCAAACATGGATTAGAATTCAATTGGTCATTATCAACATGAACAAAAGCAAACCCAACATGGAATTCATAAAAATCAATATACTTGAACTTTGAATAGAGATTCTTGGGATTCATGGACGAAAGGAGTCCATGAATGAACACTATGCATCCCTGAGTTAATGAATTTGGAAAGATTGATGGAGAGTTCTTGTGATTTGGCCCTTGAATTTGAGAGCTAGGGTTTCTTGGCTTGAGAGAGAGCAACTCAATTTGGGGAAAATAGAGTGAATAATGATATCCTTTGGTCATGTAGGGTTAAATTTTGTGTTTAAGGATGAACTAAAATCATGGGAAAAGACCCATTTAACCTAGGATGCGTCTTTTGATTTTTGTCGAAATCTCGCGATTTGACAGGTTGGCGAGACGCGGCGCTATCACGTTGTGTCACTGGAAATTGCCCACTGGTAACTAGGCTGACGGCGCGACGCGGTGAAATCGCGTTGCAACATTGGATGGGACCTGAAAGTTTGGCGTGACGCGAAGACATCACGCTAATACACTGGAAAAAGAACAATTCTGAATTTGAGCCCTGGCACGACGCGCCATAATCGTGGAGGCTCACTGGATTTTGACGATTGCCATTTTGGCTTGCTCCGCGACACTTTGATGTCTCAGGTGATACACTGTCTCACAAAAAAGGCTCTAACCCTTTGTCCGGGTGTTGGATTGGGTGAATTTGTTATCGATGGAAAGCTTATTCAATTTTCTACATGACAAAAAGTGAAAATCTTGAAAATACCGCATGTATAAAACTTGATTCTTCTTTAAAACAAGTCTTTGACATCTTTGGGATGAATTTAAGCTAGGTAGATGTACGGGATATTACAAGATGACACTTGGTATAGCCTCATAGTAGAATATTCTTCTTTATTATATATATATAGATTGCACTAGAGACGTACAAATAGTGTAAAGTGAATCTCCAACTGCACCGATGGTTATGTGTCATAACATAAAAATTAGCCAAATAAATTTTGTTTGATTGAAGTTGGCTAGTAATGAAATTGTTTAAGAAAACCAATTAGTATTTTAATTGAAATAAATTCATATTTTGTATTAATATGTTGTGGTTGCCAAACAACAAAAGTTATGGTAAAAAATAAAATTTTCATTGGTAGAAGTAGACACATTCATTTGAGACAGAATGTGATAAAACAATTGTTGTAATATGAAATTATATACGTAGGTAAATTATGTGTAGTCTGAGGTGAATCTAATCAATTCACAAACTAAAAGAAACATCAAGGGGAGTGGAACTTGTAGTCAATTTGAGAAGATTAATAATGATGGTAAGTCAACCTGTGTGATTGGAGATCCCACAAATTAGGTTCATATGGGTAATAACAAGTCATTCATATAAGCATTATGAAATTATGTACCTTTTGTGATGTGTGAATATAGTGTAATTGTCACGACCTGAATCAGGGCCTGGTCATGACTGGTATCTCAAGTCCCGCGTGGATCGGAGATCCACCCCTACACCTAGCCAAACCAAACACACTGTACCCTAAGTTCAGCTGAATTTCGAACATATAAGAAGTAGCATACAATAGTCTAAGAAAGTCTAAATTCATGTCCATACCCAACCACCGTCGATCGGCTAACCGATATCACCCAATAGCCACAGTAGTTCAAACAAAGCCTTCTAAACAATGACCCAAAACTGAATATCAATAAAGTTATGGGACCCCCGACAATAGCCAAAAATCAAATCCAATGGAATAGTCAAAATATAAAGGAAATCATAATCATGAAATGGGGTCTTTCGAAGAATGAAAGCTCACCACTTCAATCTGACTCACTAGCTAATTCCGGATCCAAGTCACTGAGCAAGAGAAGTAAAAGTATGACCAGTTCTTATATCACGTGGGGACACAATGTCTGAATACGATTAGCGGGGTGAGGGCTAGCATGTAACTCAGAGGTAAGGATAACATAATGACTTGATCAACAGTTTAAAATCATTCCAAAACCAATGCACATAATCAAATACATACATACATACATACTGTATTGTGTAGCCCAACTATCATATAATAGTACCCATGGGCTATAATAGTACCCATGGGCTATATCACATGTCAGGATAGGGAACAAGGCTTAACATGCTTTTCAAAACCTTAAACTGTATTGTGTAGCCTAACTATCATATAATAGTACCCATGGGCTATACGGGCCCCAACTCTCACTCCTTGATCGGGTTTCAATGCGTGTAGCCACACAAATTGGAGAATAATCTCATATATATGCACATGAGGGACTCGAACCCTCCAATATATACCAAGATGTCTTAAGTACCCGATCATATAATGATTTACGGAAGACTCGAACCTCCCTAATCATGAAATAATAATAAGGGAGACTCGAACCTCCCTAGTCACTCTGGCCCCCGCGCCGGCAAATGCAGTTTCCAGTATCGATCACTCGGACCTCCACTTTCACGACTCAGCTACACAACCCTTATTATAGCCCAATTAAAACAAGTATCACACATTTCCATTCATTGAACCAGATTCCACATTCAGGCATACAATATTGGTATAGTCGTACCAACTATACTTGCAAGGTAACACGTCATGCCAAAACAATTTCCATTAACTCCGGGAGAACTTTGTTCATTAATACGCATTGGGGAACACCGACTCCCTTTGTTTATTAAATCATGACATTGTATTTCAAATATCTTCTTATATTGTGCAATAATTCAAGACTAATTCAATTTCACAAATCCCCACAGTTCTCATTAGTAAAACAAATTTCACGTTTTGGAGTTGGGGACATAACTACTTCAAAAGTCACAAGTTTGGGAAAATCACAATTCGCTAGTTCATTCAACATCCCCATGCACCCACACGTTCAAAATCACATTTAAAGCATGAAAATCATATATAAACCATGAGAAACATTGTTCAATTCATAAACATTCAAAAACCTCAACCCATGTTTCAAAACCATCACAATAATTTTATGAACAATACTTTAAATCACATGTTTTTACAAAATTAACAATGAGGGAAGAGTAAAATACGTTTAATAGTAAGATGTCAATACTAGAAATTACTCTAACTGCAACGAACTTTTTGGCAACGGTTCCAAAAGCGTTGCTATAGAGGTTCTATCAAAAAAAAAATATTATATTAGAAACTAATTGATGCTATAACAGTTGCTATTGATATATAACCGTTGCGATAGGATGTCTTATAGCAATGCTTGCATAAAACTACCTATCAATGCTTAATTGAGGAAAAAAAAGCTATTGCATCGAATTTAATTTTTTTCTCCCCAATTTTTCACAAAGTATGCTAAAATATAATAAAATATATAAAAATATGGGCGGTTCGAGGTAAGTGAGGTTGATGTATGGATTTGGTATTTGGTATCACACAAGTGAGGTTGATGTATATCTATTAAAACACGGCTTGTTCCATATGATATATCTTTGTTTGTTTTTTTGTGTGTAATTTGTAGGATAAGCTTCAAAATTTTGGGTGGACAGCATAAGGATATACTCGAGATGTTGACTCCACAAGTTAGGAAGCTTGTAGATGTTCTAAGAGAGCTTCAGGTGGTTTTATTCATTTTATTTGTTTCTAATGTTATTAATTTGGTATATGGTGGAATAATTGAACTGATTAACCTTGGCGATTTGTATGTTATCGATTGACTTAAAGCTGCTTAGTTGTTCAATCTGTAGTTTGAATATGATGTCTAGGTTGATAAATGTAGATAGGAGTGTGAGTGATGTCCAAGTTTTTTGGTGCAACTTTAGCTTACTGAGGACATGACTTTGGGTAGGAGGTTATGGAGGTCATAGATTAGGGTAGAAGGTTAGTAGATAGTTGTGCTTTATTTAGCTTTAGAGCGGTAGGTTTGTGCACAATACCTATTCCCTGTCCACACCAGGAGTAGTAGCATTCTCTCGTAGTTGGTTGTCTTATGATTTTTGTTACTCCTCTTCGTTATTGTGCTTCACTTGTCACCTTATTTGGTTATTGTTATTTTTCCTGTCTTCTGAATATTAGTAGTTAATTCATTGTTTAACATAATAACAGTCTGTTAGGAATGTCCTCATGACATATAGCAATGAAGATCATGGTGTGTTACAAGTCATGTATGATTTTCATCTGCATTTATATGGGAGGAAGATAGACTGATACATGAATATGACCATGGGTTGGCGAATATGCCCCGTTGCAACTGGTTGTCCTTTATTTGCATAATATGACTTGGTATAAGTTGTGCCCATCTAGAAAGACTTGCAAATTGCAGGACAAATGTGCTATGTTTTGTGATGAATTGGCCCTCTCATTCAGCCATTCCTTAGTATTCCATATTCTCACAGTGTTTACGCAAAATCCTATTGTCATATTGAGCACACTAGACATCTATTTGCTCTAATATCATATTGAATTGTGTGACTGTCTTATCTAAAAAGTTAGAAAATCAAGTTGTTAAGAGGGGACACACTTTTAATTCCAAAATAATATAATGTGTCTTCAACAGGTAAGTTGTCTAATGTGACGTCTTTGATACCTGCTAGCCCGAACGCATCTTCTGATTTGTCTTTTGGAAGGCAAAGGGCAAAGGATCCTGGAATGGTGTTTGTTTCTGGTGCCACTAGACACGTTGGTATCCGTATTGCTCAGATATTGTTACGTGACGGTTATAGTGTAAGAGTTGGAGTTTCTGACCTTGGTGCAGCACAAGAACTAGCTCATCTAGCCATTAGCTATAAGGTCAGTTTCATTGTCCTTTGAAATACAGAACTTGTTAGAGTATCTGGCATCGGTTGTTAGAATGAACTATTGTCTTATATGTTTTTGGCAATATTAACTCATGAGCTTGTGTTAACAGAGGCTACAAAAGTGGTCTTTGCAATAATAATGCTCTTAATCCAGATACACTATTTTTCTGTTTTGATTTTTACTCCTACAATTTTCTTTTCGATAGCTCAAATCATGTTTCTTGTTGGATTGTTTCTGCAGACCAGGCATCAAAAGGTTGGAGAAATTCCACTTCTTTCAATATCCACATTTGTACAGGTAAAATGCAAAAGACAATTTCTACATATTTCTACAGGTGAACATTGATATAATTTTAACCGACGTGGAAGTTAGAACTTTCTCATATTTCTACATAGTGTCGAGCTGCAAGTTTAGTCTTACCTGAGTTTTTGTGGACTGAGCATGGAAGTCGGACCCTCTTCATATTTCTACGTAATGCTAAGCTGCCAAGTTTTGTTGTAGATGAGTTTTGTTTTCTCCATATAGACAATTCAAGTTTGCACTTGGCCAGAAAAAGAAAACTTTATGCTTTTTACCTAGCTTTGCTCTTTATCGCATTCTGTCTTAGGTTACGTATTCATCCTATTCTGTTACTTGGATGTGGCAAGTATAAGTACTTCTAAATCCGGTATCTTTTCCTTAAAAAAATGTTTATGCAGTATATGATGAATTCTTAGTGCTCGATTTAGTCATTTGACCATATAGTTGGTCATATAATTGCTATATGTATGCATAGATTTGCTAAGTTGCAATTCTCACTATCACTGTCTGAAGATTCTTGTAACAATCTTCAGTGGAATTCAGTTATATTTGTTGCAGTTTCATTCTACTATTCTAGTTTCCAACAGTGAAGTTACAATTTAGCATGAACTAGAAGTGCCATTATATTCAGTTAATATTTTTCAGGCTCTTGGCAGAAAAATAATAACAAGAGCCAAAATGGTCTAACAAATGAACTGAAATAGCTCATTACTATCATCTTTCTTGGAGATATTTGTAATTGGTATCTATTATAAAATTCATCTTTTACTTGAAAGTCAAAATCACAATTTACTTATGAGGTTAAAAATTATATCCAGCAGCTTAGGAGGCTATGCAAAGGTAGCACGATGCGAATATACACGAACATATCCTTTATCGTAGGAAACCTGTGAACCTCACTAATAGTAGAACTGCTTGTTTCATGTGCAACACACGATGGAAACCTGCATCAACCTACCCATCTACTAAGCTCACTCTAATCAAGCCATTTTCTTAATGTAGCTCCATGACTTGATCGCCTCTAGTTCCTCTGCACCTTCTACAAGAGATTGTATTCTGCTTGCTGCCTGTGAAGCACATGAGATGCTTTGTCAGAGTGCTGAATTTCCTGCTGATGTTTTCACTTCCTGCCTCACAACACCAATCAAAATGGCATTGAGATGGTAAATTTCTCTCAGTAAAAGTTGTTTATCCTTGATCCATTCTACTTTTTTGCCCACTTTCTGTTAAACCTATCCAATTCTGCAATGGGACAAACTAGCAGCAATACTTAATTGTGGGAAACTTGGTATACCGTTTCAGTGGGTTTGGTCCTTACTAATGAATATTATGATTTTCTTTATTTATTATATTCCATAGTTTATCTTATACGTCATGTTTGTTTTGCATATACTAACCATATATGTGTGTGTGTGGAAAGTTAGAAGAGCTTTTTCACCAAAAGAATATTTGAAACAGGACAAGTACCTTTGATACTCCAAAGCTGTATGGCACCTCATATTCCAGGAACCATATGGGTGTTGTCTATTATGCCAACTGTTGCTATATGATTAATATACCGTCTTAGGGAATTTCCACTTAGTATCTCTTGAGTGTACTTAGTTATTTGTGCTTACCTCAAGTTTGATGTCAGAATTCTTGGATAAGCTGCTATGCACGTTCAACCATTATGACCTATGTTTGTTCATAAGAATCTTTTATGTTCTATACTTTTTAACTTTTCAGTCAAGTTTGTTATAACTAGTTTTTCCTTTTTCATATCTATTTAATTGTCTTTCTTTGGCTGTTAGGTTTTGCACACGGTCATTGCTTTATGAGTCACTTGACTATGCTATGATAGATAGAATTCCTGGCCGCCAAACAGATCGAAAGACACTTCTTGGTGAACTGAATTGGATCTTCACTGTAGTAACTGATACAATTGCCTGGAATGTTCTACCATGTGGTAATGTGATAGAATAGTTAGGTTGATGCAGCCACGGCCATGTCCACATTGTCATCCCTATTGGAATTAGTGATTTTAATATGACTTATTTTTTTGTTCATTGATATAAAGACGGGTATTAGTTTTGTGGTTGTGAGTAGGACTGGGAACTAATGAGAAGTCAGTAATATTGGTGTTGGGCCATAGAAATGCAAGCCAAAGGAAAAAGATCAGAGAAACCTACCACCAACTTTACAATAAGTCCCTTATCGATGACAATTATAAATCAAATCCCTTTTATTACTTTCCTAGATATTTTGTTCTCTTTGGTAATCGACTCACAATTTGATAGCATTAGCTCGTTAGAAGTTACTCCCTATAGGTCACTTTTCGTATTTAGCTTTGCTTTTCTTTTGATTCTCATTTCTAGTATTATTTTGAGGTTAAATCCGGAGTGTTGTGAAAACTTGAGGTATGTTTTCATTACTCCTAAAGTAGAATAGTTCTTTTTCCTGGAATTATAGTTTCTAGATTTTGCCTTTTTCAAAGTATTTAGGCATAAGTATGATTGCAAGTTATAGTAGAGATACCTTGGTATGTTTCTAGAATGCCTATCAGATTACTATATCTGCATCAGAATGCAATTTTGGTCTCTATTTGAGCATGGTAATTCCCAAGTTTCCAAGTGATAATTTTAGCTTTACATGTGTGACAGGAAGCAGTCATGTTGTGGACATACGAGCCTTCTGAAAAAGATGCACGGCTAGCAAATGAAGCCTTAAAGTCAAGAAAGAAAACAACCACCCAATTGCAAGTGATAGTAGAGATAGCTTGTGGATCATCTCCTAATCATCTGATCGCGGTGAAGCAAACATATTGTGGCCTTTTCAATCGTTCACTTGAAGAAGATATTGCAGCAAATGTTCCTATGCCTGTACAGAAGGTACATATTGTCACTTCTAGTCGGATCTTCAAGCCTAAGCATACAATATTCTTAACCAATTTCGTCTGTATTAGCTAAAGACACTATCTTAGCTAAAGACACTATCTTCAGTGTCTTAAGATTGATCTAGCGGGGCGCATTCAGAGCAGTGAAGATATCATACCTTGATGATGTCTGATTTAAATTTAACTATAATGGATCCATTAAAGTTGAATTAGCACTCTTTGTGATAAACTGATAATTGATAAACGCTTCTCCATATTGAGTTGGATTATAGTGACTTCAATCAAATGATATGTTATGTGGATGATTGGCAGATTCTAATCGGTGTAGTCGGGTCCTATAGATATGATAAGGAACTGGTAGATCCTGATACGACAAATGCAGAAGCCACTATCCTTTGTGAAGCCATACGGACAAAACAGTTGGATAATGACAATTTTCTTATCATACTCAGCACAAGGAATGTTCATTAACTTAAGAGCAATTTTCTTATCTTTTATTTTGTGATGTGTATATAATTGTTTATTATAATTTATTATGTATGTAAATACTAATTTACAATACGGGTGGCTATTTTATATAAATTGTTGCAATTGATATTTGAACTAGTTACAACATGTGGCAATAGATTGATAAATCGTTGTGATAGTATTAAAAATTATTGCACTGGATAGTCACAAATCATTGCAAAAAGCCAATAAAGCCGTTGCAATAGGTAGTCCAAAAGTGTTACAAAAATCCAACAAAACTGTTGCAATAGGCTTTAAAAATAGTTGCAATAGATAGAAAAAATTGTTGCAATAGAACTATAAAACCGTCGCAATAGCTTCTATTGCAACGGTTTAACATCGTTGCAGTAGAATTTATTGCAATGGTTCATAACCGTTGCTATAGGTGAAAAGAGGCGTCCCAATAGAAGAAAAAATAATTGTTGCTATGGGTTGTTCTATGGCGACGGTTTCTACCAACTGTCACATCAACCATTGCAATAGTTCTATTGCAATGCTCACATATAGGACGCATTCTTAACCGTTGTATTAGAGCTATGGCAATGACAGTTAAACCTATTGCAACGGTTTTTGAACCGTCGCCATAGGAATAATTTTTTGTAGTGTGTACGTAGAGAAATCACTCTTGAGAGCCCTAATTGATCAACCTTTTGAAAACCCTAAGTGTTCTTGACTTGGAGACATCAACCATTGCGATAGCTCTATTGCAACGCTCACATATAGGACGCATGCTTAACTGTTGCATTAGAGCTATGGCGACGGCTGTTAAGCCTATTGCAACGGTTTTTGAACCGTCGTCATAGGGGTAATTTTTTGTAGTGTGTACGGAGAGAAATCACTCTTGAGAATTGATCAACCTTTTGAAAACCCTAAGTGTTATTGACCTGGAGGATTTGGGAGTATTTGTGGAGTTACTTAGATGTTTCTGAGATATAATGACACTCTAAAAGGGGTTATGAGTCGTGTTGTTCTATTTGGTTAAGAGGGGAAATGTATAGAATGCCCTCAACTTAAAAGCTGAAAAGTACCGTCTTTGATTACGAGTCAACCCCTTGACTCGTAACTACTCCTTACAACTCGTCACCACAAGTCGTAACCAAGAAAGTACCACCAAGGCACCCTACACTGTCATCGTTACGACTCAATAACACCAATCGTGGTGGGACCCTATGACTCGCAGGTTCTAGTCATAGCCAAAATAGAACCCAATTTGGGACAAGTACTGGACACCCTACGATTACACCTAACGACTCGTAATATCTCATTACGAATCTTAGTGAGTCACTCATACTCAAAGAAGAATCAAGCCACACTCAAAGAAGAATCAAACCACAAACTTACTGGTTTGGTTACGACTCATCCTAACGACTCGTCAGGACACCTTCCGACTCAGGAGGTCCAGTCGTAACCAGGGTAGTGAGCTCAAAGCTCAAAAAATTTTCAAGGGCCAAAATCCGGAGTGTTTCAGTTCTCCGCCACTTGGATCATTCGTCCTTGAATGATGGGACAAACAATTTCTAGCACGAATACTCTATATACCTCTACTTTTACCCTAAACAAATTCAGAAAATAAATATGTCAAGGAAATCAATATTTCCTTTAACAAAGTCAAAAAATAAAGATGTTAAGAATAACACATACGTTACGCACAATTATCTGGAGCGGAAAACAAGAATGATTATTTGGACTTCATGTCCTCTTCGGCTTCCCAAGTAGCTTCTTCAACCTTTTGGTTCCTCCATAGAACCTTTACCAAAGGTACATCCTTCGTTCGTAATCGATGAACTTGCCAATCCAATATTTCAACCAGCACTTCCTCATAAGATAAGGAATCTGAAATACTAATATCCTTGATAGGAACAATCAGCGATGCATCACCCACATATTTCCTCAACATTGACACATGGAACAGCGGATGAGTGGAGTTCAAACTAGAGGGCAAATCCAATTCATATGCAATACTACCAGTCCTGTTCAAGATCAAGTACGGTCCGACATATCGGGACTGAGCTTCCCTTTCTTCTAAACCGTATTACTCCGTTCATGGGAGATACCCTTAAGAACACTCGATCGCCAACCTCAAATTCTAACTCCCTACGCCTCACATCCGTATATGATTTTTGGTGACTTTGGGCAGCTTTAAGTATACCCCGAATCACCTTCACCTTCTCCATCACTTGGTAACCAAATTCGGGCCAAATATCTCACTCACCAACCTCGAACAACCCAATAGGAGACCTACACCTCCTACTATACAATACCTCAAACAAAGCCATACCAATACTAGAGTGGTTGCTCTTATTATACGCAAACTCTATAAGAGGAAAATGATAAACCCAACTACTACCATAGTCAATCACACAAGTTTGAAGCATATCTTTCAATGTCTGATAGTCCTTTCTGCTTGCCCGTCCGACTGCAGGTGAAAAGCAGTACTAAGGCTCACCTTAGTTCCCAAACCTCTCTAAAATGAACCCCAAAAATGCGATGAGAAATGAGTACTGCGATCTGAAATGATAGAAACTGGTGCCCCATGCAACTTCACAATCTCTTGGAGGAACAACTTCGCATAATCCTCTGCTGAGTAATTAGTCCTCACTGGCAAGAAGTGAGCACACTTGATCATCCTATCCATGATGACCTAAATCGAATTAAACTGATTCCGAGATCGAGGAAGAGAGGTAACAAAATCCATATTAATCACCTCCCATTTCCACACAGGCAACTCAATCTCTTGAATTAAAAGGCCAACCTTCACTTATTGACACACGATGTATTTAACCACAAAACTGGCCATATCTCTCTTTATATTGTTCCACTAATAAATCTCCACAAGATTATGATACATCTTCATTGAACCAGGATGAATGACGTAACACGACTCATGAGCCTTAGCCAAGATCCTCTCTCTCAACCCATCTACATTAGGAACACATAATTTGCCTTGGTACCTCAAGATACCATCGCCACTTATCTCAAAAGATACAACCTTTTGCTGACCCACACCTCCCTTAATATTTATTAAGACATGGTCCAGTACCTCTTTCTCCTTTATTTCAGCAATAAGGGATGACTTCACCACCTCTTGCACAAACACCTCACCATCCTCTAAGTTCAAAAGAAGAACTCCAAGGTTAGCCAAATGGTGAATATCTCTCACTAATTCCCGCTAATCCTCATCCACATGAGCTAGACTCCCCATGGATAACCCACTAAGAGCATCAATAAGCACATTAGCTTTATTGGGTGATAATGGAGACTCATGTCGTAATCTTTCAGCAACTCAAGCCACCTCCTCTGCCTAATATTCAGTTCCTTTCGGGTGCATATATATGTAGGGTCTTACGAATAAAAAAGATATCTATATGGACTCCATACAAATACTGACACCAAATTTTCAATGCGAACACCATAGCCAAAAACTCAAGGTCGTGTGTCAGATAATTCTTCTCATAAACTTTCAACTGCCTAGAAGCATAAGCTACCACCCTGCTGTGCTGCATTAACACACAACCTAGTCCCATATGGAATGTATGAAAATAGATAACAAAACCATTAGTACCCTCGGGTAGAGTTAAAACTGGAGCTGAAGTCAACTTATCTTTAAACTTCTCAAAACTACCCTCATAAGCGTCTGACCATAAGAACTTTACCTTCTTTTGGATCAAGTTAGTCAATGGGCATCTATAGTCTAGAAACGCTCCACAAATTTCCTATAATAACTGGCTAATCCAAATAAGCTTCAAATATTCGTTGGATTTGTGGGCCTAGGCCACTTCTTAACCACTGCAATTTTCTGTAGATCCACCATGATCCCTTCACTAGAAATGACATTACCTAGAAACATAACAGCCTTCAACCAAAATTCATATTTCAAAGACTTAGCATACAAATACTGATCTTTCAAAGTTTGCAACATGATACGGAGGTGGTCGGCATGATCCGTCTCTCTCTTGGAATACATCAAAATATCATCTTTAAATATAAGGACGAAAAAAATCCAAAAACTGATAAAAAATCCTATTCATCAAGTCCATAAGTGCCGTCGGGACATTAGTCAAACCAAAAGACATAACTACAAACTCGTAATGACCATATCTAGTTCGAAAGGCAGTCTTAGTAATATCAACCTCCCTAATATTTAGTTGATGATAACCAGACCTATGATTAATATTAGAGAAATATCTAAAACTCTGAAGTTGGTCAAACAAATCATCAATCCGAGGAAGAGGATACTTATTCTTCACCGTAACCTTATTCAACTGACGGTAATAGACGCATATTCAAAGGGAACCATCCTTTTTAATTACTTACGAACAAATAGGAGCATCATATGAAAGCACACTAGGATGGATAAAACCCTTGTTGAAGAGGTCTTTCAACTATTCCTTAAGCTTCTTCAACTTAGCTAGAGCCACTCTGTATAGAGGGATAGAGATAGGACGAGTGTCCGGAGCAGGGTCAATCCCAAAATCAATCTCCATATCGGGAGAGATACTAAGAAGATCATCAGGAAAAAACCTCGAGAAATTCACTAACCACAGGAATAGATTGCAATGAAAGGCCCTCTGAGTTAGAATCTTTAAGCTGAACTAAATGATAGAGACATCCCTTAGAAATCAACTTTCAAGCTCTAAGATATAATATGAACCTTACCTTAGACACTACAGAACCTCCTTCTCACTAAATGATTGACTTATTAGGGAATTTAAACATGACCTTATGGGTTCGACAATCTATGGAGGCACAGCACGAGTGCCGCCAGTCCATCCTTAATATGACATCAAAATAAACCATGTCTAACTCTATTAGATCTACTAGAGTTTCTTAACCACCAACAAATACCACACAACCCCTATAGACTCTTCTAGCAACCACAAAGTCACCCACCGAGGTTAAAATAGGAAGGGGATCGGGATACACTCGGGACCGAAACCAAAATACACAGCCACAAATAGGATCACATAAGAAAGAGTAGACCCTGTATCAACCAAGAAATACACATCACAATAAAAGAGCCATAACATACCAGTAACGACATCGGGATATACCTCAGAGTCCTGGCAGGTAGCAAGAGCATACAAACGATTTCAACCAGTGCTGGTTCCAGATGTAGAAGCAGCACCCTTTGGTGCAGAAGCTGATAAAGTGGAAATAGGAATCTTGTTTGCCTCCAAAGCAACCTCAGAAGGACAATCCCTCTGCAGATAACCAGTCTGACCATATTTAGAACACCTGTTCCTACCTTTTTCATAAAACCCACGATGCACCTGCCCGTAGAATCTACAAAGAGGATATGATAGAGTGGACTAAGCCCCACTAGCCTGAGATTGGGCGCCCGATACCCTAAACCAACTATCATGATGGAAACAACGACCACTCGATAGATTCAGATAAGAAACACTAACCGTCAAATAGGAACAAAACTAACTCATTTCTTCTTAGACAACTTTCCACCATTTCTACCACTCTGCTTCTGACCTCCACCCTGATCAGAAAGTCTAAACTTTTTATTCTGCCTTTCCCCTATCTCTACATGCTTTTTCTTCTCTTCCACAACCTACTGCATATACAAAACCAATCTAGAGATGTCCATATCCTTATTCAACAAGGAAACCTTGCTCTCTAGAATCAAATCATGATTCAACCCACAAACAAATTTTCTTATTCTAACCCTCATGCTAGATACTAACTCGGGAGAATGTTGGGACAACTAATGGAATTTCAAGGCATACTCTTTTACTGTCATCGTGCCTTGCTTCAGATTAACAAACTCTTCCACTTTTGCCTTCCTCAAATCTTGAGAGCAATCCAGGAAAGAACAAGAGAAATCATCCCACAGAGTGGATTAGACATCATTCCCTAGGCTATTTCCATTCCTCATAACATTGGTATGCTACATCCTCCAACAAATAGGCTATGAATTCTACACCCTCTACATTATAAACATGTGTAACCCAAAAGATCTTCTCCGTCTTATCGATAAAACCTTAAAGATCCTCCTCAACCTTAACACTCGTGAACACAAGAGGATGCAACCTCATAAACTAGACAACCCTTGTGGCCTCAGAAGATGGAGTAATAGAAAATACATGCTCAGACTGAGAAGCAACCAACTGAGCCAACATATGAATAGACTAATGAAATTCCGCATTCTTCATATCGTCTTGAGAAGCTCGATAAGGACTAGAGGGGACCAGTGGAACAACAAGAGGGTAATTAGGAATTGGACCCCTAGATCAGGTCTTGTAATGTCCTGAGAGTACACCCTGGGCACCACAAGGTGCTTACAGTCTCGAGGGACCACAAGCTAACCCATGAGCTGGTACTTGCTGTGAGCACTAAATAATAATCAATAGAATAACATATGCGGATTAATTGAATATGCCATAAGGTTATAAAATGCTGAAACATTTCTGAAAATCATGAAACTGGAAAACATTGATATGAAAACATCTGTCTGAAATTGATAAAATAAAGACAAATTGACAGACTGTCTGAAATGTCTGAAAGCCTCTAAAACTGACTGAATATGAGTTGATGGGACAAACCCCAACTAACTCCAACTAACTACTAAAATAAAAGTATGAAAATAAATATAGCCTATCCTCAAAATATGAGGACTCACCACTGCTATGACTGATAATCTAGAAGGTCTATGCATGATTCAAGAACTGAGCATTCGAACCTATGATATGATACATCATAGCACAATAAAAGAGTATGCAATCAGTACTTTGAATGTAATAGTATGCTAAATGAGGTAGGCTAATGTGCATGAGTAATAACTGACTAAATGAATAACATGAAGTACTGACTAGGATGCATGAAAGCTGTAAATACTGAGAATGTATGACCAAGCATAAAACATGTTCTGAAAATAATCTATAATTTGAAATACTAAAATACTGATAGCTGAATAACTAATAACTGTATGCTATGGTCAAGCAAATCTGAAACTGAATTACTGTGCTGATTACTACACTGAGACTGTGGGAGTTATCATCTAACCAATATGCCCCAATATGAGAAAATTGGGGCCTAACCTGTGACCCCAGTTAGAAGGGTGTCAGTACCGTTCCATGGGTACTAATACTGGCTGTGTGAATCTACTGATGTACTATCCCGAAGGACTAAGGGTGTCAAGCCTAAACTGACGGGTGACGTGACCTCTGGGAGGTAGTCAAGCCTAAATTGATGGGTGACTCCTCAAATCCTATGCTGGCTACGTAGTTTTGGAATACAGGTACTGCTACTAACGACTCTGCCTAACTGATGGGAAAGCCGCCATCCCTGCACTCACTCAATACTAAAGCCTACTCCTAACTCAACTGACTCAGAATACTGAACTATCCTATGTTTAACTGATTAGGCCAACTGGCTAAACTGATAATGCTCATAACATATATTAAAACTATTTTGAAGATACTGAGACTAAGTAAACAGCTATGTTTTTGGGTATTCATAACCCCCAGGACTCGATAGCCATAATAGCAAATAATACTAAAACTTGGGGACATAATGTGAAAGCATTTGTCTAAAATTCCTTCTTGTAGGCATTTCATTAAACACTTGATATTCATAGTTTAAGCTAAGCATGAGAATAGTTTAAAGCTTGTAGTAATAGCATGATTCAAAAATCAACACCACTAATTATGATTTAAATCAACAAATAATATTATTCAAATATGTGGGGTTTAATAACAACAACAATTTCTTGGAAACATGATATAAACTTGAGATTCATGGAAATTTAAAGGCAACTTAAAGGAAACATGTAAAAATCATGAATTTAAACTTAAAGTTGGGTTCTTGGACTCCATGGGTGAAAAGGGCCCATGGATGAACACTTAACATACCTCAATTGATGAATTCTTGAAAGTTATGAAGGGATTTCTTGTAATTTGAGCTTGAATGTTAAAGGGGCTAGGGTTTGTTCTTGAAAGGGAATGCTTTAGATTTTGAGAGAATTGTGATAGATGAGGCAATGATGCTGTTTTGGGACCTAAATCCCATGTTAAAATGAGGGGAAAAGACTAAAATACCCCTCTGGACTCAGGATTCAATGAACTGAAAAATGTCTAGTAACGCGATAGGAGACGTGTCGTGTCGATGAAGATGATGCAATTACTGACACGTCGTGTCGGTCGTGCCGATGAGATAGCTAATGCGACATGTCATGATCGCATTGGTTGGTCATCCAAATATGACTCAAACGATGTCCAGAAATTTCAAAACTCACACGAGATGACCTATAGATAACCTTGATCATGAATCAATTTAAAAATTTACAATCTAAGGTCAAAATGATAAAAAATGAAACCATTGAAATATCAAGGCAAAAAAAAAAACTAAGTGTCAACACCTAGCTGAAATTTTCCAAGTTGGTACCTCTTTTGGCATGCTATATGGGGCTGAAATGGGCCAGGATCTTATGGGGTCTTACAATATCTTCCCTTGGAAACATTTTTTCTCGAATGAGACTGATTAAGATGAGAGGCACTGAGGTACTACGACTATACTGACATGAATAGCTGAAACATGACTGAATCTTGAGGCATGACACATAACTAAACTGATCCATGAATGCATGAATGGTATGCAGCTGACACTAAGCATGGAACAAAGTAAATCTAAGGAATACTAT
Organism: Capsicum chinense; assembly: GCA_026120095.1. Classification (NCBI taxonomy): domain Eukaryota; kingdom Viridiplantae; phylum Streptophyta; class Magnoliopsida; order Solanales; family Solanaceae; genus Capsicum; species Capsicum chinense. Next base: position 236,210,873 of record JAPEIP010000012.1, read on the forward strand.
TACTTTAGGCTGAGTCTGAGTTGCGGAAAAGAGATGAGGGTACTTGGTTCGCATGTCTACTTTTGCTTCCCAAGTGGCTCCCTTAACGAACAGTTTGCTCCTTAGTCTGCGAGTCTGATGATCAAAGATTTCGATTGGAACTTCTTCATAAGAAAGACTATTCTGAACATCTATACTCTCTATGGGGACTACAACTGCTGGGTCACCTATGCACTTCCTTAGCAAGGAGACATGAAACTCTGGGTGCAATGATGCTAAGTATGTAGGAAACTCAAGTTCATAGGCTACCTTTACGAAATGACTCAAAATCCTATAAGGACCAACATATCGGGGACTAAGCTTCCCCTTCTTACCAAACCTCTTTACTCCATTCATAGGAGAGATTTTTAAATACAAAAAGTCGCCAATCTCAAATTCAAGATCTTTCCTTCTCACATCTGCATATGATTTCTGTTGGCTATGGGCTATCTTAAGCCTCTCCCTGATCAATTGTACTTTATCTAAGGCATCAACTACCAAGTCAGTCTCCACCAACACGGCCTCACCTACTTCAAACCAACCTATGGGAGATCTATATCTCCTCCCATAAAGAGCCTCAAATAGAGCCATCTGAATACTGGAATGATAGCTGTTATTATATAATAACTCAATCAAAGATAAGTGGTCATCCAGTTGCCTTTAAAGTCAACAACACACACTCTCAACATATCTTCTAAAGCCTGAATGGTCCTTTCTACTTAACTATCTGCCTGAGGGTGGAAGGCTGTACTGAGATGGACTTAGGTACTAAGTCCTTTTTGGAAGGCTTTCTATAATTGAGAGGTAAACTGCGTACCTCTGTCTGAAATAATGGACAAAGGGACACCGTGTGACCTAATCAACTCTCGGATATAGAGCCTGGCATATTCCTCAGCTGAATAGAAAGTATGGACTGGTAAGAAATAGGCGAACTTGGCCATCCTGTCTACAATGACCCAAATTAAATCATGCTGACGACGAGTATGAGAAAAACCCATCACGAAGTCCATGTTAACTTTTTCCCACTTCTATGTGGGAATACTAAACTTCTGCATGGAACCACTAGGCTTTTGGTGCTCAATCTTCATCTGCTGACAAGTAGAGCAGTTATCCACAAACTCTGCAATGTCTCTCTTCATCCCACTCCACCAATAGACTTCCCGCAAGTCGCGGTACATCTTAGTGGATCCTAGATGAATAGAACAACGCACACCATATGCTTTAGAGAGTATTCGCTGTCTCATGCCATCCATATATGGCACACATAGCCTACCCTAGCAACGCAACACACCATCTTCCCCTTAGGAGAAAACCTCTACTTTTTGGTATTTGACTGAATCTTTCAGCTTAACTAAACTGGGATCCCTGTACTGCTTTTCTTTTACCTCGAAAACTAAAGAAGATTCCAAACTCTTCTGTACCCAAACATTACCCTCAGCCAAATCAACCAAACAGATACCTAGTCTGGCAAGCTGATGAATTTCCCTAACCAACTTCTTCTTATAATCCTCAACATGAGCAACACTACCCATAAAAAACCTACTTAGGGCATCTACCACTACATTGGCCTTGGCCGGGTAGTATAAAACACTCATATCATACAACAAATCTAACCATCTCCTCTGACGCGGATGTAAATCCTTCTGTGAGAACATATACTATAAGTTTTTATGATTTGTGAACACATCAACAGGAACCCCATACAAATAGAGCCTCCAAATTTTTAAGGAAAAAACCACAGATGCTAACTTTAGATCATGGATAGGATAATTCTTTTCATGGGGCTTAAGTTGTCTAGAGGCATAGGCCACAACCTTACCCCTATGCCTTAACACACACCCCAAACTAACTCTGAAAGCATCACAGTACACAACAAACCCATCTGAACCATTTGGTAATGTCAAAACTAGGGCTGTGGTGAGTCGAGTCTTCAACTCTTGAAAACTCTTCTCACAAGAATCTGACCACTAAACTTAACTTTCTTCTGAGTTAATTTGGACATAGGGGATGCAATAGATGAAAAACCTTCAACAAACACCATTAATAGCCAGCCAAACCGAAGAAACTTCTAATATCTGACGGAGAGTTGGGTTTAGGCCAGTTTCTCACCATTTCGGTCTTTTGAGGATTAGCTCTAATGCCATAATCGAAAATAATATGGCCAAAAAAAGCTACTGATCTTAGCTATAATTTGCACTTACTGAACTTAGCGAACAACTGATGGGCTCTAGGAGTATGCAATACTATTCTGAGGTTGTTTGCAGGGTCTTTTTTATTATGAGAGTAGACAAAAATATCATTAATGAATACTATGACGAACATATCTAAATACTATTTGAATACTCGATTCATCAAGTCTATAAAGGCTTTTGGGGAATTTGTGAGACCAAAGGACATGACTAGAAACTCGAAGTGACCACCGAGTTCTGAAAGTTGTTTTTGGAATGTCACATTCTTTGACTCTGAGCTGATGATAGCTGGATCTGAGGTCTATCTTAGAAAAATAAATGGAACCCTAAATTTGGTCGAACAAGTTATCTATTATGGGAAGTGGATACTTGTTTTTGATTGTGACTTTGTTCAACTGACGGTAGTCAATACATATTTTAAGGAAACTATCTTTCTTACACATGAACAGAACTGCTGCGCCATATGGGGAAACACTGGGCCTGATAAACCCTTTATCTAGGAGATCTTTCAACTATTCTTTCAACTCTTTAAGTTCGGCTGGAGCCATTCTGTATGGCAGAATAGAGATAGGCTGTATATCTGGAAGAAGGTCCATTCCAAAGTCAATTTCCCTTTCGAGAGGAACTCCGAGAAGATCTTCAAGGAACACATCTAGAAATTCCCTCACTACTAAAAATGACTCAAGGTTTGGAGTCTCAGAATTTGATTCTTTGACTCAAACAAGATGATAAATACACCTCTTGGATATCATCTTTTTCGCTCTAAGATACGAAATAAGCTGAACCCTAAGAGCAGTAGTACTACTCCTCCATTCAAGAACTGGTTCATTTGGAAATTGAAAATGAAGCACTCTATTTCTTCAATTAATTGAAACATAGCATGAGTGGAGCCAATCCATGTCGAGAATGACATTAAAATTCATCATCTCTAACTCTACAAGATCAATTGAAGTAACTTTTATGAGACACTGTAATCGGGTAGTTCCTGTATACCCACCGGGCTACGATAGACTTACCCACTGGGGTAGACACTGAGAAAAGCTCTACTAAGATTTTGCGACTGACTCTAAAATTGATGGCTATATAAGGGGTTATAAAAGAAAGAGAAGCTCCAGGCTCTAATAAAGTATAAAAATGTAAATGAAAGACTTGCAATGTACTAGTAACTACGTCAGGAGAACTTTCCTGATCTTTTCAATACTGAAGTGCATAAAGCCCATTCTGACACTGATCACTGGTTGCACTAGAAGCGGCGCCCTGCTGAGTCGGGCGGCCGGCTGGATCCGATGATGGATGGGACTGGCCCTATTAGCATAAATCCCTTACTTTTTGAGCAACCACCCGACACTCCCGGATCTGATGGCCTGGCTTACCACACCCAAAGCATATATCACTGCTAGCTTTACACTCACCCTAATAGTTTCTACCATATTTTTGACATAGAGGATTTATGCGGCCACTGTTCACACTGTCTTGGGACTTAAAGCCTGGCGCCCTATCCCGATTATCATTTATAAAATTTTGCATAAGGGAACTAGCTGGAGATGGAGCTAGGACTGAAGATTTATAACAAAATTGAGGACGATTACCACCTTTTGACTTTGGCTGAGTAAAATTAAAGCTACCTATTCTATCCCTTTTGTTCTCTCTCTTCTTCTCTTTAAGCTTCTTCTCATCTATTGTTGAGCATGGAACATAAGCCTAGATATATTTATCTCCTTAATTAACATCACAGTCCTATACTCATTGACCACACTATCAGATACACCAACCACAAACTTGTTCATCTTAGCCCTGCCATCAGCTACCACATGAGGAGCATACCTGGCCAACTGAGTAAACTTGAGGGAGTACTCTTTCACACTCATATTGCCCTGATTTAGGTTGATGAACTCAAACACCTTGTCCTCTCTCAATTCCAACAAAAATAACCTATCTATAAAGTTGTAGCAAACTTCTTCCATTTTATAGGCCCTGCATCTGCGCCTCTATCTACCTTTCACTGTTTAAACCATGCATGATCTACATCTCGCAACTGATAGGCAGTTAACTCAGTACTCTCACTAGCAGTTACCCCCATAATGTCTGTTACCGTATGCATCATATTGATGAATTTCTGTGGGTGCTTTTTAGATTTAGACCCTAAAAAAAGGATGGTTTATTTGGGTGAAGTACCAAATTCTAGATGCAGTAGTATTGGCCACTGGGTTGGCCTGAATAGTAGCTGGTTGAATATTCTAAGCTACCACAGAATGGGCTAGATTGGTGAATGCTGCTCTGAATTTTGTATCTGAAATATGCTTATTCAGGGAACCTTCCTGAACGGGTGGAGGTGCTGGTTGGTTCCCAATACTTCTTCCTTTAGTCTTTCTGGGAGGCATGTTCTGTAAGCAGAAGGAAAATTTATATTAGACAGAGAGTTTAACTTGAGCTCATGCTCACTCGCACGATATAAACACTGAAAGAAGGGAAACTTTTCTTAAACGTCTCGTAGCCTCTTGTCCATAAGTGTGGCGTGCTTCACACCCATGCACAAGACTCTACTTGATGTCTTTCAGACTTCCTAGGATACTTTAAAACCATAGGCTCTGATACTAAGTTTGTAACACCTCGAGAGTACACCCTAGGTGCCATACGGTGCTTACAGTTTCGAGGGACCACAAGCTAACCCATGAGCTTGTACCTGCTGTGAGCACTAAATAATAATCAACAAAATAACATATGCAGAATAACTGAATATGCCAAAAGGTTTTAAAATGCTGAAACATTTCTAAAAATTATAAATCTGGAAAATATCTGCCTGAAAACATCTATCTGAAATTGATAAAATAAAGACAAACTGACTGACTGTCTGAAATATCCAAAAACCTCTAAAACTGACTGAATATAAGTTGATGGGATAGGCCCCAACTAACTCCAACTAACTACCAAACTAAAAATATGAAAATAAATATAGCCTATCCTCAAAATATGAGGACTCACCACTGTTATGGCTGATAATCTGGAAGGTCTATGCGCGATCCGAGAACTGAGCATCTGAACCTATGATATGATATATCATAGCACAAGAAAAGAGTATGTAATTAGTACTTTGAATGTACTAGTATGCTAAATGAGGTAGGCTGATATGCATGAGTAATAACTGACTAAATGAATAGCATGGAGTAATGACTAGGATGCATGAAAGCTGTAAATACTGAGAATGTATGACCAAGCATAAAATATGTTCTGAATATAATCTGTAATTTGAAATACTAAAATACTGATAGATGAATAATTAATAACTGTATGTTGTGGTCAAGTAAATCTGAAATTGAATTACAGAGCTGATTACTGCACTGAGATTGTGGGAGCTATCATTTAACCAACATGCCCCAATATGAGCAAATTGGGGTCCAACCTATGACCCTAGTTGGAAGGGTGTCAATATTGTGCCATGGGCACTAACACTGGATGTATGGATCCACTGATGTACTATCCCAAAGGACTAAGAGTGTCAAGCCTAAACTGATAAGTGACCTCTGGGAGATAGTCAATTTTGAACTGACGGGTGACTCCTCAAATCCTATGCTGGCTACATAGTACTGGAATACAGGGACTTCTACTAACGACTCTGCCTAACTGACGGGGAAGCCTCCATCCTTGCACTCACTTGGTGATAAATCTTACTCCTAAATAAACTAACTCGTAATACTGAACTGTCCTATGTTTAACTGTTTAGGACAACTGGTTGAACTGAGAATACTCATAACATATCTGAAAACTATTCTGAAGATACTGAGACTAAGTAAATAACTATGTTTTTGGGTATTCATAACCCCTAGGACTCGATAGCAATAATAGCAAATAGTACTAAAACTTGAGGACATAATGTGAAAGTATTTGTCTAAAATTTATTCTTGTAGGCATTTCATCAAACACTTGACATTCATAGTTTAAGCTAAGCATGGGAATAGTTTAAAGATTGTAGTAATAACATGATTTCAACATCAATACCACTAATTATGATTTAAATCAACAAATAATATTATTCAAACATGTGGGGTTTAATAACAACAACAATTTCTTGGAAACATGATATAAACTTGAGATTCATGGAAATTTTTAGGCAACTTTAAGGAAACATGTAAAAATCATGACTTTAAACTTAAAGTTGGGTTCTTGGACTCTATAGGTGAAAAGGGCCTATGGATGAAAACTTAACATACCTCAATTGATGAATTCTCGAAAGTTATGGATGGATTTCTTGTAATTTAAACTTGAATGTTAAAGGGGCTAGGGTTTGTTCTTGAAAGGGAATGCTTTAGATTTTGAGAGAATTATGATAGATGAGGCAATAATGCTGTTTTGGGACCTAAATCCCGTGTTAAAGTGAGGGGAAAAGACTGAAATAGCTCTCTAGACTCAAGATTAAATGAGATGAAAAATGTCCAGTGACGCGATAGGAGATGCGCCACGTCGATAAAGATGACGCGATTACCAACGTGTCGCATCGGTGGTGCCGATGCAATAGCCAACGTGATGTATCCTGATCGCGTTAGCTTGCTGTTTTAGTCATCCAAATATGACTCAAATGATGTTTGAAAATTTTGAAACTCACCCAATATGACCAATAGATAACCCTGCTCATGAATCAATTTAAAAATCTACAATCTAAGGCCAAAATGATAAAAAATAAAACCATTGAAATATCAAGGACAAAAATAAGACTAAGTGTCAGTACTTTACTGAAATTTTCTAAGTCTGGGACCTCTTTGGGCATGCTATATATGGTTGAAATGGGCTAGGACTTTACGGGACCTTACAGGTCTGTACCCCATAAGCAGGGTGTGTCCCATCAACATTGTTCTCAAGTGGGTTAGAGGAATTTCCATAAGCTTCAGATCGTCCGGGAGGCATGATTTGAAAATAAAACAAACGGGAATTAGAGACTCAAGAACTTAGACTCTGTAGCTTGAAACAGAACAACAAGAAAGGGAAATATTCCAAATTGTCTCGGAGCCTCTCCCTTATAAGTGTGGCGCGCTGCACACCCATAAAAGATACTCTACTTGACAAGGCTTTGTTGGGCCCCTAATGACACCAAACTTAGGTTCTGATACCACCTTTGTCAAGACCCAAACTAGGGCTTGGTCATGACGGGTATCTCAAGTCCAGCATGGACCGGAGATCACCCCCTGCACCTAGCCAAACCAAACACACTACACCCCAAGTTTGGCTGAATTCCAAACATATAAGAAAATAGCATACAATAGTCTAAGAAAGTCTAAATGCATGTCCATACTCAACCACCATCGATCGGCCAACCGATCGACTGAATCCTCCTAATAGCCACAGTAGTCTAAACAAAGCCTTCAAAATAATGATCCAAAACTGAATATAAATAAAATATCGGGACATGACCCCAACAATAGCAAATAAACAAATCCAACAAAATAGTCAACATATAAAGGAAATCATAATCATGAAATAGGATCTTCCAAAGAATGGAAGCTCACCACTTTAATCTGGGTCGATAGGTGATCTTAGATCTAAGTCACTGAGCAGGAGGAGTAGAAGTATGACCAATTCCTATATCGTGTGGGCATACAACATCCGAAGATAGTTAACGAGTTGAACGGTAGCATGTAACTTGGGATAAGGATAACATAATGACAGGATCAACAATTTAAAATTATTCCAAAACCAATGCATATAATTAAATGCAAAAACACACATACATATA
>JAPEIP010000012.1:236226277-236250166 GCA_026120095.1 Capsicum chinense
CATAATACTTACTTTTATCAATTTTCGATTCCCGTCCCCAAATTTATTTCAACCAACATGATTAAATAAGTCTCAATCAAATCAACCACGGTAATCGCGATTTCTCCAACATAATATCGAAACATATCACCACGTCACAATCATCAAACAAATACTAACAACGAAGATTCAAACCAAACACACAACAAATAAATCATCCACACCCACAACATCACAAAAAAAAATCAAGATAAATTAAAGATTCGGTTAAAAGAAATGGACCTCGATGAAATTGATCCTTGACGATAATAAAGAAATCCGAAGACCAAAATACTCGACCGGAGAACCTCGATCGCGATGAATCCAACTCAGCATAGGGAAAAACTAATAGGACAACTTCAAAACCAGTGAGACAAACTTTGTTATACGAAACCCAAACAAGAACGACGATGTGATTTGATAACGACAGCTCGAAATCCAATATCAACGACGAACTAGGAAACAGACGAAACCAAAACCTCCAACAAACAATAGGAACCCAAAACCCAACGCAGATCGAGCTCCGGTGACGGAGAGAACGGCGGCGATGCCTGTTCTCCGGTGGTGACTGGAGCTGAAGCTGTCTACGGCGATGCTGTTTCGCCGGTGGCAACACTGGCCCACTACTATTGGCTGAGGACGATGGGTCGCCGATCGGTGGTCGGTTTATCGGCGGCGGGAGAGGAAGTCCGGCGAAGATAGTGATGGCGTTGGTCGCTGAGTTGGCTGTCGTGGTGCTCCATCCATCGACGGTCGGAGAGGATAGAGGCAGAAGGGGAGAGAGATCGTGGACCGAGAGAGAGAAGGCGGCGCCAGCGCCGACGCGTTGTCGTTGTGGTTGAAGCGCCGATGAGGTCTGTTGAGAGAGAGAGAGTGAGAGTCTAGAGAGAGAAGGAGAGGGTCCGGTCCTTTTCTCTTTTTTATTGTCAATGCCTTCCTCTTTTTTGTGAGAGTATGTGTGTATACATTGTGAGGGTGGGTAGTGGTGAGGTAGGGTAGGTAGGGTCATGTGGGGTAGGGGTAGGTGTGATGTGTTTTATTTTGATTGGGTAGGTTGTTAGGATAAGATAGAATTAGTTAGAATAGGTTTTGTTAGGGATTTTGTTATATTTTTTCTTGTATTTTGTGGGGTATAATAACATGGGTGATGGTATACGGTAGGATAAAAATAAAAATGGATAAAAACAACATCGGGGAGGGACAAAATTAGGTTTCTACAATGACCAAACGTATTATGGTTTGACTACTATTTTTGAACAAAATTTGTGATAAAGTAGAAGTAGACATCTTGTCCAATTCAAAAATATAACAAAAATAGCATTTTTCTTGTTTTCATATTAAGATTTTGCATTTAGCTTCACAACAGACATATGTTAGTCGTATTTACTTACAATTGTAAGCTTTATTTCAGCTTAACAAAATGTTGTCATGTGTTGCAATACACCATCTTGGATCTTGTTATAAAAAAATTTATTGGCAAATATAAAGTTTTAAGTATTTTTCAAACATTCGAATACTAGAAATTTTTTGGCAAAGGTGTACTCCCATAGTTGAAGTAGAAATTGAAGAAAAAAGGTAATGCTAATGAAGGGGTTTTAATGTAATCGAAAAAAAGAGAAAACATAGACCAACAAATGTTTAACTTGAAAAATCGTTTAAATTGAAGGTAAACATTACGGTATCACATATATCCAAAAATCTATATCTATATCTATATCTATATCTATATAAAAAGTGTGAAGGGGCATTAAAAATATTATTTGAACTTTTAATCCTTCATTAAAAATCTCCGTTTTAGACAAAATCGTCTTTTTCACTATTTCTCTAATTAAGAGTTGAAAATTAATTAAATATTTATAGTAAAAAAATGTTATTAGAAGTCATCAGAATTAATGACAACTAATACACTTTTTATTAGTTTAAAAATTTTAAATCAAATAAAATTGATTTTAAGAAAATTTGAAAAATCTGAAAATAAATATGAAAGCGTTAGATTAAGAAAAATATAAGAAGTACCAAACTTTTAAAAGTTTTAAGTAAGTAATCAAACATTTTTGAAAGATTTAACTTAAAAAATAAGAAAAGATTTTCAAATATAGAAAAATAAAAAAAATAATCGTAAACTACAAATATGGTTCAAATCAATGTGTCTCTCTTAGCCTCTAGCAGCAAGGAAAAGAGAAATTACATGACAAACACAAAAGTGACTATCCATTAACCGCTTGAAACTTCTGGTGGTAAAATATATATGTTCTTACAATAAAATAAATGTTTATATTTACATTATTATATTAAAGTGTGAAGGATTTTGAAAAGTGATTTGAACTTTTTACACTTCATTAAAAATCTTCACAGACAAAATAGTCTAATTTTAAATAATCAAAAGTTACACGTGCCTCGCATGTGTGGTTAAACTAGTCTATATTATATTAAAAGTGTGAAGGGCCTTAGAAAAGTGAATCAAATTTTTTTTGCCCTTCACTAAAATACCCTGCTTTAGACAAAATTATCTTTTCATAAATTTTCACTAATTATTATATTATTATTTTTATAATTTTAATAAAAATTTAAGGAGTCCTAAAAATATGCGATAATGTTATGAAATATAAAACAAGAACAAGAATAAATAGAGAGAGAAGAGGAGAAGCTTCTTTATTTCTCTTCAGGATGGGAGATAGGAATTCTTGAGAATTATTTACAATGAATAAAACCCATCTATTTATAGAGAAAATTACTCCTAGTTTCTCTCTAATAGATAGATACTTCAATCTTGATAGATATCAATTAGATCTTGATAGATCTTATCTATATTCTTGATAGACATTCACTATAATGTAAATACATTTATAACACTCCCCCTTGAATGTTTAATTGTGCCTCGTTAAAACCTTACTAGAAAAACCCAATGGAAAAAAAATGTATTGAAGAAAAAAGAGTACACATCTTTAATAATACACATATAAGCTGCCTCATTAAAACCTTACAAGAAAAATCCAGTAGGACAAACCTCGTAAGGAAAAAAGATTACAACACGTATTAACTTCCCCCTAATGAGAACATCCTTAAGTTTTTGCATCCCGATCATGTGCATCATCTTCTTAAAAGTTGTAGTTGAAAGAGATTTGGTGAATAAATCAGTTATGTTATCACTTGAACGAATTTGTTGCACGTTAATATCACCATTCTTTTGTAGCTCATGTATGTAGAAAAGTTTTGATGAAGTGTGCTTCGTTCTATCTCCTTTTATGAATCCTCCATTAAGATGTGTTATGCATGCTGCATTATCTCTATATAAAATTATGGGTACATTGTCACATTTCAAACTAAATTTTTCTCGAATGAGTTGTATCATGGACCACAACCACACATATTCTCGGTTCGCTTCATGAATAGCTATTATCTCAATATGATTCGATGAAGTCTATGATAAACTGCTTTGTATAACTCCAAGATATGGTATTACCACCACATATGAACACATAGCCTGTTTGAGAGGGAACTTCATGTGAGTCAAATAAGTACCCAACATCAGCATGACCAATAAGATCAGGATAATAATCTTTACAATAATATAAGCCCATATCGGTAGTCTCTTTAGGTACCATATATGTGTTTGATCTCATTCCGATGTCTCCTAGTTAGAGAAGAACTATACTTGCTATCAAATTAATCGAAAAGGCTATAGGCCTTGTATTATTTCCAAGATACATGAGTACACCAATTGCACTAAGATATGACACTTCATAACCAATCCAAATTGGTATATTTCTGAATTTAGTAAATAATCTATTGCTTTTGAAAACTCTCCAAGTGTTTCAATAAATTTACGTGATATAAGGATTATAACTAAGTTTTCCAAAAACTTTTATATGCTTTAAATATTTTGAATCCTTAAACACGTTTTCATGTAAATTTTGTCAAGTGATAATATTCAACATTTCATGAGTGATATCTTCAAGTGTTTGGACTGCAAATCAAATAAATTTTTATGCTTACCAAGTTGCATCCTTTCATGTCACTTTATAAACATTTCTACGTCAGCATGCTTAAATAAACGTAAAATTCATATCCTCGTAATCTTTTACAATATTGCGCTAATATTGTATCAAAGATAATATCGATAATATATCATTTTGTGTTGGTTCACAATTCAACATAACATTTTGAGATCTCATCACTTCATTATTTTTAGGTACCCGAACCTCTTATAAGGTTTCATGAAGTGTTATGGCGTAGGCTCTTCAAGAGCACATTGCCTTCTTATTATGATCATTCGCTCCTTATTCTTTTTAAGGATTATTTCATTATAATCGATTGGTCTACCATGCTTCATGCATACGTAGACTTTGTCCTTTAGGGACATAAAATAGGAGCACTTGCAGCTTAAATATGAGATGCTATCGACATTTAGCTTGAATTATCTTTTGAATGAGGATCTGATGATAACTCCTAACATATTTGATAGTTGCTTATAATCTCTCCCTTATGTTAGAAAAACTAACATATATTCTCCATTTTATTTGAGGAATCCATATTTGTGCATCATGGTATATTCATTAATCGTATACTGCACATCAAAGCTATCAGATGGAATAGTTGGTTTCTAACCTTGAACCAATTGAGCGGGAAGAAATAATCATAATTTATTGATATAATGCATACAAGTGCTATTGTATGCAACATATCATATTTCAAATCAACACATGAAGCTTTGTTCTCATTAACAATGGTTCAGCTATTTATTGATGGCAGTCAATGCTAAATTATAATCATTAAGATAGATTGTCTCGATTATAAAATCTGAAAATCATGCTATTATCTCAATTTTATTGAGCAATCAACTTTATGAATGTCAAACTGCAGTTGACAATAAACACACATGTGATCATCTAATATTGATGCATCTTAATAGATCACATGACAGGTGAACGGACCTATATTTATCTTTTATACTTTTCAGATTTTAAGGAATCCAATCCCAATATTAGTTGGTCCAGCCAACTTATCATGAGAACAAGCGACATAAGCAATTCTTGAAGAATCTTCTATTTCTTCAACATATGTCTAATACTCAATATGCACATTTTTGAAATATAGCAATCGTTCATGTCAATTTATGAATTTTTATTCTAGTAAACTTCAAGTTTACCATGACATGTGCCTTTTTATTTTAGTAAATTTCACATTTACTATTACATGAATAAATTTTTGAATTTACTACTTCAGAAGTAGATTTCAAAATAACTCTTCTCAGTTATTCTGCCTCATTCGGAGGTGGGTTGTGATACCATCACAATCAAGTGCATGTTTATATTGAAACAATTGAAATCCTTATTCCCCAGGAATGAAATATAATCGTGCCCTAAGTCTATCAAATTTCGATAGCTTATAACTTTTTCATGATATTGCTACTTCAGGAGCGAATCGAGACATATAATGTAGAGAATTGTTCTCTAACATATCTTACAGTCATAATAAGCGTGTGAAAATTTTATCACTATTGATGATTATTATCATATTGTCCCTTCAAACTTATATTTGTGCATTCAATCACTTGTCTTCTTTCAGACATATCATGCACTGTTATCACATTCTTTTCAAGAATGGAGCAAGTTGATAACTTTCAGATTTATCATATATTGCCACTATATTCACTTTATGAAATAGAGCATATCAATCAGATTCAAACACCCATTTTTGCCTTAGCCATCGTAATATCATCAATATGGTGTATTGAGATTCAAATTCAATATCTTATCCATATAAAGGCGTCTTAGGCTATAACTTGATGGGACTTTGAACCCAACATCTTATTATCATGGTGCATTAGAACTTTTAATTCAATGTCTTATCCTTTTAATGAGATGAGACTTAAATTCATCATCATATCTTTTAACCATATTGTTCTTCATGAACAAATTTAATGCATAAGTGGTTCCAAACCAATTATTTTTTCTCAAATCCAACAATAATTATATCATTAGTATCAAAAGACAAATAACATAAGGAATTACTAACCTTGAAATTACCTTCAGATTTATAATCTCACCTTGTTTGACAGAGTCTCATATGGATAACAAGTTATGAAAAATAATGAAATATAAAACAAGAACAAGAATAAATAGAGAGAAGATGAGAAGCTTCTTTATTTCTCTTGAAGTATGAGAGAGAGGAATTCTTGAGAACGATTTACAATGAATAAAACTGCTCTATTTATAGAGAAAATTACTCTTAGTTTCTCTCTAATAGATAGATACTTCAATCTTGATTGAGATCAAATAGATCTTGATAGATCTTATTTATATTATTGATAGACATTCACTATAATATAATACATTTATAATAGATAAGAGGTATTAGGAGAATTAAATAATTAAGGACTCCTAAAATAAATGGTAAAAAAAAAAATCTAATTTAAAAATTAAGAAATCCTAAAACAAATGGTAATAGTTCCTAAAATTATGATAAGAGAAAAATCTAATTTAAAAATTTATAAATCCTAAATAATATGGTAAGATTTCTAAATTTTCTCTTTTCTGCATATATGATTTTTTTTTATTAAGTTGTTAAATTTGTATATATATATATATATATATATATTTCTTATTTACATTATATACCATAATAGAGTATGTCTCAATGTTCTTAAAAAAAGGTTTTCTGAAGAAAGAAAAAATTGGTAACTCTTTATCGACTAAATTAAATGGGAAGAAAAAAAATGATTTTCCACACACACACACAAAAGAAAAAAGAGTCGGATCCTTAATTTGCTACTGTAGTTTTACGGGAAAATAAGTATAAAAAATATGGATATATAAAAAATTTTATTAAAATATTAATTAATAGTTTTTTTTATTTATAAATCCTCTATTTGTATAAAAAATATTATAATTTTAGATTCTTCTTTATGATGTTACTTGGGGGTTTCAGCTATAGGTGACAAAAGAATTTTAAAATGAGGTGTAGGTGACACAAGTCTTAATTATTGAGTGAAGGTGACAATTACTTTATTATGGATTAAGAAAGTTGTAGAAGTTTGAAAATAGCCCAAAAGTTTTTAAATTTATACTTTGATCCAAATGTTAGTTAATATAACAGAAAACGGAAGGAAAAAGAGGTGCATTTCTCTCTCTTCTCATCCGTTATTATTTTCTCTCTCTTCACAATTATTGTTGTTCATTCTTGATGTTGCTTTATTCATCATCTTCTGCTTCATTATCATCATCTTTTACTTCATTATCATCTCCATCTTCTTCTTGTCAATCATTGTTGGTTGTTGTTACCACTACTGCTGCTATCTGACCAATTTCTTAGGTCAATTTTTGTTTCCTACATCACTTTCCACTTTAGCATTACTTCATATGTGACTTTGGTAAGTAAAATTATGATTTTTATTTAAAATTTTCATTTGTGTACACCAGTTACTGTTGTTTTTCCAACAATGGATAGAACTCAATCATGAATCCAACATAACTGCCAACAATTTAAACAAATCACTCATCTAATGCATCAGATAAGTAATCTGTTGCAATAGAATATTAATCTGTTGCATTAGACTAGTTATCTGTTGCATCAGACTGATTATCTATTGTACCAGACTGATTATCTATTGCATCAAACTTCATATCTGTCGCAACAGATGATTAATCTGATTGGAACAACACAAATCAGCTCCTGTCATAAACCCAACAGATAGCCAATATGTTTCAACTCTTGATATTGCTACTGGATTCAAAATTATTCCTAATTTGATTTCTCATTTTACTTGTCTCTTTTCATTAATCAAGAAGAGATAAAAAAAATTCATGTTTTACCCTTTGCGTTAATCATTTTTTCTTCAAATTAAAATGTAAACATCATTCAATAGGGAGACTATATGCTGACCTACGTTACAAGATTTTTTATCTTATGAAATTTTGATTGAGTAGCAAACAATGGTTATTTCAAACACTGTCTACTGTCCCACCAACTGATCAACCCCTGCCACAAACCTAACAGATAAATCTTGCTGTTGCTACTGGATTCTAAATTATTCCTTTTTATGTCTAATTATTGACATGTTTGTTGAGAAGATAATAGACAGAATGAAAATTAAATATGAATTAAAACGTCAAAGTTGTTCAAACATAATATTTTTACTAAACAAAAAAAATAAAAATACATATACATAGACTAAAAGAAAAAAATAATCTAATTATTATTATTATTATCATCATTGTCAGCCGGTCAATCTTTAACCGGAAGTAGCAAGGCCCTCCTCAGCCTTCGGATCTCACGGAGCATTCTTGCTCTAACTGCTCGCTCCCAGTTCCCATTGCAGGTCATGAATCTGATTGTGAAGTTCATTCACGGCGTCTTGCAGAAAAACATCCCACACTAGATCAGCCATAATCTAGAACATATATGAATTGACAAAAAACTTAAAAACAAAAGTAAAGATCTTAAGAATAACTGAATGTAATACTATGTATACTACAAATTGGCAAGAAAAAAACTTACCTTAGTCAAGGAAGAGAAAGTGGTGGAAGTCCAGGTGTAATATGAAAGACGAGATGCAATAAATAAATAGAGTGTAGTTGAATAAACGATTGAGCAAGGAGGGACCTATTTATAAAGGATTAAATTTGAATGAGAGGCAAAAAGGTGCGACTGTTCACCTCCATTAATTAACTATATTTTTGAATTTGATTAGTGTGAATAGTTATGACTTAATTAATTTAAGAAAAGAAATATTGTGATAAGTCATAACTTTTCAGATTATTATTATTAATTAGTTCATTCCAAGAACCATTTTTATTGAGTTGTGACAATAGATTCTATATCTGTTGCATCAGATAATTCATCTGTGATAACAAATATTTCATCTGTTGCAACAAATATATAACATGTTGCATCAGATAACCTATCTGTTGCAACATATAATCTTACTGCTCACCTTCATTTATTAATTACATTTTTTATTACTGTGAAAAGTATTGACTTAATTAAATTAAGAAATATTGTGATAAGTCATGACTTTTCAGATTATTATTATTATTAATTAGTTCTTTTCAAGAACTGTTTTTATTGAGTTGTGACAACAACTTCTATATCTATTGTATCCGATAACTCATCTGTGACAACAGATATATCATCTGTTGCAACAATAGAGAATCTGTTACATCAGATAATATATCTGTTGCAACATATAATTTATCTTTTTCACAAAAAAACTATCATTATATCATTAATCCAAATTTGCTGACTTTTTCACTATATAAATTAAAAATAATACCTTTTCAATAATCGTTTCTTTAATAAAATAATAACTATTTTTATTTTCTGACAGCAGATATAATGGACGATCTGTTTTAATAGCCTTTTTGATTTCTTTTAACAGCTGACACATCAGTCGCAGCAAATGAAAAATTTGATGCATCAGCAACATTGTTGAATATATGTGTTTTTGTTTTAGACAAAAAGTCACGACTCTTCACCTTTTTCTTAACAATCATCATATAACTTAATTAATCCAATGCTGAGACTTTTTAAAAATTAAATAATCTTTCTTTTACGGTTATAAATTGTGTATATCATTTAGCTCCTTATTATTTATTAACGAACCATTTTTAGGAGAGTCATGACTTTTCACCACTCTCTGTTGCCACAAGTGCTCAATCCCTACCTCTAACCGTCGACATGTTGAAAATAGAGAATAAATAGAATGATAATTAAATATTAAATAAGGATTAAAAATGCAGAGTCGACCAAACAAAACACATACATCTATTTTTGAATCCCTTATAGGTAGATCCGATATAAAAAAGGAAATTACATACGCTAAAAGAAAGAAAAAACATAACCTAATTATTACTACTACTATTATTATTATCATTACTATTATTATTATTATTTCTATTATTATTGTCAACCGAATAATTTTCATCCGGCAGCAGCAGGGCCGCCCTCCTCAGCCTTGCTCTGTCGGCCAAATTCCTTTGGAGTTCATCAAACTGCCTTTGAAGTTTCCACAAGGACTCAATATGACTATTCTTGTACGAATCTAAATCATCCATATTTGTACTGTAAGTGTAGTAAAATGAACGAGTGAGAGTAAGGCAAGGAGGTCGGAGGGATCTATTTATAAATGATTGAATTGGAAGGGGTAGTCAAACAAAAAGCCACAACTGTTCATATATTCCTTAATTAAATAACATTGGTGACTTTTCGAATATGTAAATTAAAAAAAATAGATCTAAATACAACATTTTATCTTTTTATTGTATTTCGGAATAAAAAAAAAATTGCTTTAAAATAAATCTAACAGATGAGTAATATTTTGCAAAATATATTCCATCTGTCAGATAACTTACAATATATTGACAATCTGTTGCAACAGATGGATATATCAGTTTGATTTTCCAACAGATTTGGCGTTTGTTGCAACTTGCTAGTCATCTGTTTATTCAATTTAAGCCATAGACGGGCTAGGAAGAATAAGTTGCGCGCAGATGAATCCACTATCATATGTGTGTGAGTTAAGAAGTATTACTGATAAGGTCATCGGGACAACACACACAAAGTATAATATTTTTGTGAAAGTTGTTTTAAACTGATTAGGCACTGATCATTCAAACAAGATCCTGCATTGTATAGTTAATTTTGATGGGTTTGAATTGACAAGGTTGAGGGCCTCATGAAGATGGTGCAGATACCCTATTACGAATTACTGTCGGTTGTTGCTCGTGTTTATGCGTGTCAAGTTTTGAGAAAAGATCAATATTTAGTGTTATTGTAGAGAACCAATAGCGATTGGACTTGACTTTAAGTGTGTATTGGACTCTAAGAACACCTTCGAAGCCTTGAACTACATCAAACAAAAATGAAAAGCCAATAGAAATTTCCCTGGCCCAAATTTATATGGAAAAGTTGATCGAGAAGATGATTATACACCAGAAGGAGATGAAGTAGAATGCCTATGAGGAAAAGGGGTGTTGATCAAAGACTATATTATCTGAGATCTAATTGAAGAGGAGACATAGGGTAGAAAGTAACTTCTAGCGAATCTTGCCGATGGAATTATCTTAAAACAACATGAGAAATATGAATCAAGTGCAAATATGAAGTGTATCCGGCAATGTAAATTCGTCTGTTGTCTCTCTGAAAGACAAATAATGTAGATGGAGACTTTTCTAGGGAGCTGCGACTAGGTAGTGTGATCGGGATTATCACCTAGATAGAAAATAATAGAAGATCAAGAAAGTAGCCTTACGGGTATCGAGGGTTGAAATGATGTACAGTAAGTCTAGAAAACTTGCACCAAAAGCAACTGCCGTTAAAGTAAGGAATCTAAGCGAAGGCGACAATTTCTGAATTTTAAATGTTATCCCATGCCTTCTTGTTTGTGGTTTCGATTAGGTCCACTGTTGTTGACCTGATCGGAATCACAAATGAGATTGAAAGACAGATTGAGTGTCATTAATTCCTTAGCAATATGGATTAATTGATTGTATTTTCTTGCCTTAGCATACTTTCAACATTTCTTGGAGAAGATCAGAGGCTTGCTCTAGTTTGTGAATTTTGATAATTTCCAACCTTGCTTCCAGCTTGTTGATTCTGTATTCAAGCTGGTCGTTGCCGTCTTTGAAGTTGGTATAGAGTTTTTGATCTCTTGTGAGCTCGATCAGCAATGCTACCTTCAAAGTTGTGGCATTGAAGAAGGCCTTCATAACACTTTCTTCAGAAGCCTTAAAGGATACATAGAGAGTCGATATGTATGTTTTAGGTTAAAATATGTTGATGCACACTCAAGATGTGGTCCCAACCATTGAACAACTCACTTTTATCGAGCATTACTCAATGCAGCTTGCTCAACCAATTTGATAAATTAATAAGCAAGGAGTTACATAGCATGTGATCTAAATCAACTTTATCAAGCCTATCAAACATTACGTAACTATAGGCTCATTACCCTATCAAAAAAATTTAATAGAGTTGGTGCACAAATCAAATGAGATAAATCTCTCAACCTTTCTGTTGATTGCTCTTCTCTAATTATAAATGACAAGATATCCGCTATGCAAAAGTCTACACTGTAATCTCTCGATATCACTTGGTATTGAGAGATTACTGATGATGCCTTCAGAAAACCTTTTACCCTGGCAAGTATTTCTGGCAAAGGTGTAGACTTTTGCATAGCAGATATCTTGTCATCTAAATTGGAGAAGAGCGATCAGCAGAAAGGCTGAGAGATTAAGCTCGTTTGATTTGTGCACTAACTCGAGCCAATTTTTTTGATAGTGTAATGAGCCTGGAGTTACATAACGTTTGATAGGTTTGGTAGAGTCGGTTTAGATCACACGCTATGTAACTCCTTCCTTATTAATTTATCAAATTAGTTGAGCAATTTGCATTGAGCAACTCTCGATAAAAATGAGTTGTTCAATGGTTGGGACCACATCTTGAGTGTGCATCAACATATTTTGACCTAAAACAAACACCACGACCCTCTTGTATCCTTTAAGGCTTCTGAAGAAAGTGTTTTGAAGGCCTTCTAAAATGCTACAACTTTGATTGTGGTGTTCCTGATCGAGATCACAAGAGATCAGGAACTCTTGACCAACTTCGAATAAGGCAATGACTAGCTTGAATACAGAATAAGCAAGCTGGAGGTAAGCGTGAAAATTATCGAGATTCATGTACTACAACAAACCTCTGATCTTCTCCAAGAAATGTTAAAAGCATGCTAAGGATATAAAACACAATCAATTAATCCATATTGCTAAGGAAGTAGTGACACTCAATTTGCCTTACAATCACGTTTGTGGTTCCGATCAGGTCAATAGAAGTGGACCTAATTGGAACCACAAACAAAAAGGCACGGGATGAAATTTAAAATTTAGAAATTGCTGCCTTTGCTTAGATTCCTTACTTTAACTGCAGTTGCTGTTGGTGGAAGTTTTCTAGACTTACTGTATATTATTTTAACCCTTGATGCCCGTAAGGCTGCTTTCTTGGTCTTCTGTTATTTTGTATCTAGGTGATAATCTCGACCACGCTACCTAGTCGCAGCTCCCCAGCAAAGTGTCCATCTGCACTATTTTTCTTTCAGAGAGAAAACAGACGAATTTACATTGCCGGATACACTTTTATATTTGCACTTGATTCAGATTTCTCATATTATTTTAAGATAATTCCATCGGCTAGATTCGCTAGAAGTTACTTTCTACCCTATGTCTCCTCTTCAATTAGCGCTCAGATGATATAGTATTTTATCTACCACCCATTTTCTCTCGAAGGCATTCTCCTAACGCACCTACTGGCGTATAATCATCACCCCGAGCAACCCAACCATATAAATTTGAGCTAGGACAATAACTATATTAGTTTTCCATTCTTGGTAGATGTAGTACTAGGCTTCGAAGGACTTTTCAGAGTCCAATGCACCCTAAAAGTTAGTCCAATCGCTATTGAATCTCTTTACAACGACACCAAAACTAGATCCCTTCACAATGCTTGACAAATAAACATGATCAACAACCGACATTAAATCTTAACAGGGTATCAGAACCATATTCATGGTCCCTCAGCCTTATCATTTTGGACCTACCAAACTTAACTGTAAAATTGCAGATATCTTGTTTGAATGATCTATGAATAATCGGTAAAAATAGCATTCACAAAATCAGTGTATTCTGTGTGTGTTTCTACGATAACATTATCAGTAATACATACCTCCCACATATGAAATGGTTCCATCTGTATACAACTTATTCCTCCAAAGTCATCTTTACTGCAGCCTTTTGTGATGGTCGGGCAAAAGTTAATCCACTGTCAATTCCTTATATCTACAAAGAAGAGGAAAAAAATGATGTCACAGAAAGAACATTATTCATCTGTTTAACAGATATAGAGTCTGTTGCATCAGATGTGGATTCTGTTGCAACAGATGTGGAGTCTGTTGAAATAGATTTGGAGTCTATTAGACTACATCAAACTAGCCTTGCTAGTGGTTTAATTTGTTCCAACAGTTGATCCGTCTGTTGCAACATCAACAACAACATAAACTATAAAGAAACAACAAATGAAAAGAATCAACAACAAAGAAATAATAATATTTGTTCCAACATCATCAACAATAAAGAAGTAACATCCATTATTCTAACACCATCAACAACACTACACCACAACTTCAAACAACGCCAACCCCACCAACAACATCAATAACAACATAAACAACAAATAAACAAATAGAATACATACCAAAAAAATGATACTGCCAGCAAGCTTTTAAACTTCTCCCAACAGAATACCTTTTTTTTGCATATTATAATAAAAATTCTTGGTTCATTTATTCAACACTTAAAAGTTTCTTCAAATTTTTTAAATAAATATCATATGGGTAAATGGTAATTAAAAAAAAATATATGTAAATAACTTGCAAAGAATAAGACGAGAATGAAAGAGCAATAGTGAACCATACCTTAACATCAAAATAGGATCAAAATAATAATTTCAGTCGAGAAAAAATATGGATCGGTTTAGATCCGAAAGGATCTGTATGAGAAAGAGAAGAGAAGAGAGAAGAGATAAAACAGGTTGTGATAATCCTAAGCTAAAGAGGAGAGAAAGAAAAAGATGAGAGATGAATAAAATAATTTTAGGGCTGAAACCGAAGCTGAGGAGAGATGATATAATTCTAGATGTATCGTGTACGTAGAGGGTTTCAATATTCATTAATTAATATAATTAATATTCATTAATAATTTGAGGGGCACGAGGAAGACTAGTTAACACTGAAAAGACAAGATAAAACTACTCAATGAATACATTTTTGAGTTATCCAAGAAAAAGAAACTCTTATTTTTTTTTACCGCATTTTGTAGTACTTACTACTTTATCTACTCAGACAGAAGCTTGCTATAAAATTGAAAGTAAAAAGAGCTTTTCAAACAGATATGTCATCTGTTGCAACAGATAGCAATATCTGTTTAAAAATCCCAACAGCACAGTCATCGGTTACAATATATACAAATATCTGTTTAATAAATCTTTTCCATTTGATAATTAAATATGTCAACTGCTACAACAAATATCAATATCTATTTAAATATCTCAACAGCTCAGTTATCTGTGATGACAGATGCAAATGTCCATTTGATAATTAAATATCTGTTGGTATCTTTTGTAACAGATGACTAGTGACATTGAAAAGACAAGATAAGAATACTCAATGAACACATTTTTGAGTTATCAAATAAAAAGAAACTCTTTATTTTTTACCGCATTTTGTAGTACTTAGTACTTTATCTACTCGAATAGAAGCATGCTTTAAAATTAAAAGGAAAATTTTTTTTTGAAACGGATATGTCATTTGTTGCAACAGATGACAATATCTGTTTAAAAATCCCAAAAAAACAGTCATCTATTACAACCGATATAAATATCTGTTTAAAAACCCCTTTCCATTTGATAATTAAATATGTCAACTATTACAACAGATATCAATATATGATTAAATATCCCAAAAACTCAGTCATCTGTGATGACAAATGGAAATGTCCATTTGATAATTAATCAAATATATCATATGTTGCAATAGATACCAATATCTATTTGAAAATTTTCAATAGCTCAGTCATCTGTCACAACAGATTCAAAATGTCAATTTGTTAATTAAATCAGATATGTCATCTGTTGCAATAGATGTGAATATCTATTAGAAATTTCCAATGGCTCAGTCATTTGTTCTAACAAATTTCATTGCAATTGATTTAGGTGGAACTAGGGATGAATGACTGAGCTCATAGGGTCAACTACAACTTCAATTGAGTCTTTCCAATTGGCAGTGGTATTGTGTTCATCCTGACCTGGGACATCGATCAATCACTCTGAGTTGAAATGAGCTCTTATTAACTTAATGTTAGGATTAATATTACTGAAAGTGATTTAGGTGAAACTAGGCATAGGATCAACTACAACTTCAATTGAGTCTTTACAATTGGCGTTGGTACTGCGTTCATCCCGACCCGGGTCGTCGATCAATCACTCTGAGTTGAAATAAACTCTCATTAACTTAATGTTAGGATTAATATTACCTAAATTGATTTAGGTGAAACTAGGGATGAATGAATGAGCTCATACGGTCAACTACAATTCTAATTGAGTCATTACAATTGGCATTGGTATTGCATTCATCCTAACCCGAGTCGTTGATCGATCACTCTGAGTTGAAATAAGCTCTCATTAACTTAATGTTTTAATTAATATTACCTAAATTGATTTAGGTGGAACTAGGGATGAATGAATGAGCTCATAGGGTCAACTACAACTTCAATTGAGTCTTTGCAATTGGCGTTGGTATTGCATTCATCCCGACTCGGGTCGTCGATCGATTACTCTGAGTTAAAATGAGCTCTCATTAAATTAATGTTAGGATTAATATTACCTAAATTAATTTAGGAGGCAAATGATGAATAAATGAGCTCATAGGGTCAACTAGAACTTCAATTGAGTCTTTACAATTGGTGTTGATATTGCGCTCATCCCGACTCGGGTCGTCGATCGATCACTCTGAGTTGAAATGAGCTCTCATTAACTTAATGTTAGGATTAATATTACTTGAATTGATTTATGTGGAACTAGGGATGAATGAATGAGCTCATAGGGTCAACTACAACTTCAATTGAGTCTTTCTAATTGGCGTTAGGATTGCGTTCATCCTGACCCGAGTCGTCGATCGATCAATCTGAGTTGAAATAAACTCTCATTAACTTAATGTTAGGATTAATATTACCTAAATTGATTTAGGTGAAACTAGGGATGAATGAATGAGCTCATACGGTCAACTACTATTCTAATTGAGTCATTACAATTGGCATTGGTATTGCATTCATCCTAACCCGGGTCGTTGATCGATCACTCTGAGTTGAAATAAGCTCTCATTAACTTAATGTTTTAATTAATATTACCTAAATTGATTTAGGTGGAACTATGGATGAATGAATGAGCTCATAGGGTCAACTACAACTTCAATTGAGTCTTTGCAATTGGCGTTGGTATTGCATTCATCCCGGCCCGAGTCATCGATCGATCACTTTGAGTTAAAATGAGCTCTCATTAACTTAATGTTTTAAAAACTAGTATATCTTTTGAAATTTTAAAAATTAATTAAGATCAATTCAGACCAAATTAACAATTTCAAAACTTGTCATTCTTTTCCAAAATTACAAATCAACCTATACAAATCATCCATTTGCGGAAATTTTTTTTCCTCATTTCAAATATGAAGTTCTCACTCTTCTTTCATTCTCTCAATAATATAGACAACAACTACAATATATTGCTCAACCCTTCAAAACAGATCAATTTTCTTCCCATTTTTGACTACATAGTTATTATTTTCGACTTTATTCTTGCTTGTATCCATCATTTTCACTGTCTTTGCAGGTAATAGAGTTCAAGAATAGTTCTACATTTGTTATTTATTCTAAAAATTAGGGCTTTTTATTTAATGATGAAAAAGAAAAATTTTAGTTGTATTATCTACGAGAATAGGTTAACAATTTTGTGTTTTGATGCTAAAAAGGTAGGAAGTACCCGAGAAAATCCTAGTTTTTGTCTCAGTGTTTTGTTGATTGATGTGGTATTGTTGGGTGGTGTTTGTGGTGTTGTTGGTGGATGTTGTTGTTGGTGTCGATATTTGTGTTTTTAGTGGTGGTATAGTGGTCTTGGTGTTGATATTGGTGGTGGTCTTGGTGGCATTGGTTGTAGTATTGGTGGTCCAGCTATTACAACAGGTGGAATATCTATTGAGAGATATTAAATAGGTCGTCAAACAGATTCCCCATCTGTTCCAACTGATGGCTTATCCGTTGGAGTTTTTTTTGTAATATGGCGTAGAATAATTTATTAAAATTTGTCTTACCTTTTTTTAAAAAAAATTATGCAGACATCAAATGCAATGTATTTTTTATTTTTATATTATTTATAGTTAAAAGATGTCTCCCAAAAGAAAAGAAACTGAAAGTGGATCAACTTCTGACCACCCAATAAAAATGGCTAGAGTACAGATAGATTTAGAGAAACTTCCTGAACAATCTCAATCGGGGAAAAATGAAGCCGATGAAAGTGATAACTCCTTCTCACCAATAGGGCGTGAAATAATATCGAAATCTCAGCATCATTCTGTCAAAACCGTTAGTATCAACAGGTTTTGAGTTGCGATGCCGATGGCTAGCCCTGACAAAGTAACTGGTGATTTGGTACTTAAATTTAAGTTGGGGAAATGTTTTGATGAATTAAGGAGAATTGTGAAGAATGAAAACATAGACAAACTTTTTAACAATAGCTATTTTGCATACTTTCTCGAGCTCCCTAAGAACTGTACTCTCCATTTTCCAATGAGCATGGTATATGGTCTTCTCAAGCACAAGATCAAGTACACGGGGGTTGATAAATATCTAAAGGAGGGTAAAAAAATATAGATGAAATCTGGATCAACTACTATGGTATCCCATTTTGTTTTGGGTTGAAAGAGTTTGCCATAGTGACGGGCTTGAGATGCGATCGTCTAAAAGAACCTCTTATCAAGGAAACACCCCACAAAGGGTCCAAAAAATACAAGGGAAAAAAGATGGGTTGTTGAGCGTTGTTGGACGTAGTAGCTATAAAGCAGCGAATTTGATGGCAGATCTCGAGGATAAAGACATACCAAAGCACTACAGGGAGAAACAATGCTTAGTTTGGTTTGTCCATTCTGTTTTATTGGCAAGAGACGTCAGGAAAGTCATAGAAGATGATTTGTTGGTGCTAGCTGATGATTTTGACAAATTCAACGACTATCCCTAGGGATATGACAGCCACTACTTGACTGTCTAATATTTACTGACAAAGCTATCCACAGGGATGATCACATTATACGGCTTTTCCTGGGCTTTCATGGTAAAATTGATCACTATTTTTACTTATCCATTAATTTATAATGAATATACTTATTATGACTTTTTTCGCATATTTCCTGTTTACTTTTCTTTAGGCTTGGGCATGTGAAGCCATTCCTTCCCTCTGAAAGCAGTTCAAGGATTACCTAGATGAGCTTTCTCATCCAAGGATCCTTAGGTGGTTGGCCGCTGCAAAGGGCAGCAAAAAAAATATTAAGGAGTAGGACGTTGATCTATTTAACCCTATGAATGATGCAGTACATCTTCTTTCAACTTAAATAATTTTCCTCAAAGAAAGATATTGAAATAGATGTTCCATCTGTTATGATAGATGGGTCGTCTGTTGCAATAGATTGCCCATCAACTGCAACTGGTGCAACAGATCAATAATCTATTATGATAGACGATCCATATTTTGCAACAAATTAACCATCTGTTGCTCTGATTCTCTGAACCCGACTCAACAGATTACCCATCTGATGTAAATTATGCAATAGATGTGTAATCTAATGCAACATATTATCAATCTATTGAGACATACAGATCAGCTATTGTGATAGCTAAATCATTTGTTGCATAAGTTGGCTGTGTTAATATCTATGTAACTCAACTAACTGTAAATTATTGTTCTATGATTAAATACCTCCTATTTTGTTTTTATAGGTTGTGTATCCGTGGATCGTGCCTACCGATGATGAGCTTGGGATGACTTCTTTTCTTACCCTCATATTCTTATTGTAAATACAAAGTGTACAAGGACAGAGAGGATAAACTCTTTGAAAAGCTAGAGTCTATTGCTGAAGCTATTGAGGAGTTGAGAACCGGGGGGTGTTATACCATCCAACGAGGTAAGGGAGCCATGCAATCCTACAATGGCGGTTAGGAGGAAGAGAAGAAAAATTAGACAAAGTCTTTCCGTTCTGAAAACAGTAAAAACTGTAACTACTCCACTCCAAGATTTGTTAAAGTTCAGGGGCCGCTGAAGAAGGTGGACATATTCGCGACATATGGCAAGGAGAAGAAGGAGGAATTGTAACAAATCATGAATGGCAGGACGAAGGTTCAAAAAGAATACACCATGCATTCATTTGCTGCCAAAGGCTTCACGAATATGACAAATATGTGTGTGTGGTACGAGGATAATGTAAGTTTACTTTTGCTAACCTAGCCTTCCAATCTACTCCACGAAGAAGAATCTATGCTGTATATGTGTAATTTTTTGTAACAGCCTGGTATTCTGTTGCAACATAATACACATCTATTGCATAAGTTGCGTTGGTTGGGTAATCTGTGAACTAAGTCAGAGAACCCTCTACATCGGATTCTTTTCACTGTGTTTTTATTCTTTACAATTACTAACCTATTTAAAAATTATCTTCTTATACCATAGTATGTTGATGAAATTCTCTACCCATGAGGGGCAGGAAATTAGCGTACCCGATGCTTATGATGCTGCTGATAGGATAATGGACCTCAACTTCTATAATAATTTCAAGGATAGGTACACTGATCTCTGTAAGTTAGCTGATTTTGGTGGCCCGAGATTTGATAAGTTAGTTTCTATGTTCTAATGGGATGAAGAAGTGATTAAATATGTTAGAGGGAAGAGACCATATCCATACGACAAGACTTGGACCAAGGAAAAGACAATCCTTGCAGTCATGAATGTGAAAGTCAAAAATTTTCTCGTTGTTGAGATACTACTCTATGAGAAAAAGAATAAGGTTTGTGACTGCAACTTACTTGTCTTCAGCGAGGACACATTTTTAGCCCACATGTAGCCACTTTTGAAGTTGTTCCCTAAGTTGTTGACGCAGAGTAAGTTGATGGATAATTTTTTGAATGAAGTCTTGACAAAGGAATCATAGGATTTTGAATGTCGAAATAATAACATCGAGCTCCCAAAAAATAAAATTAGTACAGCGTGCGGGTCGTATCGAGTATTTGCTGACCAACATAGAAATAACCGGTATGTGCGACGCTGTTATGGAAAAGATGAAATGGGTCTGGGCTTATGGGGTACTAACTAAATGGTTGGATCCCGTGTATAAAAAGAATATGTACAATGATAGAAACAAACACAATAACAATTTTTCATTTCAAGCCACTTCACTTTACACGTAGTGGCAATAATTTTTAGGACTGGCCAAGTTGAATTTTTATGATGCAACAAATTTTATATATGTTGTAATAGATATAATACCTATTGTGACAGATTGATTATCTGTTGGAATAAGTTGGTCATCTGTTACATTAATAGATGTTTATCAGTCTATCTGTCACAACAAATATCTAATCTATAGCAACATATAATCTATCTATTGTAACTGATAGGTAATCTGTTGGAAAAAATTAAGAAAGTAGGAAGGCCTGTTAAATAATTTCCAGCAGATGATCTACGTATTGCATCTCTTGTTGTAACATATGCCTAAATCTATTTGATAAGATATGCCATATGTTGTAGCAGATATATTGTCTGTTGTGATATTTGAATCTAGTATTCCATCTTAACTAAAATGTTCAAAACTAAGGATTAAATTATATTCATAGACAACATAAAATAAGTTGAAGCCGTCGGAAATTACATGAAATAACTCAACAAATAAATGAAATGTAAAAAAAATCTTTATGGGTACAAATGATCTAATCTACAAATAAATCAACAAGTTAAACCAAGGATAGGTTATTACATCTATGGACTCAAGCTATAAAGATCTAATCAATATGGACAAGTTGTTCTTCATCCGGTGTTACGGAATTTGGCTTTGGTCGCCGTGGATCTTTAATGTCGCTTGCATACGACTTCTGAGCTTTCGCTTCTCCGTATTTCCATAAAAGAGCAACATATATTTTACGGAGTAATCCGATATCAAGTCCATCATTTGGTACTTGTAATCCATCGCTCAAATACTAGCCGTAAACGGCAATAAAAGGACTGCAATTCCTGCATTTTAAAAAAATAGATAATCCATATCTTAAAATTCATGCAAGCATTGTGAAATTTATGCAATGAAACTAAATCATGACACTTATACTTACAGGCTATCAATGGTTTGTTGAGTAATTCCTTCAACATATTGTACATCAAATGGATTACCCATTTTATCCTGGTATGCTTCAATTGTCGACCAATCAGTAAAACGTTTTGGTTCAAAAAGCCACTCATATCTAGGTAGTAGGAAATATTTTGGCCAGCTTTTGTATCTCAGACGAAGGCCCGCAACGTCTCCTTCACGACATCGAGTCATAAACTCGGATGCACCTCTCTTTTAGAATGACAACAGTCAACACCCAATGGAATTCATCACTACAATTAATTGGGATGTACACTTCGTCGACCAAATGCCAAGGTAAGCCAGCCAGAATGCTAAAACCTTTGATGAAGTTGATTAAGCATTCCTCATTTTGGGAAACTTTCGACTGTTGTTGACAATACCTATCGTAGGAATTATTGATGTAAACTTTATACAAACAATTACCTGTCCCGTATCTGTATTGTTCTTGTGTTTGCAACTTGACCTTCTTTCGGAGGTAGTAAAAAATGACATCGATGTGCTGCACATATTATTAAATATTTTGAATTATATTGTGAAAAAATTAATATGCATATGCAATTAAATAAAGTATTAATTAATAGAAATATGTATGACATTTAAACCTCACTATTCTAGCAAGTTTGGGGCTGTGACATCAAATAGAACTAATTCTTCATTTCAGAATCTGCAATAATAAAGTTGAACATATCAAAACCAAGAATCAATTCGTTCACTTTGTAGCATTCATCATTTTATTTTCTACATGATAATTTATATGTGTTAATGTCACATTCTTACAACAAGAATAGTATAAACCAATATCTTTAAAAATTGATTTATGTACTTGACGGCATGATGCTTTAACAACCCATCGGTAATCCATTCTGAATAGTCATTGATCAACTGTGTTAGTTTTTTTGGAGCCTCGTTGGATATGTTGAACTCTTCAAATGGGTAATTCTTCCATTCTCCCAAACTAACATGCTCTACTTTTTCTTCTTCTTTGGAAGCAGTTGATGGATAATCAACTGTGATATTATGCTCTTCAGTAGTGGCTCCTACTGTGACATCCACCTGGAAAGCCAGAATTGTCAATGCTAATTATAAATATACAATAGATTGTCTATCTGTTGCAATAGAAGAGCCTTATGTTGCAACAGATGGATCATCTGTTGGGATGAATTCAAATAGGTAAATCAGAGCAGTACGATAATTTCAAACAGATGACCCATCTTTTGCAACATAAGAATTATTTGTTGCAATAGATAATACATCTAATGCAACAGGTTAGACAACAGTTGCAATAGATGTATATATCTGTTTGATAATTTTCAGCAGATGCATTATCTATTGAAACAAATATGTGCCTGTTTGTTTGTTGGAACAGGTGATGTACATTCACATTCTTTGGCTCATGCTTCTCTCCTATGGCCCTTGCACACTGAACATCGGTGCAAGATAAAGACAGAGGCATTGCAATTTTACTTTTTTCAATGCTTGATGATGCCTTGGAAATATCTTTCCTTCTCTTCTTATCCACCTTGATCTCTAGTGGAGTGTATGAATATGTAATTCTCTTTGATTGAATGACACCCTTCTTAGATGTCATTTCCTTTATAGATGCAGTTAGTGCATTAATAACATTAATCACTCCATCGTGTTTTGCCTTGCAGTTTTGACATTTGCATGCAGAACATTCGCTAGATGTGGAAAAATCTAGAGAAAAATCTGTACAACCAGTATGATCATAATCATAATGGCTTGTTATTTCAAAAATGGTAAGAGGAGCATCATTAACCCTAACAGCAGCACCACTACGACTACCACTACGACTATCATCGTCAACAGCAACAAGCCCACCCTTCAAAACTATTTTTCTTGTGATGGCTGTTGCTCCAAACAATTCTATTTTTATT
>JAPEIP010000012.1:236250266-236266049 GCA_026120095.1 Capsicum chinense
CATCATTTTATTTTCTACATGATAATTTATATGTGTTAATGTCACATTCTTACAACAAGAATAGTATAAACCAATATCTTTAAAAATTGATTTATGTACTTGACGGCATGATGCTTTAACAACCCATCGGTAATCCATTCTGAATAGTCATTGATCAACTGTGTTAGTTTTTTTGGAGCCTCGTTGGATATGTTGAACTCTTCAAATGGGTAATTCTTCCATTCTCCCAAACTAACATGCTCTACTTTTTCTTCTTCTTTGGAAGCAGTTGATGGATAATCAACTGTGATATTATGCTCTTCAGTAGTGGCTCCTACTGTGACATCCACCTGGAAAGCCAGAATTGTCAATGCTAATTATAAATATACAATAGATTGTCTATCTGTTGCAATAGAAGAGCCTTATGTTGCAACAGATGGATCATCTGTTGGGATGAATTCAAATAGGTAAATCAGAGCAGTACGATAATTTCAAACAGATGACCCATCTTTTGCAACATAAGAATTATTTGTTGCAATAGATAATACATCTAATGCAACAGGTTAGACAACAGTTGCAATAGATGTATATATCTGTTTGATAATTTTCAGCAGATGCATTATCTATTGAAACAAATATGTGCCTGTTTGTTTGTTGGAACAGGTGATGTACATTCACATTCTTTGGCTCATGCTTCTCTCCTATGGCCCTTGCACACTGAACATCGGTGCAAGATAAAGACAGAGGCATTGCAATTTTACTTTTTTCAATGCTTGATGATGCCTTGGAAATATCTTTCCTTCTCTTCTTATCCACCTTGATCTCTAGTGGAGTGTATGAATATGTAATTCTCTTTGATTGAATGACACCCTTCTTAGATGTCATTTCCTTTATAGATGCAGTTAGTGCATTAATAACATTAATCACTCCATCGTGTTTTGCCTTGCAGTTTTGACATTTGCATGCAGAACATTCGCTAGATGTGGAAAAATCTAGAGAAAAATCTGTACAACCAGTATGATCATAATCATAATGGCTTGTTATTTCAAAAATGGTAAGAGGAGCATCATTAACCCTAACAGCAGCACCACTACGACTACCACTACGACTATCATCGTCAACAGCAACAAGCCCACCCTTCAAAACTATTTTTCTTGTGATGGCTGTTGCTCCAAACAATTCTATTTTTATTCCATCAACGACCTTAGGGTCCAGTAAAGTTTGCACAGAATGTAAAGTAAGAAAAAAGGGCATCTTCAACTCTCGGTTGGTCGGAACAAGCCACGAATGGACAATCTAAAATAAATCGGTACATATATTAGAATGATGATGAAATCATTTAAAATAATTATTAATTAAAATAAAAACTTGATTTGAATTGGACTTACTGCTTTCTTGGAGGTGTTGAAAAGATAAAAAAATTGCATTTCTATCGGTTTTGGCCGACAACCATCTTAGGATTCTTGAACAAGAAAATTCTTCTTGGTAATTCACTTGTTTCTCAAATAAGGAATGACTTCAAATTCACAAGCCTATAACGCCAATAAATCAAAAGCATTATTGAATAAAAAATGATGAATCATATCATGATAAAAAAAGCATTTACCATGACGGCCTATGGAAAACCATATAAGTTGACTGTCTTTAGCATTAACGGAGTCAACAAATATTGGACAGTTATTTTGAAGCTTTCATAACCCCAAGGATAGCTATTAAATGCCTCAAGATCCTCGGAGATCATTATTAAACCAACGCTTATGTTGTTGTTAACGTCTCTCGCCCAAAGAATATTATGTACAACCAAACCAAGAACAATGATTGTTTGTGCTTCTTTGAGAGTCATTTACCTTTCAGCTCTTCTATCAAATTTTTGTGTTTGAAGCTTGGACTGATAATTAAAACTAGGTAATCACAATAACTCAACTTTCCTTTGCCTTTTTGGGTGTGCGGGGTGCTTTTTTTGGGCCAGAGTAGGTATAACTTGAAAAGGAAAAAGAGGATAACATTTTAGTCTGGTAACTATAGAAAACTCCTTCCAACCAATATAAATAGGCATGCCACAATAATTTATCCACACCTGATCCATCTTGTCTTTATTTTCATATATAAACCTATGCTTGAGAAGATCATATAGCATTTTTATCTGAAAACGAGCATTGTTGTCCTCCGAAAAATCAAGATATTGCCCAAAGAAGCTGCTGCACTTGTTCCTTTACTTGGACTTGATTCGATTTCTTTTATTTTGGGAGACATATTATATTAAATTAATAGTAATATAAAATAGATTAATGCATCATTAAAAAGGGATAACAGTAAATCTAACATGCATAATGGTAAGGTAAAAAAATAGTTCCAACAGACCATACATCTGCTGCACCAGGTATGTTATCTGTTGCAACATATAATCGATCTGTTCCAATGGATGAGTAAACTGTTGGAAACAATAAATATAGATCTCTAATCTGTTGCATCAGGTAGTTTATCTATTGTAACATATAACTAACCTATTGCAAGGATAAGTAATCTGTTGGAATACATAAAAATAGATTACTAATCTGTTGCACCAGGTAGTTTATCTGTTGCAACATATAACCAACTTGTTGCAACAAATAAGTAATCCATTAGAAATAGTAAAAATATATCACACATCTGTTGCATCAAGTATGCTATCTGTTTCAACATATAATCGACCTATTACAACGAATGAGTAAATCATTGGAAATAATAAAAACAGATCACTAATCTGTTGCACCAGGTAGTT
The DNA here is from genome assembly GCA_026120095.1 of Capsicum chinense. Classification (NCBI taxonomy): domain Eukaryota; kingdom Viridiplantae; phylum Streptophyta; class Magnoliopsida; order Solanales; family Solanaceae; genus Capsicum; species Capsicum chinense. The sequence goes on from JAPEIP010000012.1 coordinate 236,253,007, forward strand.
ATCTGTTACAACATATAACCAACCTGTTGTAATGGATGGGTAATTTATTAAAAACCATAAAAATAGATCACTAATCTGTTGCACCAGGTATGTTATCTGTTGCAATATATAACTGACCTGTTGCAACGGGTGAGTAAAACGTTGGAAACAATAAAAATAAATCACTGATCTGTTGAAACATATCACTCATCTATTGCAAAATGAGTTATCTATTGGATTAATATTGTTTAGATTTCTTTCAAATAGAATAGTCATCTGTCACAACAGATGAATGATCTGTTAGATTGTTCATCTGTTACATCAGATTTTCATAGTTGCATCAGATTTTAATCTGGTGCATCAGATATTTTCATCTGCTGTATCAAATGTCTTCATCTGTTGCATCATATATTTCATCTGTTTCAATACCATTTTTACCAAGACAAACAACAAATCAACCTCGCAATACCAACATATCATACACACACATACTAAGAAGGGGTCTCCACTAAGAACTTCAACTGTGAACAAAAATCACCAAAAAATTCGAATCAATAGTACGCCAACAAAAAGAAAAAATGCCAGAAATTAGAATTTTATTCGTTCCATATTTCAATACTAGAAGAGTAGTTGACTCAAGTTCTCTGTTTCTTCATAATTTTTTACCTGTGAAAAAGGAAATGGGACGATGAAGAACTTGAAGTTGTTGTCTTCGGAGAAGTCTTCACGTCGATTGACGATTGAAATTAAAAAGAAAAATCGCCCGACTATTTTTCGCCGGAGGTTGAAGTCGTTGGAGATTGAAGGGAGGATTTTGTAGAACTGTTGGTTGGGAGAGAGTTGAGAGAAGCTATCAAGAGAGAGAGAGAGGAGAGAGACTGGTTGATTTGGATTGAAGAGGGGTGTGGGTTGATTTGTATTTTTGAAAAGATTTGAAAGTTTTAAAAATATTAATCAAGTCCATAATTAACTTAATCAAGTTTTCTAATGATGTTTAACCCTTTAAGTTGGTCAATGTCACCAATCCTTCATTCAAGACTTAAAAGACACCTTTCCTTCAATTTTCTCATATTACTCAGTTTTGCTAAATGATATTATTTTGTGGTAGTTTAAAGGTCGTTGATGAATGCCGATAAACTTTGAGAATATTTTTTTAATGTAAAAGTTAGGTTTTAATTGTATATTTTTAATATATTTATATTGTATTATTTGTTGTAGTTTATAGACGGTCGATGAATGTCGGTTAACTTTGAGGAATTTTTTGTGTAAATGTTAGCTTTAATTGTATTATTTTGATATCTCTATTATCATAACTTTGTTGTAGTTTACAGGTTGTAGATGAATGACAGTCGGCTTTGAGGAATTTATTTAGGTGAAGGTTAGGTATTATTATGTTGTTTTGATATTTTTATTATCATATTTTTTTTGTGGTAGTTTACAGGTTGTTGATGAATGTCGATCGACTTTGAGAATTTTTTTTGTGTAAAGGTTAGGTTTAATTGTATTGTTTTGATATCTCTATTATCGTATCGTTTTGTTGTAGTTTATAGGTGGTCGATGAATGTCAGTCAGCATTGAGAATTTTTTGTGCAAAAAGTTAGTTTACAAGTGGTAGATGAATGTCGGTTGGCTTTGAGACATTTTTTAGATAAACATTAGGTTTAATTGAATTATTTTGATATCTCTATTATCGTATAGGTTTGTGGTGGTTTGCAGGTTGTAAACGAATGTCGATCGACTTTGCATTTTTTTTTTATATAAAAGTGATAGGGTTTAATTATATTATTTTAATATGTATATTATCTTTTATAGTCTCCCATAGATAGATTTTTGGAGAAATTCTACTAAACAACTTGAATAATTCTTGTTTTTTTAGTATAAAAAAGAACTTATGTTCCTAAAAAGTTAATAGGGAGTACAACGAAACATCATGGACATATGTAGCTCACAATGGGATCAAAAGAAGGACGTCACTTTCTTTCTAATTCTCTAACTGTGAGATGTAATTTGTGATGTAAATGAAAGTGACAACAAGTTGGTCGAATATCATAAATCCCCGAATTTTACTTTAATAAATTTTAAAAAATAATTAATTTAATCAACTAAAATATGTATTTGTGTCTTTCATTCAATTTTTATGTTAATACATCAATAGTTATAGAATTAAAATGATATATATTTTGAATTATATATTTAAAATAATATATATATGTATCTTCATTCACATAGAAATTTACTAGAATTGTTGGATTAGCGTGAAATTATTTTCTCAATAAGATGTGTATTTTTTAATATTAATTTTTCAATATTTATGTCACTTGATCAAATCATATGAAATATATATTTTTCTTTTCTAAGACACTATTTTTATTTTTATTTGGATCCATGTTACAAACTAAAATTTAAAATTATGGGTGAAGTGCAGACAAAGAGCATGACAATATTTGAAGCGGTAGAAACGAGATATCGACTATTTGATCAAGAGGAGGGACAAAACATGAAATCTGCAAGTCAAATCTAGCACTTTCAGGATGGAACCAAGTCCAAATTGCGCAACTTTATAAATTATCAAACACTAATCATCGGCTTATTGAAGACACCAACTATAATTTAAGGAGTTATCAATGTATTTCACTTGCCTCATCTGTATCTTAGATATTTACAACAATCATATAACTAACTAAATAAATTCTTCATCTTTACATATTCAAAAGATGTTGAATTTAATTATTGTATTTATCTTTATTATTTAAATAAATATCATATTTCATGTAACGTTTAAACTCATTAAAATGAGATATACGTGCGAGGTGCGTATACCGAAACTAGTATATTAAAAGTGTAAAGATCCTTAGAAAAGTGATTTGAACTTTTTGCCCTTCATTAAAAGACTTCGCAGAAGATAAAATCGTCTTTTTACTCTTTTATCAAACTATAATTATACACAAACACTTGTAATAAATAATTTTTGAAAAATAAAAAACAGATGTTATTTAGGACTAACTAAATTATAGTAGGAATATTAATAAAATTTTCTTTTTTTTTTTTGAACTCGTCAGAGTCCTACCAGAATAAGAACCAAATTATCCATTGAAAAGTAAAACGACTACAACTAATATATTACAAACTAAACACTTTGTAGTAGTAGGAGTCCAAATATTTCTAGCAATCATATTTCTGGCAAAAAAAATTGCTTTATTTTTTGCAAAACAAAAACTGTTGTAGGAAATTTATTTTGGCAAACTAAAAAATAGTCGTGAATCTTTTTTTTTACTATGATACAAAAGTCCTTTTTTGTTCTAATACATATCATATAAGATTCCAAAAAATCAAATTCTTTTTGATTTATTAATACTCCTATATATAAAAGGAGTTGCTTTGTGTGGTAATTGAATTGTTACCCGAAATAAAAGACACAGGTAGTTAATTTCTCCTTTAATTAGATCATCTCTTTATTTTAATTTTTCTTACAAATTGATAACCGATAATTTCTTGACAGTTTTCACTGGAATGTAGTTTCTGGTTTATCATCTTGGTAATGAGACATTAATTGAACTTTTCGGACTATATGTTTATACATTTGTTTAATTTTCGAGATTGTTTTGGTTTACGATAGGAGAAAATATGAAGAGGATGTTGTTAGTATATTAATTATTGATTGACTTTAATTAGTGGCATCAATAAAAGAGTGGAAGGAGGGGGGAAGGGGAGGAGGGTAGAGGAACTCTAGAATTTAAACTCTATGAATTCAATTTCTAAGGTTCTTTTATCAAAAAGATTTAAGGTTTTTTCCATTGAATCACTGTGTTTTAATATTATAGATTCACACTTATTTAACAAATTTACATATAAATTTATTCTTCATATTGAAATTATTGAATTCAGATGAACTCAATGAGACGACTATACATTCACCCAAGAGAATAATTGAGGAAGCTTTCTATAGCGTTAAATAGATGTATTCTTTTATCTTTAGATAAGCTTGGATTTTTTTTGGTCTTAAATTAGTGCCACTAGAATATATAGCAGTGAAGAATTATAACAATGATATGAGTTGTTGAGAGGTATAGCTAGAAAAGAAAAAAATCACATAGATGTGATATCCAAAAATATCAAGGGTGAAGAAGTCCTCTTCGTTGGTTGAAAACAAGTTCTCTTAAGAATTCTATAAGAACCTTTAAATTTGATACATAAAGTTTTTTCAAGATGACGCTTGAGTTACATTCGAACAAGGAGCCACACGTGCTTTGCACGTACCACTAAATTAATTTATTATTTCAATAAGTGGGTTATAAAAATAATTCAAACTAGTTATACAAGTAGTGTTAAACATGGATAATAATAACAACAACAGATCAATTTATAAAAAGAGAAGAATAAACACTTTTGCTAGTTTAAATCGGTGTTTACAAAATTCATGACTAAACAAAGGACTCTATTGTTATTTTACAAGTACATAATCTGTAATTAATCACAAGAACTTCAAACACAAGTTCAACTAACTTATGAATTATCAAAATGAAGTTTCAAGAACTTCAAATACAAGTTCAACCAGTTGAACAACTATCAATATGAAGTTCAAACTATTTTCTAAAAAAAATATAGTAAAACCAACTTAAAGAAAGAGATGAAAACGGAAAGAATCAAGTCCACAGAATTCATGATATGTCCTAAAGGAATTTATTCCCCTAAAGTACCCGAGGTTATGGAATGTATCATCCCAGGATAAAATGATCCCCTTCATCAAATAGCGGTACATCAAATTTGCTGAACACCGAAATCACTCAATGGTTTGTTAATCACATTAGTTTTTTTAAAGAGAAATGAGATGTTTTTCACTTCAAAATTTTGTGCCTTTACCTGAGAAAAAATTCAGGTATTTATAGCCAAAGGGTGGTGCTTCATAAATAAAGCAATGATTCTTGAGAAAGTGCATTGTTTTGAAACAACATCTCACTTGTGGACCTGCGCAGCAGGTGGCCCACATACGGCCGCAGGTCGTGTTTTGACATAAACCAGAATGTTTTGGCTTGACCTGCACTCGCCACCTGCGCTCGTAGATGGACACTTGCATGCATAGGTTGTCACATTTTATTCCGAAACAATGTCTGGAAGTGTCACACCCCTTTGAAGTACGTTATGACATGCATCTACACATGTCACGTGTGTCCGCAAATGGAGAAAATATTTTCTATTGGATTTTAAAATTAAAAACTTCACTAATACTTATTTTCAAATGAACCATGCCCAAAAAATAATTTATCGATTATTTGGTAAATCCAAATTTGAAGTCAAAGTTGAAGCTGAAGTCAAAGCAAAATCAGAAGCCAAAGCTGAGCCGAGCGAGTGACAATGACAAAGACACGAGGCTTGTCTTGTTCTTGCCTCGCTATCTATATAAAAGAATGATTCTCATTATATGCATAAGAAAGTTTTTTTCTCCCACCAATTTGGGAGAACTTTATTTCCTTAAAATGAAAATACAATTCTCTTTTTCCTCCATTTTCCATTCACATCTACACTTAGAATCCAACAATCTCCCACATGAATGAAGAACGACTATTTCATCAGAAAATTTATGAACAAGTGTGTGATCTACAAGCGAAGACTAATTCCATCTGGATAAGTAAGTTTACCTTTGAACTTTTCGTGGTGACCTTGCATCGGATGTACTCGGTCAATTGGTAGATGTGATATCTTTGAACAATCGAATTTTAATGTACACCAATACAACACAAGTCACGACCAATCTTTTACCATCTATGATTCTCACGATTTTGTTTGGTTCGTTCAAGAACAACCTAGTTTCATGAGAGCTTAGATTATAAGTCTTTACTAGAATTCTCCTTGAAGCGACTTCCACTTCACCCTAATATAGGTGATTCCTAAATGTTTAGTTCGATAGATCAAATTATTTGGTCAAATCTATCAAATTTAGAAACCATTAAAAAGCTTCAAACATAAACCTTTGATACAAGAAAGACCACGGAAGGTACAAAAACTACACAAAGCAGTCCACAAATTGAGAGCAATCCGAAGACCCCTTTGAGTGCTAGTTTCGGCCAACAACAACAACACAAGTACCCCAAGTTTACAAGATATTTTAATACCAAAACAGCAACAATGCAATAAGAACAAGATGAACACAATGAAAACAAGGTTCAAATTTAACAAGAACAAACGATTACAAGATACAAACACTAACACAATTGCAAGAAAGGTAAAGATAGATAGTGAGACATAGATTATTACAAAGATTAGGAACTAAAGAGTATATTAAACTCAAAAACCCCTAATGAATGTAACAACAACACCATATTCTTACGATGACAGTCAAGGGAATCAACTCATCTCAAGATCCACCATTTCCAAGCAAAGAACAATATTGCCTTCTTCAATCCCTAAACTACAATGGCTAATCCAAGTCCTAACTAACAACTACACTAAGGTGGTCTACTCTCAAGAGAGAGGATTTTCAATGTCTCATTTTCATCTTCAAATATCTAAAGAGAGAAGACCTAAAAGATACTATATATAGTCTTATTACATAATGAAAGACAAAATAACTCCAATGCCCTTAATGAGGAGGGGCGGCCATGGAGTGTCACTTGGACAAGGATAAGTGACCGAAATTCCGTTAAGGCTAAGTGACCAAAATGCCCTTAATAAAGGAAACCAAAATCGTAAACCAACAAGTGTGGTCCAAACCGATATTCCTCAAGTCTTCAAGGCTCCAAGCAATCTTCCACACTTGGGTTTGTTTAGTGGCATGCTCAAAATGATCCCTCCAAGTATGATACCGTTCCCTCCATGAGATCAAAGATTGATTCTTCACATAGTGACTTTGAATGCTGGCATCGAAAGTTAAGGCGACCATTTGACTTGTGTCATCCTCTCCTTCTTGGAAAGGATTCGAACTCGAATCTGTACCTTGCAAAATTAGAGAAAGGAAAAATAAGCACGACATCCTCATGGAACAAGGGTTAGGGTTAGCACAATAATAAACATCACCATACCAATGTGGCACATACTTGAAGTATAAGCAAGGATCCTTTGAAGGGAATATTAAAAACTCAATGAAAGATGTACAAAGGATTTGGTTATAGGATTCACCAAGAGAGATACTTTGCTTGTCATGGATACCAAGCAACAATTTGGATGCACCAACATCACCATTTCCATATTTGGCACCGAGATCAAACGAGAAGAGTGTCCATAGACACGGGTCTAGAAAACACTCCTTTTTCCCGTTGTCTCCACCCAAACTAAATGAAATATTCTCTACAATAGCATATATATCATCTAAAGCAAATAGAGAGTAGAGAAAGTATCACTCAGGTCAACTTCTACTAAGGTGACCTCATGCGTATACTCACTACTAGTTTCTCAATCATCACTATGAGTACTCTCAACAATAAAATCACACAAAGTAGAAGAAGGAGTAATTTCCAAGACTACACATTCCTTACCTTTAAGAGTACTCTCCTCTTCCAAGAAGACATTTCCATCTTTAGGATGAATATTATCACACTATAGTGGGTTAACATATAGGCTATAGCCTCCAAGGTAAGCTATACCATTTTTTTCACAAAGAGGCTCATTAGAAGTATTTATATCATCTTCAAACAAGACATTATACCTAGAGAATGCATGATACAACCCACGGGCAGATTTGGAACAAGCAAGTTCCCCACTCTCTAAGAGATCAATATCAAGTTTCAAAGAGATTTCAAGCACAAAATTGTCCCAAGAATAACTCTTGGGTTCACTCCCCTTTTGTTGACCAACTTTTTCAAATACTTCACTCACTTGATTTCAATTAATCACATCACACACATACTCAAGTGGTGGACAATTTTCACAAATAGGTTGATCAACACCAATTACACTAGATGATGTACTCCCGTTCAACATATAGGCTTCAACACTAGGTGGACATAAATTGATCTTACAAGAAGAGTCAATTTGGTCATCAATAGGATCAACTAGTGTATCCACACTCATAACATGTACATCATCAACAAAAGGCAAAGAATCATTAGACTCACAAGTAATTAAGCTACTACTCACACTCAATGGGCTACTAGCTACACAATTATCATTCATATGCACAAAAGTGTAAGAGTTAGCTATTTTACTTTGAAGTCCTTGAGTCGACTCTCCTTTGCCGTGTTGTGAAGGTCCTCCACAAGTTTGGGAAGTATCTTCACTTCGACATTGCTCTCCTTTACTTGCCATGTCGATACCTACACAAATGTCCTTAGAAATAGAAGGACAAACAATGTTAGCTCGGTTTGGTGGCAATCCCCTCACTTCGCTCCACACAACCTCTCCTTTTTCCACTCCCGGATTACCACCTTGAACACCCTTACTCCTCTCAATCTTTTGTCTCTCATTATCATTTGGATTAGAGTAGATGAACACTTCTCTTTGTGGCCCGGGCAGAATGTACATCACTAGGTGATTTTCCTATTGGTCTCTTACAATATTAGGCCAATTTTGTACATTTGGAACTTTATGTTGTGCAAACCAATCGGCACCTAAGCATACATAACCGTATGTCAAGGAAAGAATATCGCACCATACCTCCTCATGGTATTCAAATTGGGAGAAGACAACTTTGACCCTCTCGGTAACCTTAAACCCATCCAAGAAATATGGAACAAGTAAAGGTTTGAGAAACAACCCCAAGTAATCAACCATGGATGGAAGGATGTAGTTTCTATAGTACCTATCATTTAACATAGCGAGGCAGTCCGGTATTCCACAAATGGTTACCTTTCTGGATTGTACACTCCTTCTTAAATCAATATTGTAAAGCACACGAGTACCCCTCAGTTTTGGAGATGCATACCCTCTTCTTCTCGTTAGACAACCTCCACTGGAGCTAGTATAACCATTAACACTATATCGACCTTGATAAGAAGTTCTACAAGGTGGAGAATATGAATCTTTACACTCATCATGTGCACTCTCATCATAACTCTCATAAGCTTTGCAAACGAAAGGGTTATACCTAACACCAAATCTAGGTTCGGTGTGAGAAATTTAAAAATCCTCACATATCCCAACATTATCATAAGATCCATCATGATGTCCTACATCATCTCCAAATTCACCATAAGCACTAGACACTTTATTCACCTTATTTTCTCCCTTAAAATCGTAACTCTCAAATCTGCCTAAGTTTAATCATGACTATTTTCATAGCCTCCGCAATCTCCCTCAACTTCGTAGCCATAAAACCTCTCACTAAACTTATAGTTTCCCATGTTGTAGTCACAATAATCCCCAGCTATCGAAGACATGTTCCCTTTATATCATCTTTGTACCTACAAAATGAACAAATAAGATTAGTAGTAAAGCTTCCTTACCAACACTCATATACACTCACTTTTGTGATCCTCACAATTGGAGCGGCAAATATTGAAAGTTGCTTATACTCTGGTAGTCAAAATGATGTCAATTCAACTTGGCGACTGGAATAGTTTCTTGTTTGATCGGCTCAACACACAAAATAAAAACTACTTACGAATTTGAACCAAGAAATACTACGATTCAAAAAATAATAAAAGCACAAAAATAACACTAACAAGAAGAAACGTATTTAAAAACTAATTTACAACTTAGTAGGTACTTACTAGTTGCCAATTAGTACAAGAATCAACAAAGTTGAAATCAATGGAGACAAAGAAGAGAAACTAGAATTCCAAGATTTTGAGCATTTATGACGTGGCACTCAACTATTAGTAGTGGGAATGTTCCAAGTTTGAAAAATTTTGGTTCTTAAACTTAGTTGTTCAATCTTCACAAGAATGATGGAATTTTTGTTTTTGGTAAGTAGAAAACAAGGCTTTAGGTCTATTTTTCAAGATTCAAAAGTTTTGGCCTACTTTCACTCTTTTGGCAAGACAACCTTATTGGAAGTCTTGTCCCCTTTCCTCTTTTGGTCTACCTAGAAAAGTGGTTTTACTCTATTTTAGTTTGGGATGTCTTTTGTTCTTTTACCACTTTGGTGATGTCTTGAAAATGTTTCCAAGACAAACAAAAATCTCACTCTCCTTTATATTGTGGTCAAGATCAAAAATCCCCTTTGAAGCTACTTCTTCAACACAACAAGATGAACATCAAGAACAACAACAACAAAACCGTCCACAACCTTCAAAAACAATTTAAAAATTAGCTCAAGAACTTAGATTAAGACTCAAGGAGTCTTAGAGAGAAAGAAAACCAACACAAAAAATAACTAATACAAGCAAAACACACCTAGATTTGGACATGAATCTCGGCCAAAATAACAACAACAACACAATTTTGGCCAAGACACAAAAATGGACAGATTTGCTTCTTTTTTATTTTTCAGTTTTCTAACACCTTTTTTTTTATTTTCAAATTTACGAGCCCAAGATTGATATTGTGGGAACAATAAAAAGCCATGCTCTGATACCAAATGATACAAGAAAGACCACGAAAGGCACAAAACTACACAAAACAGTCCACAAATTGAGAGCAACTCGAGGACCCCTTTGAGTGATAGTTTTAGCCAACAACAACAACACAAGTACCACGAGTTTACAAGGTATTTTGACACCAAAAAAGTAATAATACAACAAGAACACAATGAACACAATGAAAACAAGATTCGGATTCAACAAGAACAAACGGTTACAAGATATAAACACTAACATAATTGCAAGAAAGGTAAAGATAGATAGTGAGACATAGATTATTACAAATATTAGGAACTAAAGAGTATATTAAACTAAAAATCCCTAATGAATATAACAACAACACCACACTCTCACAGTGACCGCTAAGGGAATCAACTCACCTCAAGATCTACCATTTCCAAGCAAAGAACAATATTGGCATATCCAAGCCCTAAACTACAATGGCTAATCCAAGCCCTAACTAAGAACTACACCAAGGTGATCTACTCTCAAGAGAAAGGATTTTCAATGTCTCATATTTTCATCATTAAATAACTAAAGAGGGAAGACCTAAAAGATACTATATATAGTCTTATTACATAATAGACGACAAAATGACTCCAATGCCCTTAATGGGGAGGGGCAGCCATGGAGTGTCACTTGGACAAGGATAAGTGACCAAAATGCCCTTAAGGCTAAGTGACCAAAATGCCCTTAATAAAGAAAACAAAAATCATGAACCAACAAGTATGGTCCATACCCGAGAGTCCTCAAGTCTTCAAGGGTCCAAGCAATATTCCACACTTGGATTGTTTTAGTGTCATGCTAAAAATGACCCCTCTATGTATGATCCCATTCCCTCCATGCGACCAAAGCTTAATTCTTAACGTAGTGACTTTAAATGATGGCATCGAAAGCTAAGGCGACCATTTGACTTGTATCAGCCTTGTCCTTGTTCATGAACATTGTCCTCACCATGAGAATAGGTTGAGTATATTGAAAATATTGAACCATCTTTCACAACTTTATTTGATCTCTTTGTACCTAGCTCCTAGGATCTCCAGTCTGCAAGGTAGAGTTACCACCATGATGACTTATCCCAGGCCGTAAACTCATTTTCTTTGATGATCTCTCAACTCCCTCTTTAGATAATCTTTTTGTAAATGGATTCGATATATTATCCTTCGACTTCACATAATCAATCATGATAATTCCACTAGAGAGAAGTTCTCTAACAATACTATGTCTCTATCTTATATGATAAGATTTATCGTTATACATCATGCTCCCTTCCCTACCTATTACCACTTGACTATCACGGTGTATGTATACTGGTGCCAAAGGTTTGGGCCAATAAGGAATATCCTTCAAGAAATTTCAAATCCATTTAACTTCTTCACTGACTTTATCTAATGCGATAAATTTAGATTCCATTATAGAGCAGACAATTATGATTTCCAAAAGATTGTTCCTCCACTAAGAGTAAATACACATTCATTCTTGAATTTTAATTTATTCAATCTAATGGTTCAATTTGCATCACTATATCTTTCAATTGCTGTAGGATATTTGTTATAATGTAAAGCATCGTCTTAAGTATATTTTAAATACTCAAAAACTCTTTTCATTTCCATCCAATGAGTTTGATTGGGATTACTCATGTACCGACTCAATTTAATAACAACGCATGCTGTGTCTGGTCGTGTACAATTTATGATATATATCAAACTTTCTAGCACTCCTGCATAGTCCAATTGTGAGTCACTTTCACCTTCATTCTATTAAAGTGCAAAACTCATGTCTAATAGAGTCTTGGAAATATTGAAATTCAAATACATAAACTTGTCAAGTACCTTTTCAGTGTATGATACTATGACAATATCAATCCTAGTACAGTTCTATGAATTCTTATTCCTAAGATCACATCAGCAACTCCAAGGTCTTTCATATAAAACTTGCTCTCAAGCATTTATTTGTAGCATTTATGTCATAACTTTCTCTACTAATGATCAACATGCCATCCACATACAAACAAATAATGACTTTGTGATTTGGAGTGTCTTTAATGTACGTAAACACATTTATCACATTCGTTTATCTTGAAGAAGTTTACCAAGATGGTTTGGTCAAACTTTGCATGCCACTATTTGGATTTTTGTTTTAGTTCATAAAATGACTTAACAAGTTTGCACACTTTTCTTTTTTTTTAATCAAGAACCACAAAATCCTTAGATTTTTCAATGTAAATTTCTTCATCCAATTCTCCATTTAAGATATTGTTCACATTCAGTTGATAGAATTTAAGACAATTTACTATCGCTAATGCAACCAACATCCGAATGGATGTTATCCTTGTTACTGGCGAGTATGTGTTGAAATAATCAAAGCATTCTTTTTGTCTAGAGCCTTTCACAACAATTCTTTCCTTGTATTTGTCAATAGTATCATTAGCTTTTATTTTTCTTTTGAAGATCCATTTAGAACCTAAAGATTTATTTCCTAGAGGAAGATCAACCAATTCCCATGTATGGTTGCTCAAGATTGAATCAATCTCACTATTTACCGACTCTTTTCAAAAGGATGAGTCCAAAGATGACATCACTTGTTTAGACATTTGAGGCTCATTTTCAAAAA